>CM024762.1:51443073-51805905 GCA_014218235.1 Colocasia esculenta
TATAGGCGAACTCAATAAGGGATAGGTGTTGGATCGAAATGGCACTAAGAATGTCCTAGAGGGGGGTGAATAGGACTTCTTCCCTTTTTAAAAAATTTGCTTCTGAAATTGCACAACACTAAATAAATTGTTAGAGCTTAGTGTGGTGTGTGTGATTCAAGTGTAGACAAGGCGGAAACAATCACACAAAAATGCACAAGAGTTTATCCTGGTTCGGCCCTTCCCACATGGAAGTCCTACATCCAGTCCTCAAGCCAACCACTTGAGATTTCCACTATCTGCCAATAAATTGGCCTTCTCTCACCCTTGAGAGGAATTACAAACCCACTTGCTCCCAAGCAAGTCTTCCCTAAATAGGGGTAGAACAACTACCTTTCACAAGGTCTTCCCTTCACAGGAGGGTAATGCAGAACCAGACTTCTGCAGAATTACACAGCAATAATAAAGAAACACTTGTGTGTTTGCCTCAGATCTGAGCACAAACACCTACAGACTTCAGAAGGATTAATAGATCAGAAATGAGACTTGAATCCTATCTGAAATGCAAGGGTGGACTTGAAGAAAATAGGCAATTACAGTTGCCACCCAACACTACTAGGAGAGCTTCAGAGAAAGTCTTCTAAGGAAGAAAAAGCTCTCAGACTTTAGCTTTCAGAAGGGCTTGTGAGACTTGAAGGAATTCGAATGAAGCTTGTAGGAGATGTCAAAGCTTGTATGCACTTGTTGTGTTGTCTGTGTGTCCTTTCAAACTTGAGCTCCTTTTATAAACTTCAGAATATAGCCATTTGAAAATAGCCGTTGGAGCTTGTGGCCGTTTGCAATATGTCCGTTTGAAGAGATCTCTAGGATCCTTTGGGTCTTGAAGTGTTTGTTATCCAGAAGTCTTTCAGTTTTGCTTCTTTCCAAGATCTTCAGAAGGAGTGCAGTTTTCACAGCTAGAAGATAAGCTCTTTCTCTTCGGAGTGAACTGTGAAAGAGACATGCTAAAAACGAGCTCCAATAAATGCCTGCACAAAGACAAGACAAAAGAGAAGAGTATCTCCATACCTTTGAGGTAGGTAAGTCAAAGAAGTATAAAGAAAGGTATGGAAACCTCGGATGCAGAAGCTTTCAGATAGAAGGAGTAGACAGACAGTTAGGCTAAAAAGGTAAAGTATGGGTCTGTCAGTGGTAGGTGAGTCTTGTCAGATGCCATGCGCCTGAGAATTCATAAATGCATAGTGTCTAATGAATCCATGAAGATCCGGAGCAAAGATGTGAAGACCATGAGGCTCAGAAAAAATATTTTAGAAATAGTTTGCACAGGATTTAGATGAATATTTTAAGTTTAATATGACTTGTCCTGTCAGAGAAAATAATAAAATAATGATATTTCTGATGGATTAATAAGATATAAAAGATCCATTAAAAAGGATGTGAAAAGATTAGGAGATAAGCTTACAGTAGGTGTTAAGCCTAAAACAGATCAGAAAAAGGTATTAAGTACAGAATTATCAGTGAAGTCGAATGCATACAATTCGACTGAAGGAGTAGAAGTGATTCGACTCTAGAAAGGATTAACAAGGTAATTCGACTTCTGAGAAAAGACAAGGCTATTCGACTATAGCAGTTGAATACTATATACGATTTCTGAGGCATTCGACTGTGGCAGTCGAAGATAACAGTCGAATCAAGATTTTAACTTTTAAGAGAACATTCGACTATGGCAGTCGGAGTCATCAGTCGAATTACATATAAAGTTGTGGACTTAGAAAATTTTGGAGGTTGTTTAACTTCGTTTCTGAAGAAGTCGAAGTTAGCAGTCGAAGTCAACAGCCGAATTCAGTAGGGCATAGAGAGAGAGTCCGTGGACTTAGAAATTTTGTGATCAGGATTTTAGCTGAGGTTTATCTGTATATATATTTTTTGTGATATATTTTCTTTGTAGAATATCTATTTAAGTATTTTGTCATAGCAAAAATAATGAGTACATTTGAATTAAGAAAATCTTTAAATTTAAATTTCTAAATTTCTTAGGGGTAGTTGCTCAACAATTCTCCCCCTTTTTGTTAATGACAAAAATATTTAAATAGTCAGTAATAAATCAGTTCTTTTTCTCCCCCTTTGTGACATTAACAGAAAGGATAGTCAAGCAAAAGACATTTCATTCAGAAAACAAAGGAAATACATAAGAAAATGTTCATGACTTAGACAGAGAACTAGGTAAATACAGAGATCTAGGGATCTTGGCAAGAAAAGGTTGAAGGAGATCCCAGAGCTTCTTCTCATTCTTCTCAAAGTAATTGTCAAACAATGCACCATCAATGTTGTAATCAGGATTGGTGGAGGGTAATTTTTTAAGAGATTTGATGTGGCGCCTCCGGAACCAGGAAATCCTATGGTGATACTTTTCTCTGTCTAAGCGAGCTTTGAGGGGAACAAACTGCTTAGAAGCTGCAAGGTGAAGAAACTCATTGAGAGTGATATTCCAATGCAGACCACTGGACACAGCTGAATCCTTGGCTTGATAATATATCAAGTACCTCTGTGCCCACCTATGACCAATGATCTTTCTTAAGTCCTTAAGACTCTTGGAGTGAAACTCATCAAGAGTAAGCTTCAGCTTCTCACAATCAGAGTGGTAAGAGGGATAAGCTGCTGCCCATTGATCAATATTTAATCTTTCGGATTCAGCAAAACAGAGTTGAAAGTCCAGAAGATGATAATGGTGCTTGGATAATTGCAGAAAGACAAATCGCTGAAAGGACAGTTTCAACTTATACTTGATTTTGAATCTGGTGGCAATGCGAATATATCTATTGAAGACTGCCTCTGCAAAATCTTTTCTATAGGAAACTGCTCCTATGAGGGGAGGAGCAAGCCAGAAGGTAAAGCCACAGTCATGGAAGGACAATTTCTCTTTGGCCTCTTAAAAGATTTTCCCATTGGCCTTTAGAAACATCATGCAAACCTAATTTGAATCTTTCAAAGTTGAAGGTTTTCATTTTGGTGTACTTGGCCTGAGAGTTCCTGAGATGAATTCCAAACAGCTCATGAAACCTTAGATTCAAGTGATGCTGAACTGTCAAGAATTGTTTCTATATTGGGTTGTTTGATATCTGGCTGCTTCATCTGGATAGAGTCAATGAACTCTTTGGAGTAAGCAATGACTTTTCTGAGAGATGAACTGAAGGTCTCTACTGAAATTTGTAGTTCTGAGCAGAGTAGGAAGCCATGTTTCAAAGGTGAACCGTGGCATCTCATGAATTTCAGGAATGCTCGAATAGAGAGATATTCTCTGAACAGATTCATGCAATGCTCAGAGTGGTAGATGAAAGCATACCAAAGGTGGAAGGAGTAAGGAGGTTTGTCACCTAGTTTGGGTCCACTAGAGGTTGAAAGCTATATACTTGGAAGTATTTCAGCTAGATGAAGAGGGTTTTCCTGAATCAGTTTTGGAGGCAGTTGGAAGAGAAGAAAAGAATTGAGGGGGTTGAGTGGAAAGATTTAGAGTGATTTATTTGAGAGGTTTGAATTGGTATTTCTAGGGTAGAAGGAGAATTTTATGTCCTGGTGGAATGGATCCATGGGAATGGTTGCAAGTGGAGGAGATCCGGAGAAGTGGAATGTGAAGGATTTCAGAGTTGCTGTTTGTGGGTGCAGTGGATTGAGTTGGAACTGGAGTGGGCTCTTTGGGCTCTGGAGGAGGCTTAACAGATGGAGCTGGTGTAGAGGGATTTGGCCTAGAGGAAGGATGAGGGAAGACAGGGTCACCATTCTTGACCATCTGCGCTTCACTTTCCCTTGACGGTTTGGAGTTCATGAGAGGATCAGGGGTCTCTTGGCCTTAGGCTTCATCTGGGAAACCTGCTTGGGCTGGGAAGCCTCTGCTGCTGCCACTGCCACTGGCTGCTTTTCTAACACAGACTATTGTTGTTGCTCCACTTGAGGTTGAAACACTACCATAGCTAATTGTGCCTCATGCTCTAAATCTTTCTGCTGCTCAGGAGGCAGTTCCTCCACACTCTGCTGCTGCTATCCTGTGGCTCAGGCTCCTTGTGCTGATCAGGAACTGGTTCAACATGTTCTTGTACTTGGGATTCTGGCTCCTGGTCCTGCTGCTGCTCAGGTTTGCTGCTCAACCTGCTGGGATTGGTCTTATGTTGACTGCTTTCCTGAGCTGGCACTTCAGGTTCTGGTGCTTGAGATTCTTGGACTTGAACATGTTCCTCTTGCTGCTATGAAAGCAGGCCTCTGATGGCCGAGAAGTGTCCTGCTGGCACACTAACTGAGCAGCAAATCTTCATTTGCTTAACCTCATCAACAACTATCAAACTTGACATCAATAACTCTATTTGCATTGAAGGACTGACAGGTGTTCTTGTTGCTTGCCCAATAAGTCCAAAATGGTATGAAGGTTGTTGCTACTCTCCCCTAAGACCTTGGCCTGGGTCTCAAATGAAGGGAGAAGTGATGCTCTCTTTCTTCAAAATCTGTATTTCTGCAGGAATGTCATCAGATGCAATACCTTTGTCTCTAATATCTCTTAATACTTCATTAATAGTTTCCTCAGGTGCCTCAGGTTCAGGAAATGAGGAAAAACAGGAACACTTGATCTGCTTGCTCTTGGTCTGACTGGGACTTTCAGATCTAACTTGTTCTTGAGGCTCTATCTCTGTTGAATCTTTGAAACAGAAGGAACAAGAGGTTCATCAGCAAAAATTTCATGATCACATTCAGGCACTGAGTCTTTTAGCCAATGATTTTGCTTCTGTTGACCGAGGAATAATGGCTTCTTCTCAAGGTAGTGATCCCAATCTTTTCTTTAATTCCAATAGATATTTCTCCTGACAGATCTACTGAGTATCTCTTAATATCAGGGAGAGCAAAGGTCCATAGGGAAAAGATTCTTGAAGATTCTTAGCAGCTATCATTCTATCCAAAATGATTCCAGCCAAATTCACTTTGTGCCTTTGAATAGCCCAAAACAATAAGTTCCCATCTCTAGAGGTGATAGATGAGTGGGTTTTTTGCTCTAGGGGTCACAATTTTGTAATCACTGAATGAATCAGTCTCTTTTCTCGGCTGACAGCTCATTACAGACAGACCTTTCTGGCTAATAGAGGCCAAATTCCCAATAATGCATAATTTATGCTTTTCCAAGGGATAACTTCATTAAGCTTATGCCGGAGTTTGGACACTCCAACATCTCAACCAACAGTTCCTCAGAAATAGAGATCTTGGTTCCTTTGACATAACCGAACACTGTATTTCCAGATGAGATTTCCATGGTGACATAAAAAGTTCTAACGGCATTCTCAACAGTGGGTTCTGAAATCTGGCACAACTTGGTCCAACCCATGGCATTGAGGGTGTCCTCCACCCACCTAGACTTCCAGTAAGATGGGAGAAATCTACAACTTTCCCTGGGCAGATGGGAATCTTAGCAAGTCTCACGAGTTGATCAGGGGTCATCTGGGTGGATTCCGGAGCCTAGATGAGTCCATCTAAAGAAAGAGAATGTAGATGGCTCAGGGACCAGTAAAGGAGTGATAGAAATGCTGAAGAGAGTTCCAGATCCTACCTTTCTTTGAGGAGGATGGAGATTTCAGGGTTCTTCGGAAGTCCTTCGCCGGAGAACAGTGAGGCGCGAAAGGGCAGAAGAAGACAAGGAGTCGAAGATGGATTTCGAAAGGGTGTCTTCTAAAGGAGATTGGGTTTTCTTTTATAAGGAAAGAGAAGATAACTGCCCCTAGATTTCAGGTGAACGGTCGGGATTAAATGATTTGACCGTTAAGACATGAAGGGATGCGTCTTGAGAGAGTGTCAGTTATATAATTTTAAATTACAAGCGCCTTTTCACGATTTCATAATTAGTCGAATTATGTATCTACTGCATCAGTCGAATGCAAGATTTTAACATGATTCGAATGCATAAGTCGAATGTCTGGACTTAGAATTTTTCAGGATGGTTTTACAGACATTTCATACACACCTATCTTAGCATACAATTCAAGTATCATTTACTTTGGTAATTTAATCAGGATTACATATACCTATTTCTCTTCTAATAGATGTGAATCTATCCTCAGGAAGAGGTTTTGTAAAAATATCAGCAAGTTGATTTTCTGTAGAAACCAATTCAAGTGAAATATTGCCATTACTTACATGATCCCTGATGAAGTGATGTCTAACCTCAATATGCTTGGTTCTTGAGTGCTGGATAGGATTCTTGGTCAATTTATTGCACTTGTATTGTCACATAGCATTGGAATTTCTTGGAGCTGATGACCATAATCTTCCAATTGGTGCTTGACCCATAAGAGTTGAGTACAGCAACTTTCACTGCAATGTATTCAGCTTCTGTGGTGACAAGCTACTGAGTTCTGCTTCCTGGAGACCAAGATATCAAGCACCCTGCAAGAATTTGACAAGTGCCACTGGTGCTTTTCCTATCTATTTTGCATCCAGCATAGTCAGCATCACTATATCCAATTAACTTGAATTCAGAACATCTGGTACCATAGTCCTAATTTACTGGTATTTATAAGATATCTAAAAATTCTTTTAACAGCATGAACATGAGATTCTTTTGGATCAGCTTGGAATCTTGCACATAAACAAACACTGAACATTATATCTGGTCTGCTAGCAGTAAGATAGAGCAGTGATCCTATCATTCCTCTATAGATCTTTTGATTTACCTTTTTACCAAGAGGATCACTATCTAACTTAATGTCTGAGCTCATGGGTGTTCCTAATGGCTTACACTTGTCAAAACCATACTTAGAAAGTAAGTTTGAAATATACTTGGTTTGACAAATGTGAGTTCCTTCCTTGGTCTGCTTGATTTGCAACCCAAGAAAATAATTGAGCTTACCCATCATGCTCATTTCAAATTCACTTTGCATCAGATTTTCAAAGAACTTACAAAGTGATTCATTAGTAGAACCAAAGATAATGTCATCAACAAAATTTGCACAATTAAGATTCCATCTGAAAATTTCTTTATAAATATGTATATCTATTACCTCTTATAAAATCATGTGATATAAGATAAGCACTTAATCTTTCATACCAAGCTCTTGAGCTTGTTTCAGACCATACAATGCTTTCTTTAAACGGAAAACATGATTAGGATAAGTAGTATCTTCAAAACCTGGTGGTTGCTCAACATATACTTCTTCTTTAATAAAACCATTCAGAATTCACTTTTAACATCCATCTGAAATAAATTGATATTAAGAGAACAAGCATATGCTAATAAAATTTTGATTCCTCTAATCTAGCTACTGGAGCATAGGTTTCATCAAAATCTATGCCTTCCTCTTGGAATATCCTTGAGCTACAAGTCTGTCTTTGTTCCTAGATTACCCTGATTCATCCATCTTGTTTTCTAAAAACCCATCTGGTTCCAATAACTGGAGTGTCAGTAGGTCTACGTACAAGAGTCCAAACCTCACTGCGTTGGAACTGATTAAGTTCCTCTTGCATAGCAAGGATCCAAGATTCATCACCTAGTGCATCATTGATTGTCTAAGGCTCAATTTGAGAAACTAAAGCAGAAAAATCACAAGGAATTTGCATACCTCTTGTTCTTACTCTATCTTGAGGATTACCTATGATGTTTTCTCTAGGATGGTCCTGGTGGTACCTCAATTCCCTAGGTAGTCCTTCTTGTGGTTCTTCTTGTTGTTGAGATCTTCTAATGGGGATCTTCCATTTCTTTCATGTTTACCTTCTTCTTCAAGAGAAGTCTTTTCTAAATCCCTGCAAAGATCATCACCACATTCTTCTTCTTCTTCTTCTATCCTTTTGATAGAAGGGTTAGTTTCATCAAATAAGACATGCACAGATTGTTCTATAGTTAATGATCTTCTATTGAATACTTATAACTCCTAGGTTTTGAATATATCCTAACAGGAAACCTTCATCACTCTTAGCATCTAATTTTGCTAATTGTTCTTACCATTATTTAAAATAAAGAACTTACAGCCAAAAGGTCGAAGATGACTGATGTTGGGCTTCTTTCCCTTGTAGAGTTCATAAGGAGTCTTCTTTAGAATGGGTATGATCATGCACCTGTTGATGATGTAGCAGGCTGTATTGACTGCCTCTGCCCAGAAATATTTTGGTAAATTATACTCATTCAGCATTGTTCTAGTCATATCTAGCAGTGTTCTGTTCTTTCTCTCTGCTACTCCATTTGTAATGAGGTGTTCTTGGTGCTGAGAAGTTATGCTCAACCCCATTTTCTTCAGGGAACTTCATGAATTCTTCATTTGAATTCACCTCCATGATCAGATCTAATGCTTGTAATCTAAAATTTCTGATTTTTCTGAACTATTTTGCTGAACTTCAGAAAAGCTTGAAAGGCTTCAGATTTGGCTTCCAGAAAAGACACCCAAGTATATCTTGAGTAGTCATCAACTAATACATAGCCATAGACTTTTCCTCCAAGACTGACTGTCCTCATAGGTCCAAACAAATCCATGTGAATTAATTCCAAAGGCTTGGAAGTTGTAACTATTGTCTTGGACTGAAATGAGGTCTTGGTCTATTTTCCTTTTGCACAAGCTGAACAGATTCCAGATTTCTTGATTCTCATTTTGGGAAGACCTTCAACCAGATCATGCTTCATTAATTTCTTGATTACTGAGGTGCTTGCATGACCAAGTCTTCTGTGCCACAACTCAAACTCTTCACTTTTGGTGTGCAAGGCACAAGTTTTTTTTTTTTTTTTTTTTAAAGCCACCAATGGTCAGCGACAAGCAGAGTGCACCCTCTCCCAGCAGGAGAAGATGTTCTCACTCCACACGCGAGCACCAGAGGGGTAGATATTATTGAATGAGGAAATAGTACACCTGACATAAAATGATCTCCAGCAAGGCACAAGTTTACTTCTCTTAATTCTGCCAACTGTAAAGTGTACAGGTTCTTTACCCTTTGAGCTTCAAAAACTATCTTGTTATCTTTCTGGATGATACACTTATCATTTTGAAAATTTACTCTATGCCCTTTATCACATAGCTGACTGATACTTATCAGATTATGCTTCAATCCCTCTACATACATGACATCTTCAATTAGATTCTTTTCCTTAGTACCAACTGTTCCACATCCTAGCACTTTTCCTTTTCCATTATCACCATATGTGACTTGACCACTTTCTTCTCTAAAACTTGTGAATAGCTTCCTATCCCCTGTCATATGCCTTGAGCATCCACTATCCAAATACCATTTGGATGCCCTCAGCCGACCCTGCAAACAAAATCAGGTTGTAACTTTTGGTACCCAAATTTTCTTGGGTCCTTGATGGTTAGTTTTAGGAATCCATCTCAAGTGTCTAGTAGTGCATGTGCTAACTGTGTGTCCTAATTGATTACAGTGACTACAACATAAATCAAAAGCATTCTTCATATATGCAAATTGTTAGATTTCTGTTTTTGTTTGTACATATGCTGATTTACCTTTAGTATTTTTTATTTCTTTTTCTGCTACAAATTTAGGGTTGGATACACTTGAGGCTGAATAATGTTTTCTTCATTTTGTGGAGGTGTGTATCCTAATCCATATTTCTTCTTTCCTATTCTAGAACCTTTTATGTTGACGAATAATGAAGTTTTGCAGTTAGAGATCTTTTCTATGGTGGCTTTTAGATAATTGTTTTTCCTCTAACAAATTTTCTTCATTTTTGAGTTCCTTAAGATTTGATTCAATTTCCAAAATTTTGCTATTTTATTTTTCAAATCTTCGCATAGTAGTTCATTAGTTCTTTTAGTTTCACTTAAACTTTTGTTTAACCTTTCTGTTTCATTTTTAAGAAAGGTGTTAGCCTTTTCTTGGTTTATTAAATTTAGTTTAACTATTTTCATTTGTTTTACTAGTTTTTATATTTTTCATAAAGTTCATTGAAAGCATCTTCAAGGCTATCAGAATCGGATTCAGAACAGGAAGTGAATGAGGTTTCTGAGTTTACCTGTTCTAGTCCTGCCATGAGGGCTAGATTTGCCTTCTCTTCCTCTTCAGATTCTAAACTTGATGACTCTAAACTTGTTGCTTCTTCATTGTCCCATGTTGCTGCCATTGCCTTCTTCTTGAATTTTCTGAACTTCTTTTCCTTGCCTTTCTTCTTGTCGAATTTTTCTGCTTGATCCTTCTTCTTAAGTTTGGGACATTCCGATTTGTAATGTCCTGGTTAATTACACTCATAGCAAGTTGGCTCTTTCTTCTTTTCTTTCTTGAAAAATCTTTTTGAGCCAAACTTCTTCTTCTTTGCTAGAATTCTCTGCAACTTTCTTGAGAGCATAGCCTCATCATCACTGTCATCTGACTTTTCCTTTGAGTCTTCACATGAAGAGGAATTTGCAATCTTCAAAGCATTTGAATTTTTATTTTTTGAGGAATTTTCAGAAAACCTTTCCATGTTAATTTCATGAGCCATAAGGGATCCTATTAATTTATCAATAGACAATTGTGTTAAGTCATGAGCTTCCTCTATGGCTGTAACTTTAGGAGTCTAGACATTAGTTAGAGATCTTAATATTTTTCTAACTGTTTCTTCATTAGTTAGGACCTTTCCTAAAGAACTTAGTCCTACAATTATGTTGGAAAATCTGTTATACATTTGAGTTATTTTCATTAGGGAGCATTTTGAGCTGTTCATATTGAGATACAAGTATATCTATCCTGTTTGTTTAACCCTATCTGTACCTTCATAGGTTACTTGAAGCTTATCCCACATTTCTTTAGCTGTTTTACAAGCTGAAAGTCTATTAAATTCTCTTTTAGATAAAGCACAACAAAGATAATTTTTGCTTTGTAATTTAAAGACATGTTTCTCTTATCTGCTATGGAAAGACCAGAGGAAGAAGATTATCCAAGGAATTGACAGTCACCTTGTTCTATTACCTGCCATAAGTCGAAATCAGTACCTCTGATGAAGCATTCCATTCGCATATTCCAGTATTGGGAATCTTCACCATCAAAGAATGGTGGCCTTGTAACTGATTGGCCTTCATAGTTGTGAGCTTCGGATGCCATTTCTTCTCAAATCTTTTAGATTCTTCTGAGAAGACCTCGCTCTGATACCACTTGTTGGATCGAAATGGCACTAAGAATGTCCTAGAGGGGGGTGAATAGGACTTCTTCCCTTTTTTAAAAAAATTGCTTCTGAAATTACACAACACTAAATAAATTGTTAGAGCTTAGTGTGGTGTGTGTGATTCAAGTGTAGACAAGGCGGAAACAATCACACAAAAATGCACAAGAGTTTATCCTGGTTCGGCCCTTCCCACATGGAAGTCCTACATCCAGTCCTCAAGCCAACCACTTGAGATTTCCACTATCTGCCAATAAATTGGCTTCTCTTACCCTTGAGAGGAATTACAAACCCACTTACTCCCAAGCAAGTCTTCCCTAAACAGGGGTACAACACTACCTTTCACAAGGTCTTCCCTTCACAGGAGGGGCAATGCAGAACCAGACTTCTGCAGAAATTACACAGGAATAATAAAGAAACACTTGCGTGTTTGCCTCAGATCTGAGCACAAACACCTACAAACTTCAGAAGAATTAATAGATCAGAAATCAGACTTGAATCCTATCTGAAATGCAAGGGTGGACTTGAAGAAAATAGCCAATTACAGTTGCCACCCAACACTACTAGGAGAGCTTCAAAGAAAGTCTTCTAAGGAAGAAAAAGCTCTCAGACTTTAGCTTTCAAAAGGGCTTGTGAGACTTGAAGGAATTCGAATGAAGCTTGTAGGAGATGTCAAAGCTTGTATGGCTTGTTGTGTTGTCTGTGTGTGTCCCTTCTTCAAACTTGAGCTCCTTTTATACACTTCAGAATATAGCCATTTGAAATATAGTCGTTGGAGCTTGTGGCCGTTTGTATATGTCCGTTTGAAGAGATCTCTAGGATCCTTTGGGTCTTGAAGTGTTTGTAATCCAGAAGTATTTCAATTTTTCTTCTTTCCAAGATCTTTAGAAGGAGTGCAGTTTTCACAGCTAGAAGATAAGCTCTTTCTCTTCGGAGTGAACTGTGAAAGAGACATGCTAAAAACGATCTCCAATAAATGCCTGCACAAAGACAAGACAAAAGGAAGAGTATCTCAATACCTTTGAGGTAGGTAAGTCAGAGAAGTACAAAGAAAGGTATGGAATCCTCGGATGCAGAAGCTTTCAGATAGAAGGAGTAGATAGGACAGTTAGGCTAAAAGGTAAAGTATGGGTCTGTCAGTGGTAGGTGAGTCTTGTCAGATGCCATGCGCCTGAGAATTCATAAATGCATAGTGTCTAATGAATCCATGAAGATCCGGAGCAAAGATGTGAAGACCATGAGGCTCAGAAAAAATATTTCAAAAATAGTTTGCACAGGATTTAGATGAATATTTTAAGTTAATATGACTTGTCATGTCAGAGAAAATAATAAAATAATGATATTTCTGATGGATTAATAAGATATAAAAGATCCATTAAAGAGGATGTGAAAAGATTAGGAGATAAGCTTACAGTAGGTGTTAAGCCTAAAACAGATCAGAAAAAGGTATTAAGTACAGAATTATCAGTGAAGCGAATGCATAAGAACATACAATTCGAGTGAAGGAGTAGAAGTGATTCGACTCTAGAAAGGATTAACAAGGTAATTCAACTTCTGAGAAAAGACAAGGCTATTCGACTATAGCAGTTGAATACTATATACGATTTGTGAGGCATTCGACTGTGGCAGTCGAAGATAACAGTCGAATCAAGATTTTAACTTTTAAGAGACATTCGACTGTGGCAGTCGGAGTCATCAGTCGAATTACATATAAAGTTGTGGACTTAGAAAATTTTGGAGGTTGTTTAACTTCGTTTCTGAAGAAGTCGAAGTTAGCAGTCAAAGTCAACAGTCAAATTCAGTAGGGCATAGAGAGAGTCCGTGGACTTAGAAAATTTTGTGATCAGGATTTTAACTGAGGTATTTATCTGTATATATATATTTTGTGATATATTTCTGTGTAGAATATCTATTTAAGTATTTTGTCATATCAAAAATAATGATATCTATTTAAGTATTTTTTCATATACATTGAATTAAGAAAATCTTTAAATTTAAATTTCTAAATTTCTTAGGGGTAGTTGCTCAACAATAGGTGCTCGTTCCAATATCATTGGAAGTCTATAGTGCAAGCTCTCAACATGTCTTCCACTATTTGGTTGGTTCTTTCAGTTGCCATCAGTTTGTAGATGAAAGGCGGTACTAAAATGAGCTTAGTACCAAGTGCACCTTGCAGTCCCTTCCAAAAGTGAGACGTAAACCTCAGATCTCGATCCGAGACAATAGATGATGGAACTCCGTGTAGTATTACAATCTCCTGACATATAGGGCAGCTAGTACCTCCACTGACCACTTACTCTTTATAGGCAAAAATGGGCGGATTTGGTTAGTCGGTCCACAATGACCCATATGGCGTCGAGTCCTCCACAAGTCTTGGGTAAACCCATGATGAAGTCCATGCCAATACTTTTCCATTTCCATTCCGGAATATCTAGCGGTCTGAGTATACCAGTAGGGCATAGGTGTTTCGCTTTTACTTGTTGGCAAGTAAGGCAGTGAACAGCATGCTCGGCTACCTCTCTCTTCATGTTCGGCCACCAAAATGTTATTTTCATGTCTTGATATATTTTGGTACCTCCAGGATGAATAGTGTACTTCGTCTTGTGAGCTTCATCCATTAATCTTCTCTTCAGTTCTTCATTGTCGGGGATGCATGTCCTTCCTTGAAATACTAGTCTTCCATCCTAAGTCATAGCAAAGTCTGGTTTTTCGGCTAAAGTTTCCTTGATGCAAACAAGAATGGATCACTATCTTGCTGAGCTTTGATCTCCTCTAGCAGATCAGATTGAATCATTGATATTGGCAACCAAGACTCGATCATCCCTATGTTCAATATTTAAGTCTAACCTTGTGAATTGTTCTAGTAGTTGCATCTCACCAAGGACTAGACTTGAAACAGATGCCATCAGCTTTCTACTAAGAGCATCAGCCATGGCGTTTCCCTTGCCTGGATGGTATTGGATGTTGAAGTCGAAATCTTTTGATGATCAGTCTGTCCCCATGTAATTTTAATTAATTACATATGTATTTTGGTGATTAACAAAACTAAACTAGATTTTATCAATAATATCTAATGAATATTTCATAAGTCTTAAGTACAGGAAAATACCAAGGTCAAACAAGCCAATAAAGGTATGCATTACTTCTCTGAAGCCTTAATCTTTTCAACATGATATTTATCAGAGTCCATATCGATTTCTGTTGAAGATCATAACGATTTCTTTGTAAGCATAACGATTCTATAAGTCATCGCAACGATTTCTTTAGAAAGAGTAAGACTTGCTGTCATAACGATTCTATGTCATCGCAACGATTTCTTTAGAAAGCGTAACGACTTACCTATCATAACGATTCTATAAGTCATCGCAACGATTTCTTTAGAAAGTGTAACGACTTGCCTGTCATAACGATTCTATGTCATCACAACGATTTCTTTAGAAAGCGTAACGACTTGCCTGTCATAACGATTCTATAAGTAATCATAACGATTTCTTTAGAACTCGCAACGACTTGCTCGCCGTAACGATTCTAAGTAATCATAACGATTTCTTTAGAACTCGCAACGACTTGCTCGCCGCAACGATTCTTAAGCGCTCATAACGATTTGCTTATGCAACGATTCTTAAGCGCTCATAACGATTTGCTTTGTGCAACGATTTCTTAAGCGTTCATAACGATTTACTTTATGCAACAATTTCTTTAGCGCTCATAACAATTTGCTTTATGCAACGATTTCTTAAGCGCTCATAACGATTTAGTTTGTGCAACGATTTCTTAAGCGTTCATAACGATTTGCTTTCCGCAACAATTTCTTTAGCGCTCATAACGATTTGCTTTATGCAACGATTTCTTAAGCGCTCATAACGATTTGCTTTGTGCAACGATTTCTTAAGCGTTCATAACGATTTGCTTTACGCAACGATTTCTTTAGCGCTCATACGATTACCCTCTATAATGACTTGTTAGTACTCATAACGATTTCATAAGTCATATAGACAACGACTTTATGGTTTATATCAACTTGACACTTATCTTATCTCTTGAAGCGTTGACTAGTCAAAGTCCACATCTATATCTCTCTAACACTCCTGCATTTATGAGATCTGAACGTACCTTGCATGCATGCAGACTATATCATCCATTATAGTGCATCTTCTGTCAATCTCTTTTAGAAGAAACTATTTAGCATTGCTATTTTGGTGAATATTCTTATCATGTTTACTGACAACTAAAGACACTAGTTGTCTACTGTTCTAGCATTTAATTTATGCAGGGTCCTACAGACGTTCTGTCATACAACGTTGGACCATACAGACGCAGAAGACATTATCTCTTTGCGTGCTCAAATGGATAAAAGATTTTGAAGCTTCCAAATGTCAAGCAGTCTAACGACTACCAATCTAAGGGACAACGGTTACTTCAACGGGCGAATTTCAAAAGAATATATAAATTCAAGACAGAAGAGAGATCAAATACACATAAGCTGAGAAAACTCGTTCAAGTGATCAAAAATCTTCTGCTAGAATTCTAAGAGCCAACAAGTTCATTCCTTCTTGTGTTGCTCTTTGCTCTCCTGTAGTGAAAATCTTGAGAGAGCTTGTGTAGTTCTGAGAGTGCGCTTAGCTTAGATTCTTGCTCTCAGTGCTAGTGGCTTCAGATCTTGCTTGTCAAAAGCTTGATCTAGGGGCTTGAATTTCATTCAATTCTCTTTGAGGAGTTTTTCCCTTCGGTTGTGAAGGAAGACCTGGTGGTATCCAGGGTGTTGTTTTCCCTTCGGTTGTGAAGGAAGACCTGGTGGGGTATCCAGGGTGTTGTTTTCCCTTCGTTGTGAAGGAAGACCTGGTGGGGTATCCAGGGTGTTTGTTCCCTTCGGGTGTGAAGGAAGACCAGCTGAGCTGGGTGCTGTTGCGTCCTTAGGGGGACTGTACCCTAGTTAGTGAAATCCTGAGTTGTTGCTCAGGGACTGGACGTAGGACTCCTAAGGAGAGGAGGTCCGAACCAGGATAATCCTTGTGTTGTGTGATTGTCTTCTTTGTGTGTTTGATATTTAAACTAACAGTCACTAACCTCCTTCGAAGAACGTTTGTGTGAATGTTTTTAGTTACAGGTATCTTCTAGATTATTTTTTAAAAGACCCATTCACCCCCCCTCTGGGCTCGTCAACTGGGCAACAAGTGGTATCAGAGCGAGTCTCTTCGACAAAAAAAGGATCCAACGATCTGAAGAGTAAAGATCCTTGGCAGCCCAAAGTCACAACGAAGGTCAGTCTGTCAACCGACCACCATTGTTCGATGGAGAAGATTACACATATTGGAAAACCAGAATGAAGTATTTTCTGCAAGGCCACGACTATCAGATTTGGTCCATAATAGAAGAAGGTGATCTCTGGTCACAAATGAGAAAGCTCAATGGACAGATGATGACAGAAAGAAGATCTCCTTGAATTGCAAAGCAAAGAGCATCTTATGCTGTGCTCTAAGTAAGAAGGAGTTCAACAGAGTTTCAGCCTGCAAATCCTCAATGGAAATGTGGGAAAAGCTCAGGATCACATATGAAGGCACAGACAAGGTAAAGGAAACAAGAATCGACATTCTTGTCACTCAGTATGAGAGATTTCAGATGCAATCAGGTGAATCCATAACTCAAATGTTCAGTCGGTTCACTGACATCACAAATGGACTAGCTGGTCTGGGGAAAACCTATGAGATTGGAGACATGGTGAGGAAAATACTTAGATCCTTACCGTCCTCATGGACCCCAAAGGTCACAGCAATAGAAGAAGCTAATGACCTGAAGAGAATGTCAGTAGAAAAGCTCATTGGGTCCCTCATGGCCCATGAGATCAACATGGAAAGGCTAGGAGAGTCCTCTAGCAGAAAGAAGCACTCCAACGCCTTAAAAGCTGAAGAAGATTCACCAGAAGCAAGTTCAGATGAGAGTGAAAGTGATGTGGACAGCGAGAATGAGGAAGCAATGCTATCTAGAAGATTGCAGCGGATTTTGGCTAAGAAGAAGAAGTTCCAATCTGGTAGAAGGCACTTCAAAAGGAATAAGGACTTCAAGAAGCCAGATGGAAAAGAGATGAAGAAAGGAGAACCCATCTGCTATGAATGTAAAAAGCCAGGACACATCAAAGCTGAGTGTCCAAAGATCAAGAAACCGGAGGTCAGGAAGAAAGACAGCTCCAAGAAGTTCAGAAAGTACAAAAAGAAGGCAATGGCAGCAGCATGGGAAAATAGTAGTGACTCAGACAGTGAGTCAAGCTCCTGCAGCGATGAAGAAGAAGCCAATTTGGCTCTCATGGCCAATGCCAAAGATAAGGTAACTTCTGACTCCTCTTTTGATTCATGCAATGGTTCAGATTCGATAGTTTAGAAGAGGCTTTCAATGAACTATATGAAAAATATAAAGAAGTAACCAAACTATTAAAAGTAAGCAAGAAAAACATAGTTGTATAGAAAACAAACTCAGATCTAAAATCAGAAAATGAACAATTAGAAAGTCAAATAACTGAACTTAAAAGAAGAAATGAATGTTATGTGAAGACCTAAAAGCTAAGAATGAACAAATAACTAAATTAGAGAAACAAGTAAGTTCAGATGAACTGAAAACTGAAATCAAAACACTAACAGAAGAAAATATACATTTATCTAGCACATTAGAAAAATTCACCAATGGTAAAAACTCCCTCATATTAAAAGGTGCTAGAAGATCAGGTAAGAAGAAAAATGGATTAGGATATACACCCCCAGATAATGAAGAAACCATAGTTTATCCTAAAACATATCCAACACCAAAATTTGTACCTGAACAAGATATAGCATACAAAGCTGATTTCAAATATATAGAAAAAGTAACCAAATTATCCTGCTGTAGTCACTGCAACAAGTTAGGACATATCATAACGACATGCCCAACAAGACATAAGAAATGGATAATAAAAGTAAAATCAATGATACTAACCCATCAGGACCCAAAAGAATTTGGGTACCTAAAACTTGATGTTTTTATTTCAGGTTATCCCTCGAGCATCCAAATGGTATTTGGATAGTGGGTGCTCAAGGCACATGTCAGGAAACCAGAAGTTATTCTCTCATCTCCAAGCTGAAGAAGGAACAGTCACTTATGGAGATAATGGGAAAGGAACAGTGATAGGCAGTGGCTCTGTGAATAACAAAGGAAAAACAGTCATAGAAGATGTGTTATTAGTCAAGGGATTGAAGCACAATCTCATTAGCATCAGCCAGCTGTGTGACAGAGGCCATCAGATCAAGTTTCAAGAGTCAAAGTGCAGCATACTGAAGGATGGAGCAGTCATCTTTGAAGCTAATAGAGAAAAGAATTTGTATGTGCTCTATCTTGAGGAACTCAAGGAACAAAACGTCTGTCTGGCAGCAAATAAGGATAAATCTACTGAATTATGGCACAGACGACTAGGTCATTGCAGCATAGATGGCATGAGAAAATTGCTGAAGAAGAATCTTGTGGAAGGTCTACCTAAGGTCAGTGCAAAAATGGATGGTGTCTGTAGACCTTGTGCTAAGGGAAAGCACACCAAGAGCTCCTTCAAGTCAAAGACGGTGGTGACCACCTCAAAACCCTTAGAGCTCCTTCATATGGATCTATTTGGGCCAATGAGGACTACCAGTCTTGGAGGAAAGAACTTTGGATTTGTCATAGTCGATGACTACTCAAGATTCACATGGGTATCATTCCTAGAGCATAAAGATGACACTTTCGAAAACTTTGTCAGTTTCAGCAAGAAAGTCCAGAAAGATCAGAAGTTCAGCATTGTGTCTATCCGATCAGATCATGGTGGTGAATTTCAGAATGAAAAGTTTGCTAGATTCTGTGATGATCAGGGAATTGAGCATAATTTCTCAGCACCAAGAACACCACAGCAAAATGGTATCGCTGAGAGAAAGAATAGAACCCTATTGGATATGGCAAGAACTATGCTCTCAGAATATGATCTGCCAAGATACTTCTGGGCTGAAGCAGTCAACACAGCAAGCTACATTATCAACCGAGTAATGATCAGGCCAATCCTGAAGAAGACTGCATATGAACTGTTCAAAGGGAAGAAGCCAAAGATCAGCCACTTCAGGACTTTTGGATGTCCTTGTTTCATCCACAACAATGGAAAAAGGGACATTGGTAAGCTGGATGCCAAATCAGATGAAGGCATCTTCATGGGGTACACCTCTAAACCCAAAGGCTATAGAGTATTTAATAAACGCACTTTATTAATTGAACAGTCTGTACATATTATTTTGATGAAACTAACCCTTCCTTGAGAAAGGAAGAAGATAGTGATAATGATGATATGATGAGCTGTCCAAGAAACTAAAGAATACATCAATTGAGGACAAGGATGATCCACCTCTGGAAGACATGCAACAAAAGGAAATTACACATGAAAATCTTCCAAAGGAATGGAGACACAAGAAAGATCACCCACTCGAAATATTATTGGTGATCCATCTGTAGGGGTAAGAACAAGAGGTAATGTAATTCTCTGTGATTACCTAGCATTTGTTTCTCAAATAGAGCCGAGGACAGTCAATGAAGCTCTTTGTGATGAATCTTGGATATTAGCCATGCAAGATGAACTAAATCAGTTCAAGAGAAACCAAGTATGGTCACTTGTTCCTAGACCATCAGACCATCCAGTCATTGGCACCAAATGGGTGTTCAGAAATAAATTGGATGAAACTGGTGTAATCTTAAGAAACAAGGCCAGATTGGTAGCTCAAGGCTATTCTCAAGAGGAAGGCATAGATTTCGATGAAACCTATGCACCTGTGGCTAGACTTGAGGCCATTAGAATATTATTAGCATATGCATCAGCATTAGACTTAAAACTATTTCAAATGGATGTTAAATCTGCATTCTTAAATGGTTTTATAAAAGAGGAAGTTTATGTGGAACAACCCCCGGGTTTTGATGACACAGAATTTCTAATCATGTTTTCAAACTTCACAAGGCATTATATGGTTTAAAGCAAGCACCTAGAGCCTGGTATGAAAGGCTTAGTTCTTTTCTTTTAAACCATGGTTTCAGTAGAGGTCAAGTAGATAGTACTCTTTTCATAAAGTCAAAGGTCAAACACATTCTACTAGTTCAAATTTATGTAGATGATATTATTTTTGGTTCTACTGATGAATCCCTTTGCAAGTACTTTGAAAAGTTGATGCAGGAAGAATTTGAAATGAGCATGATGGGAGAACTTAATTATTTCCTTGGACTACAAATCAAACAAGGAAAGGAAGGAACTCACATCTGTCATGCAAAGTACACAAAAGAACTCTTGAAGAAATTTGGATTTGATAATACCAAACCACTGTCAACACCAATGAGTACATCAACAAGGATGGACAGTTATAAAGATGGTAAGAAAGTAGATCAAAAGATCTACAAAGGTATGATGGGTCATTACTTTACTTAACAGCTAGTAGACCCAATATTCTATTTAGTGTATGCATGTGTGCTAGGTATCAGGCCGATCCTAGAGAATCACATTTAATTTCTGTGAAAAGAATATTTAGATATTTAGCAAGAACTCATGACTTAGGTCTGTGGTATCCAAAATGTTGTGAAATTAACTTAGTAGGTTATTCTGATGCTGACTATGCTGGATGCAAATTAGATAGAAAAAGTACCAGTGGTTGTTGTTAATTTCTTGCAGGATGTTTGATATCTTGGTCTTCAAAGAAACAAAATTCAGTGGCACTATCTACAGCTGAAGCTGAATACGTAGCTGCTGGAAGTTGCTGTACACAACTCTTATGGATAAAGCAACAACTTGAAGATTTCGGATTAAACATCAAATCTATCCCACTGTTGTGTGACAACACCAGTGCCATTAATCTCACCAAGAATCAGTTTAACATTCAAGGACCAAGCATATTGAGGTTAGATATCATTTTATTCGTGATCATGTAGCAAATGGTAATATTGAAATATCTTTTATTGATACAAATGGTCAGTTAGCAGACATTTTCACAAAAGCCTTACCCGAGGAGAGATTCACATCTCTTAGAAGGGAATTAGGCATGTGCAATTTGTGAAAAAGGTTTTGTTTAAAATTGGCACATTAAATTTCAGAATGAAGTAGTTTTTCCCTCCATGGATCTAAGCAAAAGAAATTCAAATTATCCTTTGTAACCGCTCTCTCATTGAAGTCGGTTTGAATAGTCAAACTCTTTTGTCTTCTTCTGTCGCCTTTTGGCGCCTCACTTTCCACAACGCATTAATTTATTCAAAAAAAAATTGAATGAGATAACGATTCATATCTCGTCTTCAACCTTTTCCCTCTTTCGTCTGGACGCTCAAGCCGATGCCCTAGCGATTTCGACATCGACTCTCTGCTAGTTTTTGAAGCTTCTCTCCTCTTCCCGCGAAATTTTTGAGGGATCTCTCTCCTTCTTCCTTCTCAATCCTCCAGAAAACCACCACACTTGATTCCATGGCCGCATCAGCCGTTTCCGGGAGTTTGGGTGGCTATAATGCCGAGTTCCTCACTCCTGAGCAGCAGGAGAGGTTCACGTTCGTGAAGACCAAAGTGTGCGGGAACAAGGCAGTGGACGTTGCTGATCTTGAAAAGAATGGTATGCACAGTGTTGTTGAAGCTTTGATCAGGATGCAATGGATAGGAGTGACAACCTTCTCTGAGGTAAGTTATCCAGACCTCGTGAAGGCCTTCTATGTATGCTTGAAGACTCAAGAAGATGGGTCCCTGGTCTCATATGTCACGAGAACTCAGATTAAGATAGATAGTGAGCTATTGCATGAGTTGTTTGGAGTAACAACATCAGGGCACAGTGGGGTTCACTCCGTGAACGCCTAGGTCAAGGGTCTTGGCATTGTAGGGCCTGGATACTGATTAAGAGATGGTAAATTGGACATCAACCAACTGAATGCGTTCAACTGCCTCCTTCACTTCATAGTGTGTCAGATTTTGGTTCCAAGAAGCGCCACATTCTCCACCTGTACAAAGGTAGATTCTGACATGATGTTTTGGGCCATACAGAACAAGGAAATCAACATGGCCGCAGTGATGATGGAAAGAATGACTTTTGCCAGAGATTAGATTTGGGACACAAAATCCAAGCTCAATGTTTCCTTACCGTATGCACATCTGCTCACCAAAGTTTTCAAACACTTTGGTATTGATCTGGCAGGAGCAGTTGTTGAGAAAATGGGCCAATCAATTAGGTCCAGAAATATCAGGAAAAGTGGTTTTTCAGTTATAGATGGTGTTTGGTCTAAGACCACAGTGGCCGAGGGAGAGGCCATCATAGGTGATATTCCTGATGTTCAGGAAGAAGCAGCAGAACCAGCAGCAGAGCAACCAACAGCAGTCCAAGCAGCAGTAGAACAGAGAATAGAGATTAAACCAGCAGTACCTTCACTTCCAGCAGAATTAGTAGCAGAAACAGAAGCAGCAGTTGAGGCTGTAGGGTCACCTCTTGTCCAAATTATTTCTCAATCTCCAGAAGGACCTGTAGAAGAAGCAGTGGAAGGTGCAGCAGATAATCTGCCCACCTCCATTATTGCCTCCATTCTCAGAGATGTAGTAGATTCAGTTCTCACCACTCCAGTCACCTCAGAGACTGGTGGAATTACAGAAGAAGTTGTGGCATCAGGCCACATTGAGGAATCAGTGGCAGCATCAGTTCAAGAGGAGCAGTCCAGTGCTCCAACAAATGTTGTTTTGGAAGATGCTCCCATTCAGGGGGAGCAAGATTTAATGGAAAAAGATGCTCCTGCTCAGGGGGAGCAATCCAAGGAAGGTCAAGCAGAAGAAGCAGCTCACCATGATGAGCCATTGGGTGATGTACCAGTTGATGAAGACCTACCTCGTGATCAGGATGATGTCAGAGAAGGGAGACAGCCAGCTTCTCTGACTCAGATGATGATCAGCCTCCTCCAGTTTCAGAGGCTAGGCAAAAGGGAAAGAAGTAGAATCCAGAGTCCCATTGTTAGCAGACACTCCTTTTGAAAGGAAATGAAGCAAAAAATTGTGATTAATTTGAAGCCTGTGATTGAGAGGCTTGATGCTCAAGGCACAATCCTGTGCTCTCTCCAATCAGATGTTAATTCAATCTTCATGAGCCAAGCATCAGCTACAAGGGAAATTTCTAACATAAGAAATGCCATGAAATGGTTTAACCAGGAAATGGGCTCCATGAAAAATTTGCTGGGAGAAATTCTCAAGGTGGTTGGAGCTCAAATTTCTCCTCCTCCACCTCCTGCAGCCCAGGTTCCGGAGTCAGGGCCTTCAGGGCCATCGGCTCAAGAGGCAAGGCCAGAAGTAGCAGCAGCACCAGCAGAGGCAGCAGTAAATGTGCAAAGGCCATCTAGGCCAGCTGATCAGGTTGAAGGGCCTCCAGAGCCATCTGAGCAAGGGTCAGGGCCATCAGGGCCAGTGGAGTGTGAATCAGTGCAGGAAGAGGCTGAAGAAGAGTCCTTGGCAACCAAGCCCCCAGCTCCCTCTTCTCCCTCTCACACACCTATTCCTCCAACTCCACCATCAGCTCCTACAGCTCCTCCTGCTCCACAAACATTCAAGAAGCCTCAATCCAGACCAATTTCCTCTCCCACTCCATTTCCTCCTCATTCCACCTCATCTCCTTCTCCTATTTTTGAGGCCCCTCCAGCATCCTCAGCTGAAGCCTCCTCCTCCTCCTCTGGTCCCTCCCTTGAACTAGTTGATGACCTCCCAACTACTTCACATTCTTTTCTTCATCCTCCTCCTCCACCCTCTTTCATCACTATCATACCTGAAAGAGCCCAACTTAACTCTCCCTTTATGGAAAAGATAAAGGATGAGTTTGAGGAAGGGATCCTCAGGTCTGTGTTGAAGGTTAGAGAACATGTCCATAGGGCAGACTCTTCCAGTCCTGCCCCTAAGAAGAGGAAACTTACTTCTACTTCCTCCATTTCCTCTGAACCTAAATACCCACCTTTGTGTTTTTCTCTCACAATAGACAACAAACATAATCCACTGTACAGAGAATATCTCTCAAAGGTTGTTCTTGCAACTATCATTAACCTTCTCTTTCTTAATGTCACAGATCATTTGCACACCATTCTACCGTACACTTCTCTTACAAAATCAGAAAAATCCAGAATATTCTCTCTTGCCCACTCCAAATCAGAAGACCAATGGGGCAAAGGTCACAAGGATCTCTTCAAGAAATTTATTCTTGCCAAATCACTAGATTCCCTCCAAGGGATCACTCCCTGACCTTATCAGAATGGTTAAGAATATATCATAGAGAACTTTGGGCACCCTTCATTCAAAAGGAAATCAAAATGATCAGACATTTCATGCTATTCAACAATTTCAGATATGTCCATAGACTTCCAAAGGTTCAGCTTAGCCAATTCAGAAAGGCCATTTCAGCTCTGTCTCCGGATATCTCCCATACTTTAGATGTTCAGGTAGATTTTGCTACCCTCCAAGTGCCTGAAGAGATAGCCCTTCCTCAAATCCATTTTCTAGTTATGGAATCCTCTGTAGGATCCATCATCTTTGAGTGTTTTCCAGAGTAATGGGCAGAATTAGAGTACAGAAAGGCTGCCTGGTTGCTTTTCCTAGATTCCTATTTAGGGAATATCACCAGGGGCATGTAATTGCTGAAGTTCTAGCCCCCATTCTGTCTGAATGTGAAAGGCTGACATCCTCAGAATGGTCCAAGTTCTACCCTTTGTCAGCTCAGCAGTTGTCTGCACTCAATGAAGCTCAGGCCAGGGAAGCCAAACCAGCTATCTCTCCAGCTACTTTCTTGGATATGAATTCTATACATCACATCTTTAAGCAGAACCATTTGGCTTTTCAGGAAATTACGATCCCTGCCACTCGGTGAAGAGATCGCTCTGCTAGGTTTTGGCGTGCGCCGCCATTGCAGGCGCCCTTGGGCGCCATGCAGGGCGCGTCCCCGGGTCGTGCGGGGGACCCGTGCTCGTCGTCGCCTCCGCCATGCACGTCCGCGGCTGCTGTGGGTAGCGGGTGGAGGCTCCCAGAAGGTCTTATGCGCAGATTCTATATGCTTCTAAACCATCACCGACCGTGTGTATTGATGTAAAGCCTCCTGCTTTTACTGATCTCGGTGAACCTGCTGTCTTCTTCTCCAAAGAGGAAATCGATAGGTCTGTGGTCCTTTTCAAGAATGCTATTATTGCTAAATGCTCTATGGCAGATCTTCGATTCCAGAAATTAAATCATGTCTATCCCAGCGTCTAATGTTATCCAAAGACTTTATTATAAGCCCCCTGAACCCAAGGCATCTTCTCCTCCGCTTTGATGATGAGCAAGACTTTATCAAAGTTCTGCTTCGTAGAAGCCTTTATATCAAAGGTTATCTATATCGTTTTTTCCGTTGGGATCCGGCGTTTGATTATTCTTATGACCCCACCTTCATCCCAGTCTGGATCGGATTCCCCTTGTTGCCTATTAACTACTATCATGAAGGTTTTCTCAAGTCGATCGCAGGTAACTTTGGTACGGTGCTCCAGATACATGATGTTACAAAGGCTATGACTCAGACGCAAGAAGCTTTGGTTTCGGTGGAACTTGATATCAAAAAACCCAGACCGGAGCGTATCTGGATTGGATGTGATAATGACGGGTTTTGGCAAAAGGTTAATTTTCATAGAATTCCCTCGGTCTGTTCTTTCTGTCACAAGCTTGGTCATCTTGTTGGGGATTGCAATAAGAAGAGATCGCCGGAAGAGAAAACCTCTGGGTTACAGAACCAGAATCTTACGGCTGGGCAAGTTGATGGGGAGTGGAAGTTACCTTCCAAGTTGGGTTCTAACAAGGTATGGCAAAAGAAAGACAAAGCCGTCTCTATCCAGCAGGATGTTAACCAGTTCGTTTCTCTCCAAGATAACGCCGAAGACAACTCTCAGCTAGACATGATGAATAATGTCCAGGTGCAACAGCTACTTCCGCAGGATGCAGTGGTTCCTATCAAAATTTCTGATGCTCAGGATAACACTCTGGTGGAGGAGCTAAATACTGTCCGGGTGCTGCAGGAATTATCTCAGGATTTGGTGGTCACAACACCAATTTCTTCTTCAAAGGTGATACGTGTTAATGAGCTTGGTGGACATTCTGTGGTTCAGGAGGCTTCTCCTAAGCAACCGGTTCCTAGTGTCTCAAGGGTTAGGGTGGATCCGGGCTGTGCGTCGGCGTCTTCCTCTCGTAGTCCGAAAGAAAATCTTTCTACTGAGGAGAGGGAGTTCCTGACAAAGGTTGCGAAAGAAGATATCCATATGCCAGATTTGGAGATTGACAGGGAGGTTGCTATTAATATTGATCGTGGTGTCACGACGAGATCCAGCTAAAGCCGTCGGTGATAGGTACGGATATCGGTCTTCATGAATAGCCCTATCTTAAGCTGGAATATACGGGGGGTTGCTAATGCTGCTTCACGTAACAGTTTAAAAAGAAAGTCAAGAAACATAATCCGATGTTTGTGGGTATTTCTGAACCTAAAACTGCTTTCAGCAAAGCTAGATCGCTGGCTTCCTCTCTGCATATGACTGGTTTTGCGGGAAACATGGAAGCGGACTCGAACATCTGGGTTTTCTGGAAGGCGCGGGATGATGTCCAGGTTATTTCTTTTTCTAATCAGTTCATTACTCTTGTGTGTGACGGTGGCAGTGGTAAATTTCATATTACCTTTGTGTATGCGGATTGTAATCACGTGGAGAGAAGGAATTTATTTGACAGCTTAAATATCTTTGCTCAGAACAATGCTGATGTTCCTTGGTTGATCACTGGTGATTTTAACTGTATCTCGAAACACTCTGAGAAACTTGGTGGCAATCTAGTTAGAAACTCCCATATGTCTGATTTTAATGACTTCATTATGGCGGCTGGCCTGTTTGATGCTGGCTACATTGGGTCTCCTTTCACTTGGACAAATAAACGTATTGGTAGTGCGTCGGTGAAAGCCCGTTTAGATAGAGCTATGTTTAATAATGCTTGGCAGCACCTTTCGCCGGAAACAGTGGTTCGGCATCTCCCTAGGGGGGTTTCTGACCATGCCCCTTTGTTGGTTGAGCAGAAGGAGGTTCCCAAGTTCCCTAGTCGCTTCATTTTTCAGGAGGTCTGGGCGTCTCATGAGGGTTTCAAGTCTGTTGTCTCTAATGCCTGGAAAAGTGTGGATGCAAATATATATTCCTTTGATACTCTTCTGTGTAGGCTGCGGGCGGTCAAGCTTGCTCTACGTACTTGGAATAAAGAGGTCTTCGGATATACCCAGGAGGTGCTTTTGGCTGCTGAATCAGATGTTTATACAGCTGAACAAAAGTTTGATCTTGATCCCACTGAAGTTAACAGAATGGATATGTCTGCTGCTCATGCTAGGCTTCGCCAGGCTCTGGTAAATGATGAGAAGATGTGGTGCCAAAAAGCCAGAATGGCATGGATGGAAAATGGTGATAGGAATACTTCTTTTACCAAGCTGTTGTCAAGAATAATCGCAGAAAAAATTATATTCATAGGCTGAAGATTGAGGGCTCCAATGAATGGTGTGACAACCAAGATATGCTGAAAGGAGCGGCGGTCTCTTTTTTTGAAGTATTGCTCAGAACGGAGAACTCCGTCGTGAATGACAATCTCCTTCAGGTGATACCTAACCTTCTCTCTGATCAACAAAATATGCTTCTCTGTGATATCCCAAGTGGGGATGAGGTGAGGGCTGCGGTCATGTCTATGAACGGTAAGGGCGCTCCTGGTCCAGATGGTTTTACAGGGTCTTTCTATTCTACTTGCTGGGATATTGTTGGTGACGATGTAGTTATTGCTGTTCAAGATTTCTTTAAGGGTTTTCCTTTGCCTTCTGGGGCAACCTCATCTATTATTGCATTGGTTCCAAAAGTGAAGGACCCGGCTACTTTTGGTGATTTCCGGCCGATCAGCCTGTGCAACTTTTGTTACAAAATCATATCCAGAATCTTATCTGATCGCCTTTCCCCTATTCTGCCTATCATTATTTCTGAAGAGCAAGGAGCTTTTGTTCAGGGCCGTTCCATTATTGAGAATGTCTCTATATCAAGACATATGATGAAAGATATTGGTAGGAAGGTTCGTGGGGGAAATGTTATCTTCAAGCTGGACATGATGAAGGCTTATGACAGGGTGGAGTGGAATTTCTTGTTTGCTGTTCTTCGGAGTTTTGGGTTCTCTTCTCGGTTTGTCTCTCTGGTGGGCATGATGGTTAGCAATTGCTGGTTTTCGGTGATGTTTAATGGCCAACAGGTGGGTTTCTTTAAGTCGTCTAGGGGCATTCGTCAAGGTGACCCTTTGGCTCCGGCCTTGTTCATTATCATGGAGGAGGCTCTAAGCCGGGGGCTACGTGCCCTTCAATCGTCTGGGAATTTATCTCCTTTCAGAGGACCCCGTGGTTGCATCCACATTTCTCATCTTCTCTATGCAGACGATACCCTCGTGTTTATGAATGGTCAAGCTGCAAACATTAAAAAATTCCTTGCTTTCTTGAAGGCGTATGAGGGTTCTTCGGGCCAAAAGGTAAATGCTTCCAAGAGCAGTTTTATCATTTCAGCAAAGGCTTCTCTTGTTACAGGTTCTCGTATTAAGTCTTTAACTGGCTTCCGTAAGGAGGAGGGGGTCCTTAAGTATCTGGGGGTTCCGATTTCTGATGGCCGCACTTTAGTATCTCACTATAAGCACATTATTGATAAAGTGAACTCAGCTCTGGATTCCTGGAAATCTAAACTTTTGTCTCAGGCAGGTCGGGTTGTTCTCATTAATTCGGTCTTATGCTCCATTCCTTTATATGTTGCTTCTGCCACTTGTTTGCCTAAGTCCATCATCCAGCAAATTGATCGTTCGTGTGCATCCTTTCTTTGGAATGGTGGTGATGATATTAGAAGACGGCACTGGATTGCTTGGGATCGAATATGCAAACCAAAGCAAGAAGGAGGTCTGGGTATAAGGAGTTTGTGGCATGTTCAGATTTCACTTATGGTTAAGCTTATTTGGAACGCAATGCAAGGGCAAACTCTTTGGTCCTCCTATGCTAGAAGTAGATTTCTGAATTCTAATTCCAATGAAGTGGTTAAGGTGTTTCCTACAGGGATCCCCAAGGCTGTTTTTAATGCTGCTCATTGCCTAATTCTGCAGAACAGTAGGTGGATCTTGGGCAATGGTAAGAGTATTGATATTCTTAGGCATACATGGGCTGGCAATCGTCCACTTCTCTCCCTCATTCCAGTTCCTGCAAATTACTCTTTTACTTCTGTTCATGAGGTAGCGGCCAGCAATGAGCATCCTCTGAGGAACCATTCGGTGATACAAAGATTAATGGATAACGTTGATACTCTTGATGCCCCTGATAGGTGTGTTTGGTTGGGTAATGCGGATGGGATTTTCACTACCAAATCGGCCTTCCAGGCTATTAGGCCGCGCAGAATGCACAGGTCTCCATTGCTTAAAGTTTGGAATAATCTCTTCAATCCTAGAGCCTCCTTGTTTGCTTGGAGAATTTTACATCGTGCGGTTCCCACTGACGATAGAATTTCTGATTGTGGTGTTTGCCTTGTCTCCTCTTGTTCTTGCTGCTCCTCTCCCTCTATTGAAGATCTGGACCATTTATTTCTTAAGGGGGACCTTGCAGTTGTGCTTTGGGACTGGGCTCGGCCGCTCCTCCATGCTCAGGTCCTCGGACCCCGTATTACTTCTACCTTATGGAATATCATCTCCACAGTCAATCTCCAAAGTGCGACGGGGTTCGTCTTAACTTATGTTGTTTTACTTGTCTTATGGGAGATCTGGAAGTATAGGTGTGCTAAGAGATTCGACTCTTCTCATAAGTCAGTGGGGACGATTGTGGCGGATATTAGATATGCTGTGAATGTGGCTATTCAAGGTGTCAAGTTCAAACATGAAAGTGCTGCTGATTCTATGGTGATTCTGCGCTCCTTTGGTTTTAAACCTACTGTCAAATTAAAAGCTCCGAAGATTGTCAGGTGGATCCCCCCTTCTCATGGTGTTTGCCTCAATGTGGACGGTGCTTGCAAGGGGAACCCGGGACCCTGTGGCGGGGGGGGCTGTTTTCGAAATTCTGCTGGGGATGTCCTCTTGAGTTTTGCCTTCTATTATGGTTATGGTGATAGTTTGCTGGCTGAAGTTCGCGCTCTTGCTGATGGACTGAGATTGGCTGCCTTTCATGGCCTTCATGTGACTGTTGTCTACTCTGATTCTCTTGTTCTAGCTCAGTCCTTTATTCATGGTAAATGTTCTTCATGGAAATGCTCTTGGTGGTGGAACCTGGTTCGCTCCTTATTGCAGCAGATGCAGCTGTCCGTGGTTCATTGTTATAGGGAAACCAATAGAGTAGCCGACGCCTTGGCATCCTATGCCTGTATTGTTCAGGAGAGATTGATCTTCTCTTCTTCCTCTTTCCCTACCAGTTGTAAAGGTCCAGTTGTTCTTGATAAAGCTGGACTTCCTTCTGTTAGATTATTTTGATATTTGGTTCTCAGGGGGATGCCCCGTTGGTATATGTAAGTTCTTTCCCAGATATATAAAACTAGGCGCAGGACATGGCTAGGGGAGTGGGAACGCTGTCCCCTTCTGGGGGATAGCACACTTAGCTAGCTTTTGTCCCTGCGTCCTCTTTGTCCAAAAAAAAAAAAAAAAAAAAAAATTCTATACATCTTGTTAATGACCCTTTCCAAGTCTGGGAGGAAAGACACAAAGTATATGTAGCTCTTCATAAAGCTCTCAGAGATAATCACAATCACTATCCTGTGTCCATGGATCAGTTTCTTACCTGTGCCAGCTTTAGGACTCGTCATTTCCTAAAGATGACTATGGACAAGAATGCTTATGCTGATCTTCTCTACAAGCACCTAGATCTTTATCTCAAAAGGATGGCTTCCTCCATGGGACCAACCTACTCTTTGTCTTTTGGAGTCTTTAAAACCTTTTTTGAAGAGCAGGAAGCACAGGCATGGGAAACCATCTCCCATTTTGCCTCTCTTTTGTCTCCTACCTTCTATTTACCTGTACCTCCACAAAGTTAATGAAATCTCCTTCTTTGTGTACTCCTCTTTTCTTTCTCTCTTCTTTCTGTGTCTCAGATTGTCTTTTTGCTCAATGACAAAAAGGGGGAGAAAATTAGCATGTCTGAAATACATTCCAATAATTTTTAAGGAAGAAAATTAGCATGTCATATCTTCAGACTGATTTCAGATATTTTTTCATCCATGCTTATTGTTCAGTTTTGTCATCACCAAAAAGGGGGAGATTGATGATCAGTTTGTCCCCATGTAATTTTAATTAATTACATATGTATTTTGGTGATTAACAAAACTAAACTAGATTTTATCAATAATATCTAATGAATATTTCATAAGTCTTAAGTACAGGAAAAATACCAAGGTCAAACAAGCCAATAAAGGTATGCATTACTTCTCTGAAGCCTTAATCTTTTCAACATGATATTTCTCAGAGTCCATATCGATTTCTGTTGAAGATCATAACGATTTCTTTGTAAGCATAACGATTCTATAAAGTCATCGCAACGATTTCTTTAGAAAGAGTAACGACTTGCCTGTCATAACGATTCTATGTCATCGCAACGATTTCTTTAGAAAGCGTAACAACTTACCTATCATAACGATTCTATAAGTCATCGCAACAATTTCTTTAGAAAGTGTAACGACTTGCCAGTCATAACGATTCTATGTCATCGCAACTATTTCTTTAGAAAGCGTAACGACTTGCCTGTCATAACGATTCTATAAGTAATCATAACAATTTCTTTAGAACTCGCAACGACTTGCTCGCCGTAACGATTCTATAAGTAATCATAACGATTTCTTTAGAACTCACAACGACTTGCTCGCCGCAACGATTTCTTAAGCGCTCATAACGATTTGCTTTATGCAACGATTTCTTAAGCGCTCATAACGATTTGCTTTGTGCAACGATTTCTTAAGCGTTCATAACGATTTGCTTTACGCAACAATTTCTTTAGCGCTCATAACGATTTGCTTTATGCAACGATTTCTTAAGCGCTCATAACGATTTGCTTTGTGCAACGATTTCTTAAGCGTTCATAACGATTTGCTTTACGCAACAATTTCTTTAGCGCTCATAACGATTTACTTTATGCAACGATTTCTTAAGCGCTCATAACGATTTGCTTTGTGCAACGATTTCTTAAGCGTTTATAACGATTTGCTTTACGCAACGATTTCTTTAGCGCTCATAACGATTTACCCTCTATAATGACTTGTTAGTACTCATAACGATTTCATAAGTCATATAGACAACGAGTTTATGATTTATATCAACTTGACACTTATCTTATCTCTTGAAGCGTTGACTAGTCAAAGTCCACGTCTATATCTCTCTAACACTCCTGCATTTATGAGATTTGAACGTACCTCTGTATGTATGCAGACTATATCATCCATTATAGTGCATCTTCTGTCAATCTCTTTTAGAAGAAACTATTTAGCATTGCTATTTTGGTGAATATTCTTATCAATGTTTACTGACAACTAAAGACAGCCTAGCTGTCTACTGTTCTAGCATTTAATTTATGCAGGGTCCTACAGACGTTCTGTCATACAATGTTGGACCATACAGACGGCAGAAGACATTATCTCTTTGCGTGCTCAAATGGATAAAAGATTTTTGAAGCTTCCAAATGTCAAGCAGTCTAACGACTACCAATCTAAGGGACAACGGTTACTTCAACGGGCGAATTTCAAAAGAAGATATAAATTCAAGACAGAATAGAAGATCAAATACACAGAAGCTGAGAAAACTCGTTCAAGTGATCAAAAATCTTCTGCTAGAATTCTGAGAGCCAACAAGTTCATTCCTTCTTGTGTTGCTCTTTGCTCTCCTCTCTGTAGTGAAAATCTTGAGAGAGCTTGTGTAGTTCTAAGAGTGCGCTTAGCTTAGATTCGTTGCTCTCAGTGCTAGTGGCTTCAGATCTTGCTTGTCAAAAGCTTGATCTAGGGGCTTGAATTTCATTCAATTCTCTTTGAGGAGTTTTTCTCTTCGGTTGTGAAGGAAGACCTGGTGGGGTATCCAGGGTGTTGTTTTCCCTTCGGTTGTGAAGGAAGACCTGGTAAGGTATCCAGGGTGTTGTTTTCCCTTCGGTTGTGAAGGAAGACCTGATGGGGTATCCAGGGTGTTGTTGTTCCCTTCGGGTGTGAAGGAAGACCAGCTGAGCTGAGTGTTGTTGCGTCCTTAGGGGGACTGTACCCTAGTTAGTGAAATCCTGAGTTGTTGCTCAGGGACTGGACGTAGGACTCCTAAGGAGAGGAGGTTCGAACCAGGATAATCCTTGTGTTGTGTGATTGTCTTCTTTATGTGTTTGATATTTAAACTAACAGTCACTAACCTCCTTCGAAGAACGTTTGTGTGAATGTTTTTAGTTACAGGTATCTTCTATATTATTTTTTAAAAAGACCCATTCACCCCCCCTCTGGGTTCGTCAACTGGGCAACATCTTTTAGGTATTCTAGCCATCTTCTCTGTCTCATGTTGAGTTCCTTCTAGGAGAATAAGTACTTCAAGCTTTTATGGTCTGAGTAGATAGTGAACTTTTCACCATACAAGTAATGTCTTCAGATCTTCAAGGCGAAGACCACGGCAGCCAACTCGAGATCATGCACAGGGTAGTTGACTTCATGAGTCTTCAATTGTCGAGAAGAGTAGGCGATGACTTTCTCCTTTTGCATCAATACATACCTAGCCCAATTCCTGAGGCATCGGTGTAAACAGAGAAACCTTCTCCCTCTATTGACAGAGCGAGAACAGGTGCTGAGGTAAGGCAATCTTTAAGAGTTTGGAAACTTTTCTCACGCTCTTTACTCCAGGAGTATGGACTCTCCTTTCGTGTCAGTCGTGTGAGAGGAACGGCAATCTTGGAGAAGTCCTAGATGAACTGCCTATAGTAGCCAGCTAGTCCTAGGAAGCTTCTGATTTCGGTGACATTGGTTGGTCTCTCCCAATTGAGTACAACTTCAACTTTGGAGGGATCAATGGAGATGCCATCCTTCGAGATGACACGGCCCAATAAGGACACTTCTTCGAGCCAGAATTCACACTTGCTAAGCTTTGCGTACAGTTTGTTGTCTCGCAAGACTTGCAATGCAATCTTCAAGTGTTCTTCGTGCTCGTCTTTGGTCTTGGAATATATGAGGATATCTTCGATGAAGACGACCACGAACTTGTCATGGTATGGCCGATATATGCTGTTCATGAGTTGCATAAAGGCTGTAGGAGCATTGGTTAGACCAAAAGGCATAACGACGAATTCATAATGTCCATACCTGCTCCTGAAAGCCGTTTTGAAGATATCGTCATCCTTGATCCTCATTTGGTGATAGCCAGATCGAAGATCAATTTTGGAGAAATATTGAGCTCTGGATATTTGCTTGAAAAGTTCATCGACCCTGGACAGTGGGTACTTGTTGTTGATGGTGAGCTGATTGAGTTGTCGATAGTCGATGCACAAACTCATCGATCCATCCTTCTTCTTGACGAATAGCACAGGTGCTCTCTATGGGGAGGTACTTGGTCTGATGAACCCCTTCTCTAATAGCTCCATCAGTTGTGCCTTCAATTCTTTGAGCTCGGCAGGTGACATCCGGTACGGTTGACGCGATACCGGGGCAGCTCCCGGGATCAACTCTATGGCGAAGTTGACATCACGTTCCGGGGGAATCCCTAGAAGATCTTTAGGAAACACATCGGGGTAATCCTGGACTATGTGGATGTCATCTATCTTAGAACCCTTCTTTTCAACTACTACGGCTGCAAGGAAAGCAAAACAACATTTCCTTATCATGTTGTGGGCTTTTATGGCAGAGACTAGAGACATCCGTCTCTTATGTCTAATCCCAGAGAATGTCAATTTAGGAAGGTCACTAAAGGTAACCTTCCCTTTCTTACAGTCGACACTTGCCCCATGAGTGGACAACCAGTCGGCTCCCAAAATCACTTCATAGCCTTCCAAGGGCATACACACCAGGTCGGCTTGTAGGTTATGGTCTCCGATCATTACATCGGCAGATGGAAAGTATTTGTTCAATTTCTCCTTTTCTCCTAGTGGCGTTGTGACAGAGAACTCACAACCCATGGATACAGGTTTTGCAGTCAGGGTATCAGCAAAGTGTTGAGATATAAATGAATGAGTTGTTCCAGTATCAAATAAAACACATACTGATAAGGAGAAAACTTGTAGAGTACTTTCTACCACACCACCTTCCTCCGTGGGCTCTTCATTGTGCAGGGCTTTCAGTCGGCCCTGTTTCTTAGGCGCATTAGGGCGCCTTTCATTCCCTTTCAGTAGTGGGCACTCGGGGATGCGGTGCTCGCGGCTTCCACAGCGCAGACATGCACCGGCTTTCCTCCAGCACTCGTCAGCTGTGTGACCTGGCTTGTCACAGTGCTTGCAGTTACTTTTTGTTGGAGTGTTGGGGACAATAGCTTTAGGTTTCCTTTCTTGGATAGGTCCCTCTGTGATGTTGAAGGGACGCTTCTTGCCATTGTTTGGCTTAGCAGATGATTGTCCTGAGGTCATTTCCTTCTTCACGAACTTCCCTTTGATACGATCGGTGAAGTTCGTAGCATCTTCTAGTAGTTGGGCCTTCTTTACCATCTCGGCATAAGTCTAGATGTCGAGAGGTGCCAATTGGGTAATATATTGGGGCTTAAGGCCGTTGAGAAAGCGCTTAGCCTTCATTCTTTTAGTATTCACTAGGTGTGCAGCATAGCGTGCCAATCTTGAAAACTGGGCTTCATATTCGGCCACAGTCAAGCTCCGCTGTTTAAGTGCAGCGAATTCCGCAGCCTTCCTTTCTTTGACACGCTCGGAGAATTACTTGGAGTTGAAAGCTTCCTTAAATTTGTTCGAGGTGAACTGACCATTATCTCGGGTTGCTTCCACTGACTCCCACCAAGCACGGGCGTCCTTCTCCAGTTGGAATGTAGCCAGTGGCAGCTTATCCCCCGCTGCACATTGCATAACACGGAAGATTCTTTCCGTTTCCTTCAGCCAGTGTTCGGCTTCATCCGGATCCATGGATCCACTGAACCTAGGTGGGTTCAGACTCCTGAAGTTATGATACAGGTCGCCTACACCGCCACGATTACCACCTCCTTGGGTAGCTTGCATAATCACGCGAGTAAGTTCTTGGATGGTCTGTTGCATGCCCCTCATTTGAGTGCGTTCAACAGTCATCTTGATTGCTTAGTTCCTACAAAAAATACTTATTGTCATGATATTGATGTGAAATTTAATTCGTGTGTGTGTGAGTTTATTTTAGCTAGTTACCCATGGCTGTAACCACAACTCACATAGGTAGGATAATTGACTCTAGTCGAGGCAGGTCAACCTAGATAATCCTATACTTAAGAATAACCTAGGCTCTGATACCAAAAAACTGTCACGCCCTGACGCAGAATATCAGAACGCGAGGCAGTTGCAAGTAAACGAGTACAGAGCAAGTACTAGACATCAAACCCTTGCACAATGAATAATACTAAAGAAAATTCTTCTCATTAATAACTTTACAATGTCTAGTTACAACCACTAATATCAGAGCCATTCTATAGGGCCCAATTACATTGAAATAAGCAAAAGACAAAACTCAAACTATAACTCTAACATAGTACTAAGACACTAGGGTGCTCATAACATCACTCCTGGTCGTACCCGTCCTCTTGAGTGTATGGTTCATCCTCGGTCTCACCTGAGAACACAACGACAAATAACGCAGGGTGAGTGATAACGCCCAGTAGGACTTAAATATCAATAATCAAGTAGGCTTTAAATAATTAATGCATTAAAGGCAGAGTAATTAATGATAGAGCGAGAGAGTCAAGTAAAAGATAGCAGGATAGCACGTGAACGAAATAGCACAACTTTCCAAATATAGCACAAGTGTCAAGTATAACACAATTAGCAAGATGGCCATAGCACAAATAGCACAAAGTATAGTAATAGCACAACGAGTATAGCATAACACTTTGTTGTCAACGGACAACGAGAGAACATAGCACTTTTCATTGTCATTTAGATAGTCGAGATAGATAGCACTCGAGTGTAATGCCAAACACTCTGATCATTTAACTCCCATAGGCACTAGCACTTTCGGGCGCACACCTCATGACCAGATCGGGCCCTTTTTATATTGCCAGGCATTGGTTATATTGTTTATCTTTAGACAATCAATCAATGGTCAATATAGAGTACCAAGAAATAGATGAGACCACTAGATGAATAGACGATATAGTAGAGTGAACGTGAATAGACGAGCGAGTAGAGTATAGATGAGAAATAGTGGTCAATTGCACATGAAACGTCGAGTAACGAGCGATAGTAACAGTTGCACAACACAAGCGTTTGGTGTTGGCAGTCTGGTGGAATACACAACCCTTCCGCTGGCCTTGTTATGCACAGGTCCAGAGGTCCGGTGTGACTCAAGATAACGGTGAACTTCTAATAGCCGTTTGGATCATGTTGATCCCTAAAGGATATCATAGGTGTTAGGGTACAACCAGCTCATCGACCATGTGGGAATCCATAGACAGAGGAGACTTACGGAGGCCTTGAACAAGAAGTCACTAGTCTGGCTGAAGGAGTATCCGACAGAGAGTTCGTCCAAGTTAAGAGAAAGTGTGTATATAGAAACAAGTGCTCGACGTTCTAGAGGAATTCTAGAACAGTGGAGCGTCGGTAACAGTATTCCCAAATCATCGCGAGAAAATGTAGACAAGTCTATTTAAAATATGGCAATTTAATTACATAAATTACCAGATACATTATGAAATATTTTCATGCCAAATTAAGTCATATTAGAGGGTTCAAGTGTGTGCATGTGTTAAGAGAAATTATAGATAGAGAAAGATCATGTGGATGTATTTTAATCACACATAAATGTTTAATTTATGACAAGTGTAATTTACTGTGTGTATGACTGTAACAAAGTGTACAAGCACTGTAGAGAGTCAGAGCATCGAAAATTGGGGGTTTTCATGTAAAAACCCACATCGCGACGCACCCCAGTAAGGGTCGCGACGGGGTCAACTGAGAATGTGACATGGCATTGTACAGATCACGACGGCGTTGTTAGTTCGGGTAGGCAGATCACGACGGGGTCGCTTGAGGGTCGCGACGAGCTCGTCAGATCGGGCAGGCAGATCGCGATGGGGCACCCTATCGCGATCAGATCGCGACGAAAGATGCTGTCGCGATGGCCCTGAGAACGTGACCTATCGGGCCGTCGCGTTCACAGGGTCTGCGCCCGAGTCCGACAGGGAAAGGACAGTGCATTGGGTTGCGGACCAGACTTACCCTATTTTGACACAGGGTGATTTAAAAAATCATAACTAATTGTATAGTCGATGAAAAATCATAAAATTAGTTGCGAATTGATCTAGACATACATGGGTTCTTACAGTAAATAGGAATTTGAAAACAAACAGGGTTTTGACATGCTTTGGTCATGTGTATTCATGAAGAACATGAAACAGTACATAGTTAAGATCAACAATTTAATTCGCAAGATAGGATGGGTGAAAATTAGGGCTTTCATGGGCAAAATAAGCCTAACTATCATCAGTATTTCCCATAAAAATTTCATAGCATGGGGTTTAGTGTACATGGAGATCAAGAATTAAAAAGAGGGTTCGGGGTCATGGTGTTTACAGAACTTCAAAAATTAAGAACAAAAGATTTGCTCGATGGAAAAATATGAGACAAGAGGGCTTTGAATCTTGAGGTTTAGATCAACCTACAGACGAAATTGATTTAGTTTTTCTCGTGAGAATGCCTACCTTTGATCATTTTCCTATTCTAGGGCTAGAACTTGAAGAACGGGGTTGAGAGCTTTGAGAAGTTCTTCTCCCCACGAATTCTCCTCTTCTTTGGCCTCTCCTCCTAGTCTAGAAACCCTTGGCAACGAGCTAGGGCCGGCCATGGAGCTTTAAGAGAGTATTTATGTCCCTTCCCTTTCTATTTCCTTATAGAACTCTAACTCCTATTTAATTATGAGATTTCCTATTTTTCTCCTCTTTCTAAGCATACCATCTCCAATTTGGGTTAGGTTGGGACCCAAATTCGTGGCCAACCTACTAGGGTAGGTTTAGGAAACTAAATCCAACCCAAACTTCTTATTTAATACATTAAATACCTCTTTTCTATTTAAGTAATAATTAAGTTACGAATTTAGGATATTTTCCTATTAATCCCCTATTAACAATCCTTATTTGGGCCCATAAATTTCTAATGGGTCTATTTAATAAAGCCCATTACTTCTTTTCATTTAATGGATTTTATTTAATTCTGTTTTATTTGATTTTCTAATTGCTTTTATTTTTATTATTATTAAAATTTTATTTTCCGAAAAATCTAGGTTGCTACACTTTCTGCTTCCTTCGTCCTGCTGTTGTTGGCTCTTTCATTAAAGAGAAGAGAAGACCTTCATCTTCCTAAGTCAGGTAGGATTCTTTCCTCTTGTCTTCTTCTCTTGCTTCTCCTTCTTTTAGGATCTTGGAGTTCAAGCTTCCAGATACTTTCATCTCTCATTGTCATGAGGTTCAGTAGAGTTTTCTTGGATACTTCTCTTTCATAGTGTTCATACCTCTAAATTGATACTCATGTCTTTAGATATAGCTTTATGTACTGGTGTAAACCTTGTTTCAGTCTTGAAAAAGATTGGTGTAAAGGAGTAGTCGTGTCTTTACAGAGTTTTCTTTTATAAGCTTCTAGTTCTTGCCACGGTATTGTGAAGAATGTGTTCCATTGTCCTACTGCTTCCTTCCTGTATAGTGGTGCTTAGAAGTGTGAATGAGACCCTTTAGATGTTGTTAACCATGTTTGGAATCATAGGAACACCTAGAAGAGTCTTCTGAGATATTGTGAAACCATTTCTGAAAGTTTAGCTTGCGACTGTCGACAAATAGAACCCATTTATCGATAGGCCTTAAACTTCCAGAACCCAGAAATGCTGAAACCCCAGTAGCTGTCGACAGACAGTCTTCACCTGTCGACCGATGTCTTTCATCTGTCGACAGCCACCTTTGGCCTATCGATAGACAGTGTCCAGGTTCCAGAAATTGGTTCTAGAAGGATAGTAGCTGTCGACAGCCACTCTCTGGCTGTCGAAATATACCTGGCTATGGTGTCTAACCTACTTTGTCTCATGTTCAATTCCAAGGCTACACACTTTGGTATTAACCCAATTAGTTGTATCTCTCATTTCCTTGGATTTCAATTACTTTTTCACCAAGGAGGGATCATTCAATTATTATCCATATTCCATTATGGATTGTTCTTGAACACCTCAAGTACATTTGATTCCTACATGTCTACAAACTTCTATAAAATTTGGCATTGAGTTCTGAACCTTTGTTCTATGAGTAACCTTGAGTACTTGTGTACCAGACTTGAATATAAATGACTTGTGATGACAATTTGCTGAGTCCTTAGACTCAATTGAGTTATATGCCTGTGCAAGTGGGGTTGGTCCAGTCCTGGGAGGAGCACCCGAATTCGTTTAGTGGCCATAAGGAACGATAAAGGATCTGTGGATGTTTGGCATTGCATCATACTAGCTTGATTAGTCATCATGTTATTTTATCATGAGTTGGATATGTGTTTGAACCAGAACATGAATTGTTGTCCTGAATTCTTGACGTGCAATCTTGTTCAGGACTCATGTTCTACAATTGTTATCTATTGACATAGTCATCCAATTATCTTTAATATTTAGTAGTACTAACAGTTAAGTTTCTTGTCTATTCTTTGGTTATCATAGTCCTTTTGATTAGAAGATTGAATCCTACTGGGCTAGTTAGCTCATCAAATCCTACTTTTCCAGGTGTTCAAGCTGAGCATAATGCTTAAGGGGGGGGTGTGCCGAGCAGGACAACCAGTTCTCAGAAGTCCAATAACTTTACTTTCCTTTAGTACTATAGAAATGGAATGTAATTCAATTTCCTTTTTTTACTCCTCTTATGGACAGTAATGAGGAGTGTTATGTAAGTTAAGCTTCCGCTATGACAATGTCATATGTATAAAAATATAAGTTCTATTTTTTTAGCTTGTTTTTCTGTCATTTCTGATAAATGGACATTTGTTAGGACATGACAACTAGACTTCATCAGCTTCCTTCTAACCCTTCTCTTAGAGGTTTTGACCTTAGGATTGGTTTCTACCTCGATGGACTGATCTTGATGCTCCAAGGGATTCTCAGATGCTTGCTCCTGCTGTTCTTGTTTCTGAAGAGTGTGATCTAGCACTGCTACTGGATCCACACCTAACTGATCTGCATTCTTCTCTGGCTGTGGAATCACATCCTCAGGCTGCTGCTCCTGCTCTGGTTGAGCAGGAGGGGGAACTTGAGAGCTTCCTGTGACCTGTAGGCATACCAACTATAGTAGCAGATCCTTCATCTGCTGAACCTCCTCTGACATGAAGTCAAACTTGATGTCAATTTGTTGTATCTGAATTTGAAGTACAAACATCATCTCTTGTGGCTTTATTATCAGGTCCATCACATCATCTACTATTCTACTTGTCTCCCCCTGAGACCTTGGTGGGGTCTCAACAGGTGGTGGAGAGACATGGTGATACTCCTCACCAAAGGAAAGCTCAACAGGGGTGAATGAGCCACTCCCTTGCCCCTTAAATCCCTGAGCACTTGATTGATTATATCATCTGGAATATATTCCTCTTGGGAGGGAGCAGTGGCATGGACTTCTTCATTTGCCACTGTAGATTCTTCTCTACCTTTCTCTCTTCTGATTATTGGAGATTGAACTGGAGGAATGGAGGAGGAACTCTGTCTCATCTTGAAAGATATCATGGGAGCAACTGGGTACAGAGTCCTTAGACCAAACATCATGTGCCTTGTCTTCCAAAATATAATGGCTTCTCTTCAAAGTGAAGAGCCCAATCTTTTCTTTCACAGAAATAGAAATTTCATTACTCATATCCACAAAAAATCTTCTAAAGATTAGGGTCAGCAGGGGTCCATAAGGGAGAGAGTGCTGCAAATTCTTAGACCCTGCCATCCTTTCCAATATAATGAAGGGTAGGTTGACCCTATGCCTCTGAATGGCCCAAAACAACAATTTGCCGTCTCTGGAAGTGATGGAAGAATGGGTTCTTGCCCTAGGGGTGATGATTGTTGTGATTATGGCGTGAAGGACCCTCTTTTCTACTAAGAGCTCATTGACAGGGAGCCCTTTCTTAGAGAGAGACCCTAGACTACCAACTACCCCTAATCTCTACTTCTCCATGGACACTACCTTACTGATTCTATGTCCAGAGTTAGGGCAATCCAAAATGTCAAGCAATAAGTCTTCAAAAACTGTAACTATTGTACCTTTTACTAAGTCTGTAACTGAACCAACTGTTGTGACTTGGAGGGAGAGGTAAAAATCCTTGAGAGTACTCTTAAACGTTGGTTCACTGATTTGGCAGATCCTCAACCAGCCCAAAGCCTCTAGGGTTTTATGCTGCCCAACTAAGCCTACCGGTCAACTAGCCAAAGTCTACTACCTTCCCTTGGAAAATGGAAGCCTTGGCAGAGGAAAGACTCTAGAACTGCTCAGGGGTGAAGAGAGTTCCCTCCGGAGCCCTAGATGAAGCCATCTAGACAAAAAGACTAAAAGAGTCTGAGACAGATAGTAGAGGAGATGTAGAATAGGTTCACAAAGGTCAAAGAACCTACCTTTCTTCAGAGAAGAGGTGGAAATATGCAAGAAGCTTCGAAGGTGGTTTCATCAGGGTGAAGAATAGGCGTGGGAACCAAGAGGAAGAAGATAGGAGAGTCAGAGATGTTTCAAAAGGGTGATTTGAAATGAAAGAGGGAAATGTGCTAATATAGAAGGAGAATATGTAACAGACCATAGATGAGGAGATGAATGGCTGGGATTAAATGAATAAAACATTATAATTAATTCTCCTTTAAATGAAAACATTTTTTTTGAATTAAAATTGACCCCGAGTTCATAAACTCCGACTTCATAAGAGTCGTAGTGTCGAAACTCCGACTTCATGAAAGTCGCAGTACACAACTCCAACTTCATGAAAGTCGCAGTACACAACTCCAACTTCATGAGAGTCGTAGTATACAACTCCAACTTCAAAGAAGTCGAAGTTCCAGAACATAGAAGGTTTTTGCAATGAATGGAACATACAATGCAGTAAAGCATAAATTTTTAATCAGGGTTACACATACCTATTTCTCTTCTTATTGAAGTAAATCTATCTTCAGGGAGAGGTTTAGTAAATATATCAACTAATTGATTATTTGTAGAGACAAATTCAAGTAAAATATCTCCATTACTTACATGGTCCCTGATGAAATGATGTCTGACCTTAATGTGCTTAGTTCTTGAGTGCTGAATTGAATTTTTGGTCAAATTGATTGCGCTTGTGTTGTCACACAACATTGAAATTTCATGAAGTGTATGACCATAGTCTTCCAGTTGATGTTTGATCCACAGCAGTTGTGTGCAACAACTTCCAGCTGCAATGTATTCTACTTCTATAGTGGACAAGACTACTGAATTCTATTTTCTAGAAGACCAAGAAATTAAGCATCCTGCAAGAATTTGACAAGTACCATTAGTGTTTTTTCTATCTATTTTACATCCAGCATAGTCAGCATCACTATATCCAAGCAATTTAAAATCAGAACATCTGGGATACCATAAACCTAATTTACTTGTACTTATAAGATATCTAAAATTTCTTTTAACAACATTAACATGAGATTATTTTGGATCAGTCTGAAATCTAGTTCACAAACATACACTGAACATTATGTCTGGTCTACTAGTAGTAAGATAGAGTAATGGCCTAGTCATATGCCTCTATAGATCTTATGATCTACTTTCTTACCAAGTGGATCACTATCTAGATAAATTCCTGAGTTCATGGGTGTTCCTAAAGGCTTACACTTGTCAAAACCATATTTACATAGCAAATCTGAAATGTACTTGGTTTGACAGATGTGAGTACCTTCTTTGGTCTGCTTGATTTGCAAGCTAAGAAAATAATTAAGCTCACCCATCATGCTCATTTCAAATTCACTTTGCATAAGGTTTTCAAAGAATTTGCAAAGTGATTCATTAGTAGAACCAAAAATAATATCATCAACATATATTTGTACAATCAAGATTCCTTCTGAAAATTTCTTAATAAATATGGTGCTATCTACTTTACCTCTTGAAAAATCATGTGATATAAGATAAGCACTGAGTCTTTCATATCAGGCTCTTGGAGCTTCTTTCAAACCATATAGTGCTTTCTTTAAATGAAAAATGTGATTTGGATGATTAGTATCTTCAAAACCAAGAGGTTACTCAACATAAACTTCTTCTTTTATGAAACCGTTCAGAAAAGCACTTTTAACATCCATTTGGAATAAATTGATATTAAGAGAACATGCATATGCTAATAAAATTCTAATTGGCTCTAATCTAGCAAGTAGAGCATATGTTTCATCAAAATCAATGTCTTTCTCTTGTGAATATCCTTGTACTACCAGTCTGGCCTTGTTTCTGGTGATTACTTCTGATTCATCCATTTTATTTCTGAAAACCCATCTGGTCCCAATAACTGGATGGTGAAAAGGTCTAGGGACAAGAGTCCAGACTTGGCTGCGTTGGAACTGGTTAAGTTCCTCTTGCATAGCTAGTCAATTTGAGAAACAAATGCAGAAAAATCACAGGGAATTGTCATACCTCTTGTTCCTACCCTATCTTGAGGATCACCTATAATATTTTCTCTTCGATGATCTCTGTGATACCTCAATTCTCTAGGTAGTCCTTCCTGTGTTTCTTCTTGTTGTTGCAATTCTTCTAGTGGAGGATCTTCCTTATCTTCATCTTTTTCTTCAAAAGAAGTTTGTTCCAGATCCCTGCACAATTCTTCAACATCTTCTTCTTCTTCTATTTTCTTAATAGAAGGGTTAGTTTCATCAAGTAAAATATGAATTGATTGTTCTATAGTTAAAGTTCTTCTGTTAAACACTTTGTATCCTCTAGGTTATGAGATATATCTTAGTAGAAAACCTTCATCACTTTTAGAGTCTAGTTTTCCTAAATTATCTTTTCCATTATTCAAAATTAAACACTTACAACCAAAGGGTCAAAGATGACTGACATTTGGCTTCTTCTTCTTGTATAGCTCATAAGGTGTCTTCTTCAGTATTGGTCTGATCATACACTTGTTGATGATGTAGCAGGCTGTGTTGACTGCTTCTGCCCAGAAATATCTTGGTAGATTGTATTATGTAAGCATTGTTCTAGCCATGTCCAGCAGTGTTCTAATCTTTCTTTCTGCTATTCCTTTTTGTTGAGGTGTTCTTAGTGCAGAGAAATTGTGTTCTATGCCATTTTCTTCATAGAATTTGACAAACTCTTCATTTTTGAATTCTCCACCATGGTCAGATCTAATACTGATTATTTGAAACTTCTGGCTCTTCTGTACTAGTCAGCTGAACTTTGAAAAGGCTGAAAAGGATTCTGATTTGGCTTCCAAAAATGATACCCAAGTATACATTGAATAATCATCCGTAATTACATAGCATTAAACTTTTCCTCCAAGACTTACTGTTCATATAGGTCCAAACAAGTCCATGTGAATAAGTTCCAATGGTTTGGAAGTTATTACTAAGGTCTTGGACTGAAATGATGTCTTGGTTTGCTTCCCTTTTGCACAGGCTGTACAGATTCCAGATTTCTTCATTTTAAGCTTCAGAAGACCTTCAACTAGCTCATGCTTGATTAATTTCTTCATCACTAATGTGCTTGCATGTCTTAGTCTTTTGTGCCACAAATCAGTCTCTTTACTCGTGGTAGTTGCAAGACTTAAGTTAACTTCTTTCAATTCTGCTAAATGTAGAGTGTACAGATTTTTGACTCTTTGTGCTTCAAAGACTATTTTTCCATCCTTTTGAAAAATGCACTTATCATTTTGAAATTTTACCAAGTGACCTTTGTCACACAGTTGACTGATGCTAATAAGATTATGCCTTAATCCTTCTACATACATAACATCTTCTATCAAATCCTTTTCTTTTGTTCATACTGTTCCACATCCTAACACTTTGCCTTTACCATTATCTCCATAAGTGACTTGACCAATCTCATCTGTAAAACTTGTAAACAGCTTTCTGTCACCTGTCATATACCTTGAGCACCCACTATCCAAATACCATTTGGATACTCTCAAGCGACCCTATAAACAAAATTAAGTTGTAACTTTTGGTACCCAAATTTTCTTGGGTCCTTGATGGTTAGTCTTTGGAATCCAATGCAAGTGTCTAGTTATGCAGGTGTTGACTGTGTGTCCTAGTTGGTTACAGTGACTACAACATAAATCATATGTATTCTTTACATGTGTAGCATTTTTAGATTTTAGTTTTTGTTTGTAGACATACTGATTGACCTTTCTAGGATTTTTAATTTGCTTTTCTTTCACAAATTTAAGAGTTTGATATTCTTCAGGATAGATAATATTTTTTTATTTGTTGAAGGTGTATATCCTACTCCATATTTCTTTTTACCTGTTCGAGCACCTTTCAGTTTTACAACTAGAGATGTTTTACAGTTAGTAATTTTATCTATAGTAGCTTTTAGATAATTATTTTATTCTCATAAATTTTCTTCATCTTTCACTTCTTTTAGATTTAATTCAATTTCCATGATTTACTATTTTTAACTTTAAAATCTTCACATAGTAGTTCATTTGATCATTTTGTTTCAGTTAGATTTTGTCCTAATCTTTCTACTTCATTTTTTAGAAAAGTATTAGATTTTTCTTGATTCTGTAAATTTAACTGAACTATTTTCATCTGTTTAACTACTGTTTTATATTTCTCATACAATTCATTAAATGCATCTTTTAAACTATCAGAATCGGATTCAGAACATGATGTAAAGGAGGTTTCAGAATTTACCTGGTCTTGTCCTGCCATAAGGGCAAGATTGGCTTGTTCCTCTTCTTCTGATTTTAAGCCTGAAGAGTCTGAACTTGTAGGTTCTTCATTATCCCAAGCTGCGACCATTGCTTCTTCTTGTACTTTCTGAATTTTCTTTCTTTGCCTTTCTTCTTCTCAAATCTTTCAGCTGGCTCTTTCTTTTTGAGCTTAGGATATTCTGAGTTGTAATGTTCAGGTTGATTGCACTCATAGCAAGTTGGTTCTTTCTTATTTTCCTTTTTGAAGTATCTCTTTGACCCGAACTTCTTCTTCTTGGCAAGAATCCTTTGGAGTTTTCTTGACAGCATAGCTTCATCATCACTGTCATCTGATTTCTCTTTTGAATCCTCAAAGGAAGAAGAATCTGCAACTTTCAAAGCATTTGACATTTTCTTTTTCGAAGAACCTTCAAAAAATCTTTCCATATTGATTTCATGAGCCATTAAAGAACCAATCAATTTATCAATAGAAAGTTTTGTTAGATCATGTGCCTCTTCAATAGCAGTGACTTTAGGGGTCCAGACATGAGTTAATGATCTTAGAATTGTTCATACTGTTTCTTCATTTGTAAGATTTTTGCCCAGTGAACTCAAACCTACTATTATATTTGAGAATCTATTATATATTTGAGTTATATTTTCATTAGGAAGCATTTTGAATTGTTCATATTGGGAGACAAGAATATCTATTCTAGTTTGCTTTACTCTATCAGTTCCTTCATAGGTTACTTGTAGTTTATCCCACATTTCTTTAGTAGTTCTACAATCAGATAATCTGTTAAACTCTTTTTTGGATAAAGCACAACATAGATAATTATTGACTTTATAATTTAGGGATATGTTTCTTTTGTCAGCTATAGATAATGCAGAAGTTCCATCACCAAGTATAGCAAAATCACCTTGTTCTATTACCTGCCACAAATCAAAGGCTGTGCCTCGAATGAATCATTCCATTCTCATATTCCAGTACTGGTAATCCTCACCATCGAAGAATGGTGGTCTGGTAACTGTCTAACCTTCATAGTTGTGAGCTTCAGATGCCATGTCTTCTCAAATCTCTCGATTCTTCTGAGAAGACCTCGCTCTGATACCACTTGTTGGATCGAGATGGCTCTTTAGATGTCCTAGAGGGGGGTGAATAGGACTTCTTGCGCTTTTAAAATTTATCTGAAAATAGATAACACTAAATAGAGTCGTTAATACTTAGTGTGGTGTGTGTGAAACAAGTGAAATCTTGGCGGAAACAATCACACAATTCCACAAGAGATTTTATCCTTGTTCAGCCCTTCCCACATAGAAGTCCTACATCCAGTCCCTAAGTAACCTCTTGGGATTTCACTAAACTTCCAAGAGCACTTGGCCTTCTCTCAATCTGAGAGGTATTACAAATCCACTTGCACCCATACAAGTCTTCCCTTTACAAAGGGGTACAAAGACCACCTACACTAGTAGGTCTTCAGTTCACAAGAGGGGCACTGCAAGAAACAAACCTCCTGCAGGTTATCTAACACAGAAATGAAAAACACTTGTTTGTCTACTCAAAAGAATGAGCAAACACAGAGAATCAGAAAGAGATACAAATAAGAATTGGAGCTCTAACTCTTTCTGAATCTAAGTGGGTGGACTGAGAAAGATCTACAGTTACATAATGCCACCCAACAAGAAAAGACTTCTAAAAACAAGAGAGCTTGGAAGTCAAGGATTGAAGTAGCAGCTCTCTTTCTATTTTCAATAGGAAGCTTGTGGTGACTCTTGTTGCTTGCAATTTCTTATTGGAGTTCAGTGTAAATAGTTAATTGCTTCTGATTCAAACTTCAGCTTCTATATATGAGCTTAAGAGACTTGATCTTCCCGTTTGAAACTAACCGTTAGAAACTAGCCGTTTGAAGGATAGCCATTGATCCTTCGTTGTTGACACCTTAAGACTTCTATTATAACCATCAGTCCTTCAGTTCTTAGAGTCCCAACGTCTTCAGGCTATGTAGGTAGCTTCATGGCTTAATAGACAACTTCATTAATGTTCTGTAAACTCCATGCTTAAAACTAAAAGCTAAGAATGCTTCATTAATGTTCTGTAAACCTAGGAGGACAAGAAATACATAAATACATCCATATTTTTAGAGGTAGGTGAGATAAAAATATATAAAGCAAGCAGAAATTCAGACAGACAGAAGTTCATAGCATTTAAAGATAGACAAACAGTTGTATGGGGAATACAAGGACTTTTCCTGAAAGTCATGGAGTTCTGACAGTGGTAGGTGAGCTCTGACAGATAACCCATGCTGCTTATACCTACCATCATTAAATTCATGTCCATCTGTCGAACAGAGATAAAACTATCTTTCTGACTGCAAACAAGAGACCACATTATATAATTATTTCAAATCTTAACAAGGATATTTTTGAATTTATTTTCCTGCCTAACAGAATATTTAAATGGTGATAGCAAGAAGAACATTATTCTGTAAGACATATAAGTTTCATTCATTTTGTAAAGGATTCCATAGGAATAATGAAAACCAATGAAATAACCAAGATTATAATTTCATGGATTCTGTGGAATGACAAATTACATAAATATTATTTAAGTAAAAGTACATAGAAGTTGATATGTGATACTTCGATTTACAAGAAGTCAGAGTCAAAGACAATATATGCATACAGATCTTCGACTATATAGTAGTCGCAGTGAGACTGATTAATAATAGACTTCGACTTTTTGACAGTCGGAGTGATATAAGTTTGTTCATCAATCGAAGTCATACTTCGACTTTCAAGGAGTAGGAGAGCAAGCAATAGATAATAGACTTCGACTTTCAAGAGTCGGAGTGAGATACTGAGATGTCAGACTTCGATCTCTGGAGAGTTGGAGTAGAATCACACTTCGACTTTTGGGAAGTCGGAGTCAGATGAAATCAATAAGACTTCGACTTTTCAGGAATTGGAGTAAAGTTCGACTTCGACTATTGAAGAGTAGGAGTAAGGTTCAGTTGATAAGCAATCGGTATAAGGACTTTGACTTTTCAGAAGTCAGAGTCAACTAGACTTCGACTTTTCCATAGTCGGAGTACTACCCATTTGTTCATCAATTGATACAATACTTCGACTTTTCTAAAGTCAGAGTCAGTATGATATAGTATATGCTGTGGACTTAGAGAAATTTCGTGTGACAGTGTTGATACTTAGATTTTGTGTGTGCATAAATTTTGGCTAAGATATGGTATAATATTATTATGAGCCTTTGTATTGTCATATTAATTTTCATAAATTTTAGTATAAGTCAATAAATTGATTTAGAAGATATTAAAAGGTTTTGTCATAGCAAAAATATTATGATTAAATGTTTAGCAATATTTGTAAGGATAGTTGCTCAACAATTAATAGCTATTGAACTTAAGTGAAAATACATTGTTAATTAGGTTGTCCATTTGTCTTCTTGACACTGAACACTTTTGAACATTATTCTTGAATCTCCTTGACATGATCCTATACTTGTTCTCATAAAATCATTGAAATGTTGAATATACTTTTTTGGCCATGCTTGTTTGTCATGTGGATATCTACATTTATACTTGAAGATGCAAGATCAGACATGAAGAGTAGCCAAGGGCTCCAATCTAAGCCCCTTGATAGAGAGCCAGAAATATATATATTATCAGTGATGAGATATAATAATTATTGACGTCGCATTACGTTGGTAGTACTTTCATGTAAATGCTAGATACAAATCCACAAAGTTCATCCTTGACTTGTTTACGCGTAGATTCTAGTGGAATGACCCAGAGCAGGTTATTCAAAGTACATTCTTATTGCACGCTTGCTTGCTAGCTTGATATGAACAACATGCTTTCTTATGTTCTAGTATTTTCTTGCTTATGATAATCTTGTTTAAAACACATTATCGTACCTTCTAGTTATCATGAAAAGTTATACTTTTTCCCTAGATTGACAATCATGTTACCTTGCTGCTATTTTAACTCTCTTGTTAGTTCTTGATTTTATCAGCTTTATTGTTTTTCTTTTTTTAGCTTGTTATACTCGTATTTTCTAGAGTTAAAATGCTAATCATTTATATTTACCTGTATGAGATATAATTCCTACTAGGAGAGTGCATTCATGCCTACTTTCTCAACATCTGGGGAACCTAATGTAGAAGAAGCAAACCAGGATAGTGATGGGGCAAGCGAGTGATGAGTGAGACACATCTATAGATGTCTTTATCTTTTCTTTTGAGTGTTAGTTATGATGTAGTAGGGAGTGAGGAATAAGAATGTAATCTTCTCTTTTATTTAGGTTATGGACAAGTGTTTCGTAGATTGTGTTGCACACCCTCCTTATATTTTACATGATTAACAAAATTAATAAATGATTAACAAAATTAATGTTCACTTAGATCTATCATTAATGTTATATGTTTACTTATAGGAATAATCATGATTCATGATGAAATATAAAGTAATCGGTTATTTCATGAACAGGTTAAAAATAACCTATTAATCTACTAGATAGATTAATTAATTATTTCCTAGTCATGAAAAAAAATATTTGGTTATTCTGTGTTCACATAGAAATGGTTAAAATAATCAATGGCATGACAATGTATATTTATTTTAGTAAAAATAAGTATGATATGCTTGATTGTCAAATGGTATATAATGAACATTCATTTAAAAGCTTTCATATGACCGTATTGCTTGTTGACAAAAAGATGACACACATTCATTTTTTAATTTAAATTGGAAAAAAGGTACTTTACATGTGTCAACCATCCGGACGTAAAGACGACCTGTTTATGCTAGTTATAAGTGACCTACAAGTCAAATCACGTGAGTGATGGCACTTGTAATTATGTACAATCTCTTTTGGTAATATTATAATGGTAATTTCTCATTGTATATTCCATGTGTATGTATACTATGATGTCCATGGGTCTGTACAATGGAAAATCGATCATGATGAGATCATGATAATGAGGCTGATCCTCTTTAAATACAGATCCTAAATATTCCTAGTCATAGGTTACTCAATAAAGACATTAAGATGACCGGACAAATTGGTGTGCCATATACCCATCCATGTGATAGAGGCAGCTAGTCTAATAGCTACATGTGTGGAGACACTAGGGATATGGTGCAGGTGCTCATTATAGAATGAGTTCACTGAATGATCCGTTCTCAAAATGTTGTATGGTTAATGATACCTGATTGTCAGATAGCAATTCCGTAGTCTTAGTTGTGTAATTGGTCCTTAGAATTGAGACAACAAAGATGTCTTGTTTGAGTACTCCATTCTTTGATACTGGATTTATAGATCTGGATGTTCCAGATCTAGTATAGCCAATCATTGGGAATGGTAGTCAACCTTACGAAGGCAATTGCATGTCAAAAAAGGATCATCCACTCTCGGTATCATGAGAGGAATATCCCATATTGTCTTACTCAGGCACATCCCTGGCCAAGGTCGATCAAATTTACAGAGAAGGAGTTCTCCAGGAGAATCTGATAAGAGTTTGACTTTAATAGGTTTCGTATAGGCTTGACAACACCATGCCTAATATACGGTCTCTTAGATAATAGATGGGTGAGGGACTACAAGTACACAATAACTGTGGGTAGATAGGTCCAATGGATTTGATCACTCGTACTGTCTGGGAATTATGGCATAGTGGCCTAGTATGTTCATAATCGATGAGTTGAGTGAATTACTATGGAGATAATAATCCACTAACTCAGAAAGAGATTTGACGAGTACAGCTCATGGCAAGCTCAATATTGGGCCTAGAGGGTCACACAAATAAGGTGGATAACGCGATGAAGTTATCTAATAAGCCTTATTTAACCCATTTTGGATCTATTGGGTAAGACCTAATAAGCCTAGACTAAGATCCATTAAAAAGGGGCATTTATGGATTAGCCACCTCATTATGCCACCGCAACCCCTTGTAATAATGATAATGATTGCATATTGACAAGTGTGTGACACTTGTCCCTATGAGGTGTCTCTTGTCATGATTACTTGACGAGGTGTCTCTATGAGATGTCCATTGTCATGATTACCTGACGAGGTATCCCTATGAGATGTCCCTTGTCATGATAACTTGACGAGGTGTCCCTGCAAGGTGTCCCTTGTCATCATGATAGGATGAGGTGTCCCTGCTAAGGTGTCCCTTGTCATGATAACTTGACGAGGTGTCCCTGCGAGGTGTCCCTTGTCATCTTGACAAGATAAGGTGTCCTGCAAGCTGTCCCTTATCATCATGATGGGATGGGGTGTCTCTGCTAAGGTGTCCCTTGTCATGATAACTTGACAAGGTGTCCCTTGTCATCATGACAGGATGAGGTGTCCCTGCTAAGGTGTCCTATAGGCTATCTATAAATAGAAGGGATTCTCCTTAAAGTTCATAGGATAGATCTTGAGAGGAGAAGCCACCTTCTTCATCCTCCTTCCCATCTCTCCCTCCAATGCTCTCCTTAGTCAAGAGGAGAACTAGGAGGGCTGCCCCCTCTTGTTGTTGCTGCTACTTGCTGCTGTTGACCACTGCATGGCATTAAACGACGTGGAGGAGTGACACCACCGGTGAAGGAGGAGTCATCATCATTGTCGATCATCCACTGTGTGGATACCGCCAGAGGGAGTCTCGCGAGAGCTCCTTCAAACCAAGGACTAGTTATGCACTTCAAAGGATATACAATCTCCCTAGGTGAGATCGATGGTCTCACACCTTGTTCGAATCTATGTTTACATGCAGTGTACATCATAGCCGATCAAGTACTTGGATGGAAATCATTTTTGTTTTACTTCCGCTGCGGATGTGATGCCCCAAGTCGATTTCCAACAGTTTACTATTTATTCTTACGAAAGAAATCAGACAGGATGTTTGGTCTATCTAGATAAAATCTCTTTGCATGTACATTTAATGTGCACTACGTGCTGTACTAGACTTTACACTAAACAAGGAATCACAGATCTACACATATCCATTTTTATATCACACGACCACTCGACAGTTATCTCTCCTATTCTATATCTAATGTACTTCTACATGAGACGTAACTGATAGAAGGTGGGTGTAGACATGTTTTTTTCAAAACACCTCCCACAAAGAGATGATTAAAAAAAGAGATTATTTTTTAAATAAAATAAAATAAGAGAGATATGGCGTGATTGGAAAGAAAAAAATAAAACGTGCGTGTGTGCACAATAAAAGAGGTGATTGCTGGGTACACGAGGGTATCAAAGGGGGCGGGTGGAAAGGAAGATATGGAGGGTACTTACTTCACGTGAAGATCACGGGAGTGTGGTGTGCGGGTTCACTTCTACTTCTTCCACAGGCGGCCGGCGAAGAAGATTTAGCTCCAATGGTTACCTTGCAAAAAAGGAAGACAAGAAAACATGTGAATATGGGATTAGATTATGAGGTGCAGTACAAAACTCAAGGGAAATGAAGTAAAAAGCAAGAACATGGGCTTTAACACACCTCGTGGGGTGGTGTTAAACCCCTAAAAGTGTGGGTGTGGAAAAAATGATGTGTGTGTGTGTTGTGATGCATGCAACAAATGAAATAGAAAGAAATGAAGGGAGAAGAAAGAGTGGCGATGTGAGCCGCTGCTGCAATGGACAAAGTGGACGAAGAATGCCCCTCCCGCCTTCCTTCAATGCGCATCAGGAAGACCGCTCTGGACTCCAAGGATGAGAGACTTGAAAAGCTTAGGATGTAGATTCTCCTTGGTTCGGAATTGAGTTTCTAATTTGGCAAAGCTTCGCCGTAGTGCGTGGGTGATGCTCAAAACAGTGGCCTCGGGGGTCTATTTATAGGTGAAAAATTCTTAAATCGCGTCCGACATAGTGGACGTCTATCTTATAGAATCGCGTCTGACTAAGCTGCCGCGATTACCAAGATTCACTTGCTACGATTAAGCCCTTCCAAACATCGATTATAGCCCTTTTAAGAATCGCGTCGGCTACAGACGCCGCGTTTAAAACACTTCCTCTTTCAAACGATTCTTTCCAAATATTCAAAAATGGAAATATTAAATCACGTCGGCTGAGGCCGCCTCGTATTTGAACAGAATTATTCGTTGAGGGAAATCGATCTTCATTCAAAGGAAGGTTAAAAACGCGTCGGACAAGTGGACGCAGTTCTATTTTAGCAACCAAATCTTTCCAAAAACACTTTTGGAAATTGCCATAATTCGAAAAAGGAAACTCTTAATCGAGGCGACCTTATAAGACGTGATTCAAACAGAGTAAGCGCCAGAAAAGGAAGTGTGATCCGTGTCGGTTTCACCTGCCACGGATCAATCCACCTAAAAGGCGTCCACTATGTCAGACGCGAATCATTGAAGCTCAACAGACCCTTTAGACCCCTTAGAGAAATCCTTAAAAATCCTAGACAAATCCAGAAAAATAGGAAAATCACTCAAGAGCTTAATTAAAGAGAGCCACTTTGAGGCATCGTGGTATAATATGAAATTTGCTCAATATGTTGCCAAAATGGCGTGTCTACAGCTGCCTCGCCTTGGTGTCTGCTTTGCAAGGAAATGGAGCGGAATGACACGAAATGAGGGCAATGGAATGGGATAAATGAAGTGGGATGAGGTGGAATGACTGAAAAGTGGACACCAAGGTGTGATGAGACACGCCTCAACAACATATGATAGGAGTTGCCCCTCAATTCAAAGTGAAGCGGCTTGTAGAAAACCTCAAGAGAAAACTCAATATTTGGACGAAGGGAAAGATGTGCACGTGGGCACGGAAGGGAAGAAAGATCAACTTCCAGCGTCGGGGAAGTACCTAAGGACACAATCCGTTAGGTTTCACCATTGGGGACGTCTGCCACTGCCTCTGGTGGATCTTTAGGGAAAATAAGGATGAATTGATAAAGGAATCAAGTGAGTTTCTCAAGAAATGATCTCCAAGCATCGACAATGTGAACAGAGTACTTGACTCGGAGTAGAATATTTCATGTTAATGGGAGTTGGAAACAAGTGGTTCTCTTCAGTTAAGCACGAGAGTGATTATCCAGAATTATGCTCAAAGTCCTACATGATGCATGTTAGGCTAAAAGAAAAAGATAAAAACAAAAGAAACTATAAAATAATCAAGGATAATATTGCTACGATGCTGAAGTCAAGAGACCGGATGGAATCTGTAGTCTTTCTGCAACGCAACGACCAATCCTCAAGTCATAGAAATCCTCTGGAATTATCACTGTTTTTTTTGGCGGAGGGGAACTCAAATTCTAGATTCATAAGAGCCTCAAGGTCCTTGATATGCTCTAATAGGGTAAACATATAGTAAAATGCAATATATACAATACCGGTCATTGGGGAATCGTTGAAGATGATCGTGAATTGCATGGTGAAAGACGTGTCAATGACCTACGCTCAAAGACTCATCAGTATTGACAAGCAACAAGTAATAGAGAAAAATGTGAAAACCAAATTTCTTGAAATCGCGGCAGGAATCCTAGACGCACTTCACTTACCTAAATCCTCTACCTGTCGCAATGGAAGTCAGATTAAGCACCTTGAATCGCGTCGGCTGTGTCGGACGCAATTTGAACTTTCCACCCAAGGCTTGATTTTCTTGCCTGTTTTGCATCCTTGATCTCTTTGATGCTTGCATCTGGGCTTGTGCGAGCCAAGGGGTTATAAAACACCTCTCAACCAACTCATTTCATGCTCTTACCCTCCCCAAAGTGCAGAATTCAGCATTTGAAGCAAGAAGAAGGAGGAGGAGGAGAATTGAGCTTTGAAACCATGGATCATGATGGAGCTCCCCCATCCAAGAAGCCAAGAATTGAGGGATTCATGAGGCTTAGTGAGGTGGAGGGACATATTTGCAAGCTTGTTCAAGCTAAATTGGTAAGATAATTTGATTTTAAAGCATTGATTTGATGTGTTCTTGGTGTGTTCTTCATGTGCCTGATGTGTTCTTGGTGTTCTTGCTCTCTCTCTCTCTCTCTCTCTCTTCTATTTCTTTTTTTTCTTCTTTTCTCCTCTTCCAATTGCCATGGTCGATCCCCTCATACCCATACAACCATGCACCATGCACCATGCCATGCTATGACCATGCCATGCGTCCCTCCCTCATGACCAATACCAATCATGTGCCACCTATGCATCCATGCCAATATCCATAGGATAATCCACTTTTCCTGGGTAACAGGCATTATATGCATCTCCCATGGCTCCAAAAGCTTACCTCCACCATCACTCTAGACATGAAAACCATCCTCTCCAAGTGGGGCATTAATAACCTAGCCATCTATGCCAAGAGATACCATGAAATTCACCTTGATTGGGCGGCTATGGGGGCTTTGGTTGAGCTTTGGCAGCCTCAAACCCACACCTTCCTCTTCAAGACTTTTGAGGCCACTATCCTATTGGAAGAGGTTGAGATTTTGCTAGGTTTGAAGCGGATGAAACAAGGCGAGGAAGACGAGATGGCAATCATGCGAGGTGCTACACGAGTAAGGCGGTGCTTGAAGACTTCATGGACGCGAGGGCGGCCCAAGATATCCGGACCGAAAAGGGAATTGTCCTGCAAAAATTGGCGGCTTGGACAATGAAAGAGATACCCAAGGTGAAGAACGACGAGAGGCTAGAGAAAGTGATGAGAGGTTTCACCATCTGCGTGGCAGGTGCACTTCTCTTCCCATCAATCGACAATATCTTGGAGGAGGACCAACTAAGCGCAGTGTGCGGCATATGGGAGGGCGAAAGACTGGGACCGGCGGTGCTGGCCTTCCTCTATAGCGGGCTCACGACAGCGAGCTAGGGTAGGCCTCCTTATGGTTCCATGTTGTTATTCACTTGTTGGACTGACCTGCACTTCAAGTTTGATTTAAGAAATGAAGTCCCTAGCTCGTCCCGGATCTTCTCCAAAAGTCCGCTCCGGCACTTGGACAATCTGGTAGGCTTGGAAGGGAGCTTGGCTAACCGAGTGCCACAACTCAAGATGTGGGCAGATTGGCGTGATCACCTCCGAAGCATGCCTAGGAACACGTTTACTTGTACTCCGGTGCCACTTCTTACCAGAGACCTGCGGACGCGGCTAGCACCCGGTGTGGACCTGCGTCTGATCGGGGCGTCTAAGTTCATGCTTTATAATCCACACTGCTGCCTCTCTCAACTCGGACTCCCACGGCGCAACTTTGAGGGTCCGTCTCACCTTTCACCAATCAAGAGGCGAGAAATTGGAACTAACAACGACGGCGAAGAGGCGGACACTATTAAAGCACTATGGAAGATTTGTTCTTTCAGGAGGCCGGTCCCACATGTGGAGGAGGTGGAGGATGAGTGGATGGCTTATGTACGGGAGCTCCTAAAAATCTAGCCCAAGGTGGCCATTTGTAAACGACAAAATTAATTCCTCAAAAAGAAATGAATTGCATTCTTTACACGACTAAATTGCACCCTTATATGTGATTGTATCATTCAAACAGTTTGAAATTCTCGTCAAAAATAGCCCTCGGGTAAGCTTTTTGAATCGCGACGGATACAGACGTTGCGTTTTACCTCTAAATCCACGTCCAATAAAGCCGCCGCATTTAACCTTAATTGCGTCCACTATCCCCGACGCATTTCAATTGTACTTCAATTTTCAAAAATCACGCGCCTCAAACTCAGCGCCGGGGTAATGATGACATTATGAATCACGTCGACGGCCTACGACGCATTTAAAATGGACGTTCCAAATTCCCGTCGGCTGTAGCAGACGCGATTTAAACTCGTTCTGAGGCGTTAAAACGCCCGAGGGCGCCTCCATTCACCTCTTTCACCGCTCTTAACTCTCACACTCTCACACTCCCATCTCTCGTTTCTCTTGCTCTCTTGACTCTCTCTTTCTTCCTCAACTCTCCCTCGACTCTCGACTTTCTCCTCTTCGGCCGGAGATGAAGAAGACAACAGTGGCTAAGCGGCATCACGGCGTGGTGGAGGAAGAGGAAGTGTTTCCGCCGGTGCCGGTGATGGAGGTGGAAGAGGCCATGGCGGAGACCCCGAACACCGCCGCTCGAGCCATGGTGGCTGAGCTCTTGGACGCCAGTGGGGACCTTGTAATGGTGGGAGAGGAAGGTGGAGATGTGCCGGCGACTGAAGAGGCGACAACGGTGATAGAGGAAGAAGGAGATGAAGGGAAAGACACGAGGAGGTGAAGGCGAGGTCGCCTCGGGCAAGAAGCCCCCCCACGGTCGGACTCGGTAAGTACTCTAAACTTGCTCCCTTGTTTGAGGTAGAAGGAAGAGGGGAGGTGCCATCGGCGCCGGAGAGAGTGAGAGAGTGAATCGCGTCGACTATAGTCGTCACGGTTCACGGGGCTGAATCGCGACGTCATAAGCCGTCGCTTTTCAGGTTAAAACGCGACCGTCATAGTGGTTGCGATTCAGATTGAAACGCGACCACTGTGTTAGTCGCGATTCAAGAGGCTGCCCGAGAAAGGAGGAATGGGCATGATTTGCACAGTTTTAATTGTTTAATTTGCCACATGACTTGTGCTATCTTGCGTGTATTTTCTGATGTGCAGGGAATGATGAGGCCAAGGCTGCAGTGGCCGCTTGTGTTGGCAGCGTAACAGGGGCTCCCAGACTTCGAGAGAGAGAGAGTCCGGGAGATGGGATTCGGGCCGATCTTGGAGATCGAGCCCTTCTATGTGGACAGTCCCTTGGTACAGGCGATCAGGGAGAGGTGGGACCGGTCCAGTAGAGCATTCATGTTCCCGTGGGGGCACATGGTGCCACGTTTGGAGGATGCTGCCAGGATCACGGGTCTGCGAGTGGACGGGGAGGCGGTGACATGAGTCACCTTCACGAACTATACTCAGCACACCCATGACTTGCTGGGCTTGGGGCCCATGGGGGAGGACAAGTTTGGCGACCGGAGGATGGTTGACCGGGTTGTATTGCTGGGGAGCCTGAGCCTATGAGGAGTTATGCAGAGGGGCGAGGAGACACTGTAGGAGTTCGTGCAGCGAGGAGCGGGGCTGGCTAGGGCGGTGTACGCCCAGGACCCTGAGGACCGGGAGAGAGTTGACAGAGATTTGAGACGATTTCTAGTGTTCTTCTTGGGAAAGATGTTGCTCGGGACCAAGGGAGATGGGGTCCACTGCCGGTTCCTGGAGATATTGGAGGATTTGGAGAGAGTAGGGCAGTACGCGTGGGGTGTGGCCTTTTTGGTACACACCTTCACAGATCTCTCCAGCGGCACGGGGAGAGAGACGACAGTGGGCGGGTTCACCCCTTTTCTTCAGGTACATCCTCCTTCAGTCTTTTCACTTCCTGCACTTAAAATTGTTAGTCGAGCCAATCAATGTGTGTATGCATGCAGATGTGGAGCTATTATTATATTCCGTTGGGGAGGGCGGCTGAGGTGCGCCCCGACGCATTGCCCCTTGCACGGAGGTGGCTGCAGTTGTGACATCAGCCTCTTTCTCGCTCCAGCTCGACACCCTCCGTTGAGACATCCGGGACTTCCTGGCACTCCTGGTACGTGCCTACCTTGATTCATTTCATTCATTTAATATGAATTATGATCTATGATAGACTTATGCATGTGTACAGGTTGTGTGGCAGCCCTACGTGGGCATGGGTGATGATTGCCAACCGTGGGTGGAGAGTGGCCATCCTCGGTTTGGGCGGGACCTTTGGGTCCATTGCTTGAACGAGATTGAGAAACTCCGCCTCCGGCTCGCGGCTCGCACCCTAGGGCTGCACGAGGGGTGGCATGATGAAACAGAGCCCAGGGGGATAGGGAGGCTGATGCGTGGGAAGGCAAAGAGGGTGGACTAGCGCCTATGCTTCCCCGACTAGTTCTCCGACTGGCAGTGAAGGGGATACCCGGTGGAGTCAGATGCTGCGACAGCCTCGCGTACCTCCAGCGGTACCAGGAGGAGTACAGAGAGCGGGACTACATGAGGCCGGCGAGGGTATGCACCTCTTAAACTTGGACTTGTTCAATATGATTTTCATGATATTCTAACAAGTATCTGCATATAGGATGCTCGAGACGGCCTTATCGACATGCTGCGGGCCCAGCTCGCGAGCACTGAGGCCCAGCTGGCAGAGACACGGGATGCCCTGGATGCACTGGTAAGTTTAATAGATTGTACCTTTGCTTTATTTACCTTACCATGTGCTAACCTGATCTTCAATGTGTACAATGCGCCACACAGGGGACCGTGGAGCGTACCAATGCAGCGGGTGCCTCCACGAGTCGGAGTGTGCCCGACCCAGAGGTGACTTCACTCAAGGCGCAGCTGGCGGCAGCGGTGGCTAGGGCGGAGGCGGCAAAGCGCGACCTCAATGCACGGGTAAGTAAATTGATTAGATATATGCAGGAGTTGAATTGATTTATACTTACTCATGTCTCTTATGTGTGCAGTCGGATGAGTTCAGAGCGCCCTCACTCGGGAGACGCTAGCCAGTGCTGAGGTGACCGAGCTATCTCAGCAGTTATCTGAGCTGCGGACTCAGGTCTCCCAACAGGACGCAGACCTGCCCCGCGAGGCGACGGAGCTGTGGGTGACGCTCGCCGTGGAGCGACGGGAGCGTAAGCAGGAGCACAGCCGGTGGGTGACGGAGCGTGAGCAGAAGCATAGCCGGTGGGAGCAGGAGCGCAGCCGTTGGGACGAGGAGCAGGAGCGGTTGACTCAGCAGACCGTGGATGCACGCACGAGCCTAGGCATCTCCGAGCGCCTGCTGAGAGAGGCAGAGGACAGGTACCAGCGTGGACACGAGCGCACCGTGAGGAGGGGCGAGCCAGTGCCTACTCTAGGAGCTACCTAGTGACTTCCTTCGAGTATCAGAGGAACGTCTAGGAGGAGCGCGCCACCCAGGGGTTTTCTGGTTCTCATGCCTCTATGAGGCCTCCGGCTCCACGTCCGACAGCGGATCCCGACGAGGCCGAGAGCAGCCAACACCCCAGGCCAGTAGAGAGCGGTGGCGAGAGTTAGGCCACCTTTCATGACTTGTACTCTTTTTGCTTTCTTCATGATGATGTGCACCCGATGGGGTACCTTGATGATGTACTTTTGGGGCTGGCTCCCCTTTGGCCATTATATATATACATGCGAATGCCTTGCCTTATCTCTTTATTGTGCCTGAAAAATACTCGAACAAACAAGTTAGATGTCTGTTCCGGCTCAGCCCCCTGCACATTAGGCGGATTTGACTTCATGGTCTTGTCAAGGGGCTAAACCTTTATTAAATAAAGCGAAAAACACAACGAACTTCCATAATTAAAATGCAACACGCAAGCAGGCATATGCTAACGAAAAATAAAAATGAGTATGCATTTGATGCATTCAACCAATGGAGTATGCCATTTTTTTTGGATTTTGAAGTATTTGATTTTTTTTGCTTTTTCAAATTTTTTTGGACATTGAAAATATTCACCTTTTTTGGGTTTTGAAAATATTCAAATTTTTTGAGTTTTGAAATATTCAAATTTTTTGTTTTGAAAATATTCAATTTTTGGATTTGGAAAAAAATCAATTTTTTTATTTTGAAAATTCAATTGTTATTAAAAATATCATTTTTTTATTTGAAAATATTCATTTTTTTTTGTTTTTGACATTATTTTTTAATTTTGAAATAAGAGCCGCAACCCGGCACGGTCCCTTCTAAAAAAGACGCACAGAATGAAGGGGATCCACTCCAATGGGAAAACTTAGTACCTGGACCTTCAATTACTCGACCCTCATTAAGAGTTCATTAACAATTCTGGGGTGTGCCAGACAGAGGTTGGACATGCTTAAGTGGTGCCTTCACCCAAGGTGGCTTTCAGCGACGTCCTCCTAGTTGATCGTTGCCTTGCCTTGACCCTAAGACATACCCATGGGAAGAAGGGAAGAAGAAGTTCAAGAAGTCTGCCAATAGTTTGGCCACCGGGGAGACACTTATTCCTCTACCTTACGCTCAATGGGTTCGGTCTTTTTTGGTGTGAGGTTTTTAGCACGCTTACGACCAGGTCCATTTGGATCTCTGCGGGAACTTGCTCTCTCTTGGACGTTTTTTTTTTTTTTTTACATGTGATTTGCCTGTTTTGCTCGTACTTGGATTGGCTGATTTCTCTTCTTTTCCCCTTATTGGGCCCTGACATACACCCATTATGAGCTTTGGACAGATTCAAAGGTCGATCCCTCAGGTTTTCCTTGTCTATTGGCAGACCGAGTAGGAAAGAAACGGGTAGTGTCCTAGACTCTTGGTTAGGCATTGACTTTCCTTAGATTTCGTGCCTCTAGCTTCCAAGGGTGGGGGTGTAAGTGTGTGGATGTCGACACCTAGGCTAACTTACCAAGAATAGGAATGAATTAAAAATAATAGCTTTTCACTTTAGGGTCCATGTACCATGTGATTCCAAACACCTAACTAGGGTATACTTTTTAAGATATAGCCCATTCCAAGGATGAGAAAACTCCTCACCCTCCGCGTTCACTAGCTTGTACGCGTTTGCCTGGATATAGTTCTTTGACTACGTACGGTCCTTCCCAGTTTGGTTGAAGTTTAGATTGGAGAGTGATAACGACACAATTTTCAGTGTTAAATTTCATACATTAGTTGAGTTTAGACATTCGTTGTCTGTAATATTGTGCAATTTGATTGTAATTTTCATTTCATCCCTAAATAGTTTTTGAGCATATTAGTTTTGATTGAACACATAGTTGGATTCTCATTAATAAATTCAATACATTTTGAATAAGTGACTAATTTTCTCTTTTTACAAGAACATTGTACATAAAAATATTGGTGTTATAACATCTTTTAAATCTTGCAAACATTAATATGTAAATAAATCAAAATTTAAATAAATTTTGGTAAATAAATAATCCCCAACCAATCCCATACCCCTTTCTTATTTCATCAAATTGGCGGTCATCTCTTCTTATTTCCTTTTTCTTCCCATCAGGTCAAAGGCGGTGTGCATTTGGGGCTGGCTGATGGAAGCAGGGGCTGGTCTGTGCGTTGTGGAGTTCTGTTGGTAGGTGATGCAGAGCTGGCGGTGCAGCGCTAGCGACTTGGAGCTACTGGCGGGTGTGAAGCTTGGCCGTGCAGTGCAGATCTGTGCGTGGTGAGCTGGGGTTCATGGCGATCTTGTGTGCAGAGCAGCTGGGGCGGTGCGCGATCTGGGCGGAAGAAGCAACTGGGCGTGCGATGCGCTGGAGATGGAGGCGGGAGGAGGAGCTCGCATGTGTGAGCTGGCGCGAGTGCTAGTGTGCAGAGAAGCGGATACGGCTGGAGCGTGTAGATCCCGGGCATGTAAAGCATGGCGCGCGTGGGTTGCCCGTCGTCTAGAAGGATCAATGACCCTATATAAGGACCCCAAGGTCCTCAGAGGCGAGGCCGTTTTTCCAAAAAAAAAATTTCTATGTATTGGTTCGACGGAGGAGAGTTTTAGTTTCTTTTTCATCTCTTTTAGTTCAGATTTTTCTGGGGTTCTACTGTTGGGGAGGGCGATTGGATCTTTTTTTGGGTTTCTTTCCTCTTCTAATCGTTGCTGCTGTAAGGGGATCAAATAGTTCTTATTTTCTGTTCTTGTGGATTGTTCTTCTTTTCTTCTTTAAATTTGTTCAGCACTCCGGAGTTCTATATTTTTTTTGGATAGTTTTGATGCTGTGATTTTCGAGATTTTGTTCTTTTCTTCTTCAATTCGGCTGCTGTTGGGAGGGGGGTTTGAGCATATTCTTTTTAGAGTTCTTCCTTTCTTCTGTTGGTTGTCGGGAGAGCTGTGAGAATGCTGACTGCTGTGTGAGAGATTCAGTGTTCTTCTCCTTTCTTCTGCATCTGAGGAGAGGAGCACCTGGTGGGAACTGTGGAGAACGATCCAAGGAGCAGCGACTCTTCTTCTGTAGAGGCTCCCAGAAATCGACAGCTTCCTCTCTTTCTTCTCCTCCTTGGAGGGTAATGACGTCCAGATGATTTTCGGAGGCCTACTGAGTTCAGATTTGAAGTTTAATTCGTAAATCTATGTTACTGTTGTTTTAGGGAGATAGTTTTGAATTCATGAGAGATTCCCGAGCTTCTTAGTATTCTTAATTTTGTTTTATTTTGTTCTTCATAGCCTGAGAATTCCAATTTAGCGATAGTAAATTCCTGTTCCTTATTTCTTGTCTGATCCTTGAGCTATGAGGATAAGTAGTCTGATATTTGTGGTGAGTTACTATTGTTGATTGTACATCCCGTGAGCTATAGGGTACATTAGTTGGATAATGTTCCTCTGAGAATTCTTGTTCTGTCATCTTTTCATCTTTCAAGTTTCAAAGCATTCAGAATTAGAAGTGTATTCGTGTGTTTCTAGTTCAGATTTCTGTCTACCGGCTCGATCCGTCAATTAGAGGGTACAGTGATACTAATTCTCTTTAATTTCAATTCAGCTCGTTCTTCATTATGTTTGATATGACGAGTGTGAGGGATTTGATTGGTGATGTTTCAGAATTGATTCTAATGCAGTGTTATTTTAGTTAAAAGTGTCTGTTAAAAGGTTTTCAAGTCAAAGTAGTTTAAACCAAGCTTTATTCAGCCTCTCCGTGGATATGACCTGTTCTCACCACTCTATTAGTTCATTTTTACTATTTTAAATCTGTGAGACAGTTAGAGAAGGTGAGCATATTGATTCGTACACGGAACTCTAGACAACGGAAGTGTACAATCAACAATACTGTGTTCATCTTGGCGCCGTTGTCGGGGAGGCGTTAGAGTTTGATTTAAATCTGCTTTCATTTGATTTATTTGCATTGTGCTTCTTATTGACTTGTTATTGGGTTCTCATTTCAGATTTGCATAGAAGTGGAACATGGAGATGGAGCTTGACATTTGAGCCGTTGGAGATGAGAGCTTGCTGATTGCTTTGCATTTCCTTTCATTCAGAAATTTAGATAGAAGAGTGTGAGTGAAACTTGTAGTGAGGCTTTCATGTATTCTCTGTGCATGTACAGAGATTTCTTTTTAGTGGCATGTAATAATGCCTTTGGTGGTTTGTGTGGTTGGAATTAGTTTATAGTATCACTTTATATTTTCTTAGTTTAAGTTTCATTTCATTTAGTTCAAAAAAAAAATTAAAAAAAAAATTGAAATCTAATTTTTTTTTCAAATCGCTCTTCATGTAAGCCGTTTGTTTTGCAAAATTAAAATTTCATCTCTCAAGATTAGAATCACTTGTTTTAGGACATTCATCATTTTAATGTCATTTCTTTTCTGCATTGAAGAGTGCGGGGGAAAGGTAAGGTTTCTATTTCTTGTTTCATGCATTAGACTTAGCATTAGAAAAATCATTGTTTGGACTTGATTTGTTGCATTTCGTATTTGTAAAAGGGACTGCTTAAGGGCATCACCCTTTAGAAAAAATAAAGATAAGGTGAGGGATTTCATCACCCTTTCCTTTGCAAAAAATCACAAAATTTTCCACATTCTTGCATTTGCTTAAACTTTCAATAAAAACTAGTAGACTTTGGCCCTAGGGTTCATAATTAGATTTGTCTTTTCTTAAATTCAAAACTTCTCTTTAAGTCTGGTGTCTAGGATTAGAGGTTAAAAGCTTATGCTTAAGTGAGTTAGAGGTTATTTAATTGGGTCCTTGCGAAAGCAAGGGGGCCTCCCTCTACTCCACCTCTTACCTGGCCGTACAAGAAGAGCTAGGATTGGGTTTTAGCAAGCATAAATCCGATTTTGAGAAAAATAACATAGGTCCAAGGAACACTTAGTGTTTAGGTTAATTTGTTTGAAAGTGTTTGTTTGTTTGTGTTTGTTTATAAAAATTCATCAAAAATCATAAAAATCTAAAAATTCAAAATCGTAAATAGAGGCTTTTCAACTGTGTATGCTTAGTAGACACTCCCTGAACATAGATTTGGCTCAATCTATAGACGAGATTGAAAGATTCTTTCATAGGATGGCCAACCAACATCAAAACCAAGTTGCTAGGAATGTAGAGGAGGTCACCCCAGACAGATGAAGGAGTACTTTATTCATTCTGATTATCAACCTGCTACTTGCATCAGGCCGGAAATTCCTGCAAATCACTTTGAAATCAAGCCAGGAACCATTCAAATGTTGCCATCCTTCTATGGCAATCCCAATGAAGATCCCTATAAGCATATAGATGAGTTCCTAGATATTTGTTCCACTGTCAGGATCCAAATTTTCACTGAAAATGACTTGAGACTGACCCTATTTCCATTCTTTTAAAAGATAAGGCCAAACATTGGTTAGGAACCATAGGAGAACCATTAGAACATGGCCAGAAATGCAGCAGAGAGTTTTTGAAGAAGTTTTACCCCATTGGCCGCACTAACACCATGAGAAGCTATAACTGGATTCTCCCCACCCAGAGAGTTAATGCATGAATCATGGGAGAGATTGAAAGAGTTTCTTAGAAAATGTCACCACCATGGTCTGTCGAGGTGGCAAATAGTCCAAGCTTTTTATGAAGGTTTGACAGAACAAATAGGCAGATGGTTGATGCTTCATGTGGAGGAGCATTCATGACTAAGAGCGAGGATGAGGCATATAATCTATTTGAAAACATTGAGTGAGAATTCTATCAATCATGCCTTACTCCACTCTTACGAGAGAGCACTATGACCTGTAAAGAGGCAGGGTTGTATGAATTGAGAGGGAGAGGAGAATCAGATTCTAGGGTAAAGATCTGTTAGATAGACTTGATCAGATTGGAGCAGAAATTAGAACAAAAATTCGATCATTACTGTCTTTAACTGGGCAAGCCACACCCAATTTTTTCAACCACCTGAAACTTGTTCTATGTGTGCTAGCTCAGCTCACCCTACCAGTGCTTGCCCCACTACTGCCCAATTGCCTCCTTTTATTCAAGAACAAGTCCAAGCTGCCCAAGGTTTTACAAACCTCTTACGATCCATATTCTAACACATACAACCCTGGTTGGAGAAATCACCCGAACGTTTCTTGGAAAAATCAATCTAAACAAGTGTCTCAGTCTTCTTTTAAGCAATCCATGTACAGTCAATCCTATCCCAATCAGAATCTGGATTTGGCCAATCTTCTTATTCCAAACCTCCACAAGTCCAAGGAAATCAAATACAAATCATTTACTCATACCAATTTCAGCAACCTTCATATAATCAACCACCACCTCCTCAGCCCAATTGGGAATATAAATGAATCAACTCCAAACATGATGGTGACTCTGTGCCAACTGTGGAAGAACAACAAATCAATATCAAAATCAAAATCAAAATTTTCAACAAAATTTGGCAAGGATAGAGTCCCAAATTACTGATGTATGTCATAGGAGGGAATCAGGTCAGCTGCCAGTCAAGCTATAGCAAAACCCAAGGACAACCTCCCAGATTTTATCAGAATCAGCAATACCATCAAGCCCAGGGTACAGACCACTTGCTCGACCAAATGCACCTCCACCATCAACCACAACAAGCTTTTGTCCAGAACATTCCAGCACCACAAAAACCAGAATCAACCTGTACAACAAACCATCCTCCTGCCCAAGCTAGGGCCCCCAAGTAGAAACGTTAAAACTGTGTCTACTTTAAGAAGTGGAAAATCAGGATAATCCTCATCCACATATGTCAACATTGCATGAGGATAAAGAAAATGAAATTGAAACTGAATTGAAGAAGAGATTGAAGAAAATGTTGAGAAAAGAAAGATCCAAGGAAAAAGAGAAAATGGCTGAAGAACCTCTAGACAAAATCAAAATGAATGAAGACCCAAGCTGTTACATTCCAAGAGTCCCTTTTCCTGAACCTTTAAAGCCAAAATCCAAAAACAAACCAACTGGTAATGAAGAACTCTTGGAACTCTTTAAGCAAGTTCACATCAACATTCCTCTCCTTGATGCCATCCAGCATGTGCCTGCCTTATGCCAAGTTCTTAAAAGAAATGTGCACTCCAAAACATGAAATGAGAAATAAAACTAAAACAATCATTCTTCCAGAAACTGTGAGTGCCATTATCTTGAACCAACTCCCTAAAAAGCTCAAAGATCCAGGCACTCCACTAATTCCTTGCACCATCGGGTGGAGTCACTTTTGAAAGCAACCTTTTGATTTGGAGCCAGTGTCAATCTCCTACCTTCTGCTATTTTTGAGAAATTCAAGTTAGGAGAATTGAACCCACTTCTGTTGCCCTTCAACTAGCCGATCGTTCTGTCACCACTCCTAAAGCTTAGTTGAGGATGTTATTGTGAAAATCAATGATTGTTACTCCCTGCCGATTTCATCATTCTGGACATGAACACTCCTCAAGATTTAACTCAGTCCACCATCATCCTTGGTAGACATTTTTTGGCCACAGCTAGAGCTAACATCGATTGTGCTACCGGGATGATGGATATATCATTTGGGGATAGGCGGGTTAGTATCAATATTTTTAGGGCATCCAGACACCAGATGAAGGAGAGAGTTGTCTAGTGGTAGACTCTTTGGAAGAATCTTGTGTGAAGAGTAGTAGACCAACCCTGTGCTCTAGGGTTTGAGGGAAGGAAGGACAATTTAATTCCTTATTTCAGAATAATATCCATCATCAGAGTGTCCTCCTAAGGGTTGAGCTAAAACCACTCCCTGGTAGTTCAAAAAGCATCTTTTTAGGAGAGAATGAGACTTGGCCCATCATAATTGCTAGCAATCTTGTAAAGCCAATGCCAAAGCCAAAGCCAAGCCAAAAATCTATAAAGCCAAAGCCAAACATTCCATGATAAACACATTCATAGAGAATTTTTTCAAGTGCTTGATAAGGTCTGGCTATTTAATTCTAGGCTTCGTCTGTTTCCGGGAAAATTGAAGTCCCGATGGTCCTTACACTGTTGTCAAAGCTTACGACAATGTGTTTGTCATTATTCTTGACCCTAAAACTGGACAATCATTCATTGTTAATGGGCAGAGGTTAAAGCACTTTTTTGAAAGCCCATCTTCCTTGAAAATTGATTCTACCAAGCTTGCTGAGCCAAATTGCCTAATTGCGTCCGCTGAAGATGATAACTTAGAGCTCTTGGGAGGCAACCCAAGTGTACAGATTTCCTTTATCAGGTAATTCTCTGTCTTACTTTCTTTTCCTGTAAATAAGTAGGGGGGAGAGGTAGAATAAGCATGCATTCATAGTCATCATCCTAACCAATGCTTCGTTTTCTTTCTTTATATTGAGCTTATGCAAATAAATAAAAATTTCACAATGTTTCATCTTTGAATAAAATGCTTGGCATTACAAAACACAGACTATGTGTCTGATCTTTAACCATTAAAATTTTGTAGTTGTCACATTCCCTTGCAAGCACCATGATAGGTAGCCTCTAGTAATGATTACATGTACTCCCTGTCTACCTTATGTAAAGATTATATGGCAAGAGGTTTTTATACACACACTATACAGCCACTTAGACTAGCTGAACCCGAATGTAGCAAATTTGTTAAAGCTAGTAGGAGAGAGGTGATTGATTTTCTCTCTTCCCCTTAAGTGAATTGGCGAAGGAAGTGAATGCATGTGATCAAGGAACCTGACTACCCATCCTTCCTTTAAGAGGAAAAGAAAATAAAGAAAAAGCAAAGGAAAGCAAAAGAAAAAATAAATAAATAAATAAATAATAAATAAATAATCCATGAAAAATGCCCCGGATCTGAGTAAAGTTGGACTCGCTACTCTTGAAAAGTGATGGTTTGTGCAGCATTATGGATGAAAAAGAAAGAAAAATTCTGAGTGCACAAAGTGCAAATAAAGAGGCAAAGTCCTCAGCTCAGAGAAATATCCTCAAGGAAGATGGGCAGAATGGAAATGAGAGAAACAACCCATCTAACTGAGCTAGGATCTTATTCCACAATTCTTTTCTCTCCCTCGAATTAATCTATCTCAATTACTAGCTGAGGCAGAGAAGCTCCAGAAGGGCTGATGTAAACTCTTAAGTGAGCTATCATCTTGCACTAATTTCTTGCCATAACCCTTACAATTAGGAAAGACATAACTCTACACATTAATCTTTTACATGATGACTACTTAGCATGAGACATTACATCGTCTAGTCTTACATTTGGAGTAATTTTTATGCTAAGGACTAGCAATTTTCAAGTAGGGGGAGTGATAACGACACAATTTTTAGTGTTAAATTCATACATATAGTTGAGTTTAGACATTCGTTGTCTGTAAATATTGTGCAATTTGATTGTAATTTTTCATTTCATCCCTAAATAAGTTTTTGACCATATTAGTTTTGATTGAACACATAGGTTGATTCTCATTTAATAAATTCAATACATTTTGAATAGTTGACTAATTTTTCCTCTTTTACAAGAACATTGTACATAAATAATCTTTTGTGTTATAAACATCTTTTAAATCTTGCAAACAGTAATATGTAAATAAATCAAAATTTAAATAATTTTGGTAAATAAATAATCCCCAACCAATCCCATACCCCTTTCTTATTCATCAAATTGGCGGTCATCTCTTCTTATTTCCTTTTCTTCCCATCAGGTCAAAGGCGGTGTGCATTTGGGGCTGGCCGATGGAAGCAGGGGCTGGTCTGTGCGTTGGGGAGTTCTGCTGGTAGGTGATGCAGAGCTGGTGGTGCAGTGCTGGAGACTTGGAGCTGCTGGTGGGTGTGAAGCTTGGCCGTGCAGTGCAGATCTGTGCGTGGTGAGCTGGGGTTCGTGGTGATCTTGTGTGCAGAGCAGCTGGGGCGGTGCGCGATCTGGGCGGAAGAAGCAACTGGGTGTGCGATGCACTGGAGATGGAGGCAGGAAGAGGAGCTCGCATGTGTGAGCTGGCGGCGAGTGCTGGTGTGCAGAGAAGTGGATACAGCTGCAACGTGCAGATCCCGGGCGTGTGAAGCTTGGCGCGCGTGGGTTGCCCGGCGTCTAGAAGGATCGATGACCCTATATAAGGACCCAAGGTCCTCAGAGGCGAAGGCGGTTTTTCCTTCTTTTTTTTTTTTTCTGTATATTGGTTTGACATAGGAGAGTTTTAGTTTATTTTTCATCTCTTTTAGTTCAGATTTTTTCTGGGGTTCTGCTATTGGGGGAGGGCGATTGGATTTTTTTTTTGGGTTTTCTTTTCCTCTTCTAATTGTTGCTGCTGTGAGGGGATCAAATAGTTCTTATTTTCTGTTCTTGTGGATTGTTCTTCTTTTCTTCTTTAAATTTGTTCAACACTCTGGGAGTTTAGATATTATTTTTGGATAGTTCTGATGCTGTGATTTTTGGGATTTTATTCTTTTCTTCTTCAATTCGGCTGCTGTTGGGAGGGGGGTTTGAGCATATTTCTTTTTAGAGTTCTTCCTTTCTTCTATTGGTTGTCTGGGAGATTGCTGCGAGAATGCTGACTGCTGTGTGAGAGATTCAGTGTTCTTCTTCCTTTCTTCTGCATCTGAGGAGAGGAGCACCTGGTGGGAACTGTGGAGATCGATCCAAGGAGCAGCGGCTTCTTCTTCTGTAGAAGGCTCCTAGAAATCGATAGCTTCCTCCTCTTTCTTCTACACCTTGGATGGTGACGACGTCCAGATGATTTTCGGAGGCCTACTTAGTTCAGATTTGAAGTTTAATTCGTAAATCTATGTTACTATTGCTTTAGGGAGATAGTTTTGAATTCATGAGAGATTCCCGAGCTTCTTAGTATTCTTAATTTGTTTTATTTCTGTTCTTCATAGCCTGAGAATTCCAATTTAGTGACAGTAAATTCCTGTTCCTTATTTCTTGTCTGATCCTTGAGTTGTGAGGATAAGTAGTCTGATATTGTGGTGAGTTACTATTGTTCATTGTTCATCCCCTGAGCTATAGGGGTACATTAGTTGGATAATGTTCTTTTGAGAATTCTTGTTCTGTCATATTTTCATCTTTTGAAGTTTCAAAGCGTTTCAGAATTAGAAGTGTATTCGTGTGTTTCTTGTTCAGATTTCTGTCTACCGGCTCGATCCCTCAATTGAGAGGGTACAGTGATACTAATTCTCTTTTAATTTCAATTCAGCTCATTCTTTCATTATGTTTGATCTGTCGAGTGGTGAGGGATTTGATTGGTGATGTTTTCATAATTGATTCTAATGTAGTGTTATTTTAGTTAAAAGTGTCTGTTAGAATTGTTTCAAGTCAAAGTAGTTTAAATCAAGCTTTATTCAGCCTCTCCGTGAATATGACCTGTTCTCACCACTCTATTAGTTCATTTTACTATTTTAATTATGTGAGACAGTTTAGAGAAGGTGAGCATATTGATCCGTGCACGAAACTCTAGACAACGGAAGTGTACAATCAACAATGCTACGTTCAGGGACCACCGGGTTTCACAAAAATTCTTTTGACCACCATTTCACCGACTTTGAATTTCCTCGCAATTAAATTCTTTTGATGAAAACGAGTGAGTCTTTTTGATATGATCTTGTGTGTTCTTCGGCGACCAGATGCTTCTCATCTAGGAGTTCCAATTGTGCTAGGAGCGATTCATGCCGCTCATCGATTGACAAGTCCTTGTCAAGCTAGACTCTTAGTGAGGGAATGAGAATCTCGTATGTTACTACAACCTCCATTCCATAAGTTAGGGCGAACGGCGTCTGCCCTGTAGAAGTACAGATTGAAGTGTGGTAGGCCCATAGAGCTTCTACAAGCTTTTTTGGCCAGTCTGAGAACTTGTTAGCCTCACAGGTTTTCTTAATGATTTTAATTAAGGTTTTGTTGGTGGCCTCTACTTGGCCATTGCCTTGCGGATAGTATGGAGATAAATGATGCAATGCAATTCTATACCTGCTGCAGAGGTTACGCAATTCTTGAGAGATGAATTATGGTCCATTGTCGGTGATGATGGTACTCGGTATACCGAACCTGGTGATGATGTTCTTCATGATGAATTTGCAGACAGTTGTTGCCAAGATCTCTGCGTATGCTTCAGCTTCCCCCCACTTGGTGAAGTACTCCGTTGCAATGAGGATGTATGACTTGGTTTTGTATTGGGAGTTGGGATCACCAAGGGGACCAATGATGTCGAAAGCCCACATAGCGAAAGGCCACGGGGAGGATATTGGGTGGAGTGTAGAGGATGGAGAATGGATCCTGTCGGCGTGTAGTTGGCACTTGACATACCGACGGACAAAGATAGAACAATGCTCCTCTATAGTAAGCCAGTAAAAGCCTTGCCTAAAGATCTTTTTGGCAAGCATTTGACTGTTCACATGGCCGCCACACACACCTGAATGAGCCTCCTCAACAACTTTCAAAACTTCATCATCATTCAGGCATCTGAGCAAAACTTTAGTAAGCCCCTTTCTATAGAGGGTGTTTCCAACCAGGGTGTACTTCTGGGATAGTCTCCTTATTGCCTTCTTTTCATCAGCTGTGGCTTCCTCAGGGTACGTTTGATTTTTACAATACCTTGCTATCTCATAATATCATGGCTCCTCCTCATCGTCCAACTCCTCTTCTAGCTCCAATAACATAACTTCAGTTTTGCCCTTCCTCTCTAACTTCTTCAACATCTCTTCCGTGATCCAGAGAAAGACGGGGTCCTGAACAGTAGGTGTATTGCGGCGTGCAATTTGAATGCTGTCAAAATCCCCGAGATAGCACATGTTGAGAGTTGAAGCGATGGTAGCAAGAGCGTCTGCTAGAAGATTCTAATGACGAGGGACATGGACAAAGATCAGCTTGGAGAATAGCTTGGCATAGGCTGAGGCAAGTTCTTGGTATGGCTTGAGCTTTGGGTCCCGAGTGTGGTACTTGGTGAGCACTTGGCGCAAAACCAGCTGACTATCACCTACAATTCGCAGATGGGTGACACCATAGAAATGGGCGAGCTCCAGACCAGCCAACAAAGCTTCATATTCGGCGATGTTGTTGGTGGTCGAGAACTCTAATTTATAGGCTTGCGGAATGGTGACACCCTCAAGTGATAGGAGAGCAATCCCGATACCCTTTCCATGAGAATTCAAAGCTCCATAGAAATATAACGTCCACATAGGATCAGATTGGCTAAGGGACATCAATTCTTCATCTGGGAACTCTGGACGAACAAGATCAAGTAGAGGAATAGGGTAATGAGAGAGATGTTCTGCTATGGCATAGCCTTTGATGGATTTCTGCTGAATGTAGATGATATCAAATTGGGAGAGGAAGCTTTGCCAACGTGCTAGCCTATCAGATAGAACAGATTTTTCGAGAAGGAATCTGATAGGAATCATGCGGGCGATCAAATGGACCTCATGAGCAAGAAAGTAGTACTTCAATTACTGCACTACCCATACGAGCACGGCGCATGTCTTCTCCATTGTTGTGTACCTTTTCTCACAGGGTTTGAGAAGCTTTGATAGATAGTATGCTGCCCTCTCCTTGCCTTCTTCATCCACTTGTGCAAGGACAACTCCTACCGAGTCCTCCAAGACAGAGACATAAAGAATGAGGGGTTTGCCTGAAGTCGGCGGCCTCAGAACTGGGGGGTTAGCCAAATACTCTTTGAGTCTGTCAAAAGTCGCCTGGCACTTCTCGTCCCAATTAAATTCGACTCCTGGCTTGGTGAGGTCGTAGAAGGGTCTACACCGCTGTGAATGTTGGGAGACGAATCGACAATTAAACTGCAGCCTCCCAATTAAACCTTGAATTTCCTTCAAATTCTTGGGAGGGGGCATCTCTCTTATCGCCTTCGCCTTGTTGGGATCAATCTCAATACCCCTCTTGCTCACAATGAAACCTAAGAACTTACCCGATGATACACCAAATACACACTTCTTGGGGTTCATCTTAAACTGGTACTCTCTTGACCTTTACAGGACCTTTGTTAGAACCCCAGGATGCTCAGCCATTGTCCTCGATTTCACCACCAGGTCATCCACATACACCTCAATAAAAATATGGATCATATCATGAAAAATGGCCATCATAGCTCTTTGGTAAGTAGCTTCGGTGTTCTTAAGTCCAAATGGCATGACCACATAGCAATAAGTGCCCTAAGGTGTAGCGAACGAGGTCTTCTTCTGGTCCTCCTCAGCCAGCTTAATTTGGTTGTATCCTGAGAAGCCATCCATGAAGGAGAGGGTTTCATACCCAGCCGTGTTGTCGATGAGCACGTCGAGGTAAGGCAATGGGAAATCATCTTTTGGACACTCGCGGTTGAGGTCCCAGAAATCGATACAAATCTTGACTCTTCCATCCTTCTTCATAACATGGACAATGTTTGCCACCCAATTCGGATATAGCACGACTATAATAAACCTGGCTTTGTGGAGCTTGCCGACCTCATCTTTCATCTTCAAAGCCATTTTTGGGTGGAAACGCCTCAACCGCTACTTAATGGCAATGGACCCCGGCTTAAGGGTAAGACGGTGTTCTACAAGTGTGGTGTCCAAGCCTGGCATATCCTCGTAGCTCCATGCAAATGTGTCCTTGTATTCCTTGAGAACCTCGATAATTGCCTCCTCTTCAGCTGGTGACAAGTTACTGCTTATGAGGATGGTCCTAGGGCTTTCCTCACTTCCCAAGTTGATTTCCTTGGTGACTTCTTCTACGGTAGCTGACGGTTCATCAAATCTCTTCACTCCACTTGCGAATGCGTCAGCCTCGTCCTCGAATTCTTCGTCACCTTCCTCAGTCGGGTCATAATCATCCATGATTTCATAGACTCCAAACCCATCATCAATCAGGCACAGTGTCTGCTCATATTCTATATCTGGCAACTACAAAGGCTCCTCTATGAATTCCGGAACTGCTAGACATGCCTTGTACCTATGGGCTAGATCAGCGAGAAATCGGTGTGGAACCCTCCTATCCTTGGAATTCTTCTGGGAGACTACCCCTAGCTTGACACTACCCTAGCTTAGACTCTCACTACAACTACCTGAATCTACAACGGGGGGTGGAGGAGAAGGGAAAGCTGTAAAAGAAGAATCCCGCGTGGGGGAAGATGGAGAGGGAGTAAAAGTAGTAAAAATCCCCTGCGTGGAGGGGGAAGGAGGTCCCTGTGTGGAGGGAAAGAGAAGACCAGTCATAGGACCGGGGAGGAGTGGCCCGTAGGTTGGGGCACACTCGGAGGAAAGGTAAGAAGTCTCCTCGATGGAGACGATGGGATCAGGCATTTGAAAATAGGCATTTTTTTTTTGAGATTTTTGTTGTTATTTTGATTATTTTGGTTTTTATTAATCATGCAAACAGAAAGAGGGCGAGGTGAGATCGCTAATCTAGAAAGTTGTGAAACGAGCATATGCTCAAGAGGAGGGAGATTTAGGGAGAGAGGGAGTTGAAGTGTCAGCGTCTGCTCAGAAGAGTGGAGGGAAATAGCAAGGTGGGGCGTCAGTGCCCGAGGATTGCTTAGAGAAATAAGTAAGGGCCATGTGGTGGCCTGCAAGATGGAAGGCACAATGCCTAGAGAAGAAAGGAAAGTGGGCATGATGCCTTAAGAGGGGAAGAAAGTGGGCGCATTACCCGTAGAGGAGAGGGAGGTGGGCGCATTGCTCGTAGAGGAGAGGAAAGTGGGCACGTTGCCCGTAGAGGAGAGGGAGGTGGGCACATTGCCCATAGAGGAGAGGAAGGATGGCGCATTGCACGTCGAGGAGAGGAAAGTGGGCGCGTTGCCTGTAGAGGATAGGCCCGCCCATAGCCTAATTATTGTGGGAGCTTCTTTAGTATGCGTACTCTGCTTAACTTCGTCTGCCTGGTGCCTCTTGCTTGTGGCCACTGTCAGCTGTTCTGTGACGGACCGGGGTACTTATACCCATTAAGGCTCCATATCCAGATCCGCCTCCCGCGAACGGACCGAAGTCTCGCAGGGGATATCTCACACAAGTGTCCAGTAAGAGTATAAAAACAACTACACAGTATAAGACACAAGAAAGTACATGTGCTCATACCTGCATATAACAATTTACAACTATCCCATTACATTATTACATGTCTAATTAAAAGTACAACTACCTGGGGCATACCCCGAGGGAGCAACAGCTCACACAACACTAACTAGTACATTACTACTGGTGGTACAAGTCTAACACAACGCCGCTGCAAGCCAAACACACGGCAAGCCCTGAAAAGAACTGTAGGGGAGTGAGCCTCAACAAGTCACAGGCTCAGTAGGGACCACCCAGAACCACAACAACTAAACAGAAGAGACCTCAACCTCAAAGGGTCTCACTGGCCACAAATATAGCCAAACCATTTCATCCTCACAACAATTGAATTTAAACTGCAATTAAATATAAACACATTAATTATTCACAACTTCGGAAAGTAAGAAGGAGCAACAGGACTAGCTCCACACCACTAGTCCGCTCAACAGTAGTAACGCCTAGGCCTCAAGCCTCACAGGCAAACCACAGTCACAACCGATTATTTAAGTTATAAACCGCACCAGCAAAACACTGCCTAAGCTATAAGCTTCATAGGCGAGTTTCAAGTACGCGGGTAACCAAAAACTGGCCCTTTATACCCAAACCACAATATATCGAAAGCCACACACAGAATGGCAGGGCTGGCTACAACGGCCAATCCATCACACACGAAAACCATATACGGAAGCTTACCCGAGGAAGGGTAAAGCACATTGAGTGGAAGGTCACACCACACGACCTTCAGGAAACATAGTTTCACGTCAACACCAGAACAGACTGGTATATGACGTATCACCACGAACCATTACCCATACTGGGTACAGGTACCTATCACCACAAGGTACCAACACAGAAACCACAAGTAAACCAATGCCGTAACAGGGCACACTATAGCGAGCTAAACCACATTTGGTGAGTCAGCTCTAACCAACCATAACCAAAACTGTGCCACCACTCGGGCACACCACAAACCACAACCGTAGTCACAACTGTGCCAACACCAGGGCACACCTCGAACGAGTCAAACCTCGACTATGAGTCACAAACTCACGAACCACAGCGAGTGGCAAAGCACGAGTCGGAAAGGAACGACGCCAGCACACGGGAATGGACTACTGGCTGATCAGGCCAGTATCCAACCCGGACAACACAACACAAGAACAACCTCTCAGTCTCGCAGTCACGGACGAAAGGTCCAACTGCCGCTCCACGAGAACAGGTCAAACAACTGTGGAGACCAACCAACACCACACCTACAGACACACAACTGCAGGTCCATGCCTGGCACCTCTAGAGTCTCTGGCCGGAGCACCCTAAAGTGAGGCACTGGAAAACTGGACTAGCTTGGGACCAGTGTCGACTACTGGTGTCCGTACCCCCAACTACGAGCGCGCTACAAGAGACAAAAGAACAAACTCTGGGAAGTCACTGTCCCACTGCCGTCTTTCCCTCAGCCGGACGTACAACTCAAACACAGGAGTGAGGGTGTCTAGGAAGACGACACAGACCTCGACGGTACCACACTATACCGGGACAAACCTCGAGCACAACAAACACACGTGCCTGGCTCACAAAGAACCTGGGGTACCCGACTAGAGAGGCATTCCGGAATAGGCGCCGGACTACCACACCCGGCTAGCACAAACCACAACACTTATACGTTTATTACAAACCACGATACACGTGTGAGGAATAGCTTGTCCTGGTCACTCGTGACCTACAAGCTAGTCTACACAAATACATATAAACCATATTAATAATAACACCACGACCTGTCATCGGTCTCCTAGTGACAGTGAAGGTCACACTAAACACAGAACACAATATTCACATAATAACCATACTTAAACTTTACTAATCATTCATCCAGAAGAATCTACAAAAGATCCTAAAGGATCGAGGCTAGGTTCAGATGTAAACCTCATCGCCACAATACCACGAACTAATCATAATAATTAAGATACAATAAGCACAATAATGTACGATATGCCATGCATACACAAACCACATGCATGACATCACAACCCCGTAATATTTCACATAAATCTTGTGCGCTAGGTTGTAGTGAATCCCACGCACACACGTAAAGAACTAGTAAACTACATAGCCGGTAAGCTGGCCTCAAAAGCCCTGTGCTCTAGGAGCACCACAGGTGTTAATGCACCGCTCAGTATCGATAAACACATTGCATCGCAATACTTGAAACAAAAATGCTGTGAAACACACTGTGCTGATACATGCACAGGTCGGCGGCAACATCGATGGACGCCAAGAACATGTTAACGGCAGCAATCTTGCCGCCAACACACATTAAACGACACACACCTGGATGCCAACCCACTGTTGATGTCCAGCGCACTGAACACCAACACAGATCCATAACCAACCCTGGTAAGGATCCAATAAGAAACACACAACACAAGTCGCACTGGTCAAGATGTGACCACCCCATACGCTAAACCGAGGATCCACGAAGATCCGAAAAACGCGCGACGTTACATTACTATCTCCTAAAAAGAAATGTCGTCCTCGACATGCAAAACAAACCACAAAAAACCAGATTATCACCTAAAAAGAAACAAAACCGTACACAGAACAAGTAGGATACTCTTCTATTGCATCTGCCTTTCAAATCATCTGTGCTGACTGAAAAACTGATTCAATCTATTTATTTTTGTACTTGCCCTGCTTTCCCTTTTCCTTAATTCATTTCATAACTGCACTGCTCGATTATTATATACCACTCTTTCTTCTACCTTTCGGCCATAAGCAATTCTACCTTGCTGTTGGCGCTTTATCTCCTTGGACTGAACCTGCTTCCACAATTTTATGGCTGTGTTTGCAACATTCCTTTCGGGACCGCTTTATCTTCCTTGAATATCTTATACTGTAATATTCTATTATGCCATAATTCTTCCAAATTCTTAAATTTTCCTGGTGCCATTTTCTTTTTCTATTTATCATTGCTTGCTGTATCCTGTCTCATTTGTATTTACATTCGCAACTGTCACCTCTTCAAAGAAAACCAATCACCATCTTTGAATTTTCTGCCCCTTTCATATTATTCTACCCATACCGCTTTAAATCATTTCTGATTAAAAACCATAGTAACCTCTGTTGTTTTATTTGCTACACAAAACTTTACACTTTCTCCTTATTCAAGCAAACCTTGAACAATCTGTGAATATTAAATTTTTCTTGCTGCCGCTTCCGTTGCGCTACTTTGATCCTGCTGAATATCTGACAGAATATTTCATACATTCTGCTTCTACTATTATTCACAATTGCTGCACACTTTCATAATTGCTTTGATTCCGGCTATATTCAATACTGACTATTTAAGCTTCTCAAATCACCTTAATTAACTGATCAATATTGGCAGACAATATCGAAGCTTCTAAACTGCTTCCTTTAATACTTCAATTCTGATTGTGCCACACATTTCCCAAATCTGAATTCTGCCCTGCCATTACATTATTGACACACTCTACTTTTCATATTTCTTTTTAGCTTCAACTTACACTTCATGACTGACTAATCACAATATTTCTACCATTTCTTAAAACATCTGCTTTCATTACTGTAACACTTTCTTTTTAGGGAAGAATTAAACTGCTCAGCTAACTTTACATGCATTAAACTTTATTTCAATCGGGTCAGATGGCACCTTAAACATTCACTGTTTATCTGATTGCATTTTTTTCTTTCTATACCTGACGATTTCAATTTCCATTCAGCCATGCTCAGATCTGCACACTATTCCTTAACTGTCCTGCCTTTTATTCTTATATCGAATTTTAAAATACTGCCTCGAGAAAACACTTCTGCTTAAACTAACCCACTTTCTGTGTGCTGCCATGCAAACTCTTACTGATCGCTTCCTCGGTCTTTCAGTTATATCTGTTTCACAATCTATCATACTCTTTCTTTTTCTAGATTAATAATCTGCCAACTGTATTAAACATAATATCTTTTCTGTAAACATTCTTCTCAATTATTGTGCTGCCTAGCTGTTCATCTTGTACCACTCATACCACTATTGCTGTTGTCACACAAGTATTCTTTATTCACAACTGCCAAGGCCATAGTCTGGAGCCAATCTCGTTAAATACAATAGCCTATTCCGCCTGATTCTCTATTTCACTAAACCTGGCACCACTTAACTGTTTCTTAATTAATCCGCATCTTTCTATTCTGATTCACATAACTCTTATTTTATTTCGTACAGCCTCAATCTCTTTTAAACACAAACTTCACCTCTTCTCTTCTCAAATTATACTCAATTTTTAAACAACAGTAACCTTATCTGTAATACTGCATCCGACTCTATATAATTCTCATAAACTGCCACTTGCTAGGCCGGTATTTTTCTTGTGCTAAGAAAAGTCTAACTATACAGTAATCTCTTGTTTTTTTACCCTTTCTTTACTTAACTAACCACCTTTGCTCAACTCTCTAATTGTCAAGACACCCTTATCCTTATCGGATTGTCACAGTTCTCTATTCCTCTATATACCCATACTTCATCTGAAACCAATCTGCCTCATTTAATCATTCTCAAGTTGCCAAAACTCTAATCACATTATTACTCAAGCCACTTCTCAATTCCTACTAACACAAATCTTAAACACAACAATACCTCTGCCAAGGTCCTCTTCTGCAATTTATCACACGCACACACTATTCTTTGCTGGTAACATTCTGTTGATCTATCACACTGACACCTCATATTATACCTGTCTCTGTTAACCTTATTCTTTACTAGAGCACCATTTTCAAATATCTTTCTGAGATTGCCTTTTACTTTTGCTAACCAACATAATTAACTCCACTGATTCCTTTAATATCTGCCACTGAAAACTTTTAAACACAAAATTTCAACTGCACCCTGGCACACTGGTGCAACGACACAACTTATACCACTAACCACTCTATAGCTCAACAACTGCTCACAACTGCTAATTTAACAAACAGAAACACACGGTTCGCGTGCCAAAAGCTCACATAAAAATCACTTTATAACACATAAAACCACAGACTTACTACCAGCAGTGGACATTAATCCATGTATTGGGACATTGTAACTTCAATGTCTTTTCATATTCTAACTGGACCATGCTCTGATACCAACTGTGACGGACCGGGGTACTTATGCCCATTAAGGCTCCATATTCAGATCCGCCTCCCGCGAACAGACCGAAGTCTCGCAAGGGATATCTCACACAAGTGTCCAGTAAGAGTATAAAAGACAACTACACAGTATATAACACAAGAAAGTACATGTGCTCATACCTTCATATAACAATTTACAACTATCCCATTACATTATTACATGTCTAATTAAAAAGTACAACTACCTAGGGCATACCCCGAGGGAGCAACAGCTCACACAACACTAACTACTACATTACTGCTGGTGGTACAAGTCTGACACAACGCCGCTGCAAGCCAAACACACGACAAGCCCTGAAAAGAACTGTAGGGGAGTGAGCCTCAACAAGTCACAGGCTCAGTAGGGACCACCCAAGAACCACAACAACTAAACAGAAGAGACCTCAACCACAAAGGGTCTCACTGGCCACAAATATAGCCAAACCATTTCATCCTCACAACAATTGAATTTAAACTGCAATTAAATATAAACACATTAATTATTCACAACTTCGGAAAGTAAGAAGAGCAACAGGACTAGCTCCACACCACTAGTCCGCTCAACAGTAGTAACGCCTAGGCCTCAAGCCTCACAGGCAAACCACAGTCACAACCGATTATTTAAGTTATAAACCGCACCAGCAAAACACTGCCTAAGCTATAAGCTTCATAAGCGAGTTTCAAGTACGTGGGTAACAAAAAACTGGCCCTTTATACCCAAACCACAATATATCGAAAGCCACACACAGAATGGCAGGGCTGGCTACAACGGCCAATCCATCACACACGAAAACCATATACGGAAGCTTACCCGAGGAAGGGTAAAGCACATTGAGTGGAAGGTCACACCACACGACCTTCAGGAAACATAGTTTCACGTCAACACCAGAACAGACTGGTATATGACGTATCACCACGAACCATTACCCATACTGGGTACAGGTACCTATCACCACAAGGTACCAACACAGAAACAACAAGTAAACCAATGCCGTAACAGGGGACACTATAGCGAGCTAAACCACATTTGGTGAGTCAACTCTCACCAACCATAACCAAAACTGTGCCACCACTCGGGCACACCACAAACCACAACCGCAGTAACAACTGTGCCAACACCATGGCACACCTCGAACGATTCAAACCTCGACTATGAGTCACAAACTCACGAACCACAGCGAGTGGCAAAGCACGAGTCGGAAAGGAACGACGCCAGCACACGGGAATGGACTACTGGCTGATCAGGCTAGTATCCAACCCAGACAACACAACACAAGAACAACCTCTCAGTCTCGCAGTCACGGACGAAAGGTCCAACTGCCGCTCCATGAGAACAGGTCAAACAACTGTGGAGACCAACCAACACCACACCTGCAGACACACAGCTGCAGGTCCATGCCTGGCACCTCTAGAGTCTCTGTCCAGAGCACCCTAAAGTGAGGCACTGGAAAACTGGACTAGCTGGGGACCAGTGTCGACTACTGGTGTCCGTACCCCCAACTACGAGCTCGCTACAAGCGACAAAAGAAAAAACTCTGGGAAGTCGTTGTCCGACTGCCATCTTTCCCTCAGCCGGACGTACAACTCAAACACAGGAGTGAGGGTGTCCAGGAAGATGACACAGACCTCGACGGTACCACACTGTACCGGGACAAACCCCGAGCACAACAAACACACGTGCCTGGCTCACAAAGAACCTAGGGTACCCGACTAGAGAGGCATTCCAGAATAGGCGCCGGACCACCACACTCGGCTAGCACAAACCACAACACTTATACGTTTTTTACAAACCACGATACACGTGTGAGGAATAGCTTGTCCTGGTCACTCGTGACCTACAAGCTAGTCTACACAAATACATATAAACCATATTAATATAACACCACGACCTGTCATCGGTCTCCTAGTGACAGTGAAGGTCACACTAAACACAGTACACAATATTCACATAATAACCATACTTAAACTTTACTAATCATTCATCCAGAAGAATCTAAAAAGATCCTAAAGGATCGAGGCTAGGTTCAGATGTGAACCTCATCGCCATAATACCACGAACTAATCATAATAATTAAGATACAATAAGCACAATAATGTACGATATGCCATGCATACACAAACCACATGCATGACATCACAACCCCGTAATATTTCACATAAATCTTGTGCGCTAAGTTGTAGTGAATCCCACGCACACACGTAAAGAACTAGTAAACTACATAGCCGGTAAGCTAGCCTCAAAAGCCCTGTGCTCTAGGAGCACCACATGTGTTAATGCACCGTTCAGTATCGATAAACACATTGCATCGCAATACTTGCAACAAAAACGCTGTGAAACACACTGTGCTGATACATGCACAGGTTGGCGGCAACATCGATTGCCGTCCATAGGATATAGACGACAATATTTCTTGCCGTCAATACTAAGTAAGCGGCCACCACCTGGCCGTTTACTCAAAATCAACGGCAAGAAACACAGCCGTTAATCTCCCAATGAAGAACTCAGCGTCAACTGATGTTGACGTCGATATCTTCAGTACAAGACACACAGAACGGCTCCAAGCCGATCACACAGACAATCTAGCCCTATAAACAACAGAAAAACGAGGGGAAACATTTCCCCTTACATCTGTATACTATAATCAAACCGGAAAAGCAAGATCCAATACTTGGATCAATCAAACCACCCATTCTCCCGGCATGGTAAACCTTTTTCCCGAAAACACAATTAACAAGCAATCCATGCAAACAGAGCATGACAGGTCAAACAAGTGAAATCAAAGGGTCAGTCCCTACCTATGAAACGCAAATAAACTCCTAAAGAACCTCAAATCACGCCGAAACCCCAGGAGCTTCCCGCGAACACCGCCCTCCAATCCGTCATTCCCCGCCTGATCTGCCGCTGCTGCGCGCATCACGGCCTTCCCACGTGCTCCCGTCGACCGCCGGAAGTAGTGAAGAGGCACAAGGGTACAGGTGGGGGAAGAGGAGGGAAGAAGGTGGGGAAGAAAGAAGGCTCGGGTTGCCCCTAAAAACACAGGCGCCTCAAGTTAACGTCAACCTCTGCGCTGCTAACCAAACCATCACAACTAGGCGTCCACATTGCTCGCCGCCAAGTTCATGCAATAGAACCCACTAGAACGAACGATAGACGTCCACATCGATGGACGCCAAGAACATGTTAACGGCAACAACCTTGCCGCCAACACACATTAAACGACACACACCTGGACGCCAACCCACTGTTGATGTCCAGCGCACTGAACACCAACACAGATCCATAACCAACCCTGGTAAGGATCCAATAAGAAAAACACAACACAAGTCGCACTGGTCAAGATGTGACCACCCCATACGCTAAACCGAGGATCCACGAAGATCCGAAAAACACACAACGTTACATGTTCAGTCTCAATAGGTGCAAAGAGTCGGTTCAAGGATGCAGTGACATCACTCAAGTCAAACCACCGGCTCCATTCTAGCTCAGACTCGCCCTTCTTGCTTTGCTTCGAGGGCCTGCAGTTGTCTACAGCTTTGTATATGACCAGGGGTGAATAGCGAATAGGTTCAGCGGTAATTGTGGATGTCTGTTCACTTCCTGGCTGCAGTGGTCCCTTCTTGAAATGCTCATATAGGGTCTATGATAGTGGCTGCCACTGCTGGTGGTTTGCCCTGCCTGGCTTGTACCCCAGTCCTGCCTTGGGTCTCATCTTGCTGTCCTTTATAGCTTCGGTCCTCCCCTATAAATGGGCTCCCAGCCCTTTGCCTGGCTGATACCCCATACGCATCATAATGTGCCACCCCTTCTCAGTGATAATCTTGCTTCTCTTGGCTGCACTGACAGATGATGAACTAACCGGACCCAGATTCATGCAAAGTGTAATGACCCTCTTTTATACCGGTACGATTATACCAATCCACATCGGTGTAGAGAACGCCGTCACAGTGGGACATTGACCCAACACTAAACGATAGGTTGATATGTACATGTATAGTAAAGAGTACAGCGGAAATAAAGTAACAATTTCATTCCATTCCATCATCATCATCAATATCCACAGTCTGTATAACATAAGATGAAAGAACACACTAAAGTCCACATTTATACAACTTTCAAATGAATACATTGTCCATCCTTAATTACACAATTCCAAATTACATACTATGAATGAAATATATAACGTAGAGATCTGCCTAAAATAGCTACTCCTCGCGCTCGGAGTCGCTCCTAACTATATCCTCCTCGGATGTGGAGACACCTGCCACACCTGTATGCCGAAGCAAGTATGAGTCTAAATAGACTCAGCAAGCAATCCATACACATATCATATGCACATGCTGACTTTTAAAAATAAGGAGTAACACATGTTGCATGCTTTATACAATCTAAACTACTATACATGGAAAAACTTATAGCAATAGAACACATGATACATGCTTATAACATTAAATAGTAACACTCACATTCCTACGCATGCTTACTTCGTATACATGTAACATGATTTAACAATTCAATATTATCCATATTATGGTACAACTCTACCTATCTAGATCATGGAATTAAGCATAAAGTAATTAGCAACCTAGCATGGATTCTAAACATTTTCATATGCATTTAACACCAACATACATACCTTTTGCTTGCTGTTTTGACATGAATTAAACCTATTCATATGGGTTTACACTTATTCACATGCTAACACATTCATTTAACAATTTCACATTCCACATCTTTCACATTTCACATATTCACATACACATATTCACATTTTACACTTAGTTGCCGTGACACATAGTTCAAACCACCACTAGAAGGACACACATATACACATTCACATACCTATCACCTAGGCAACACAGTGATAGATCTTGGTTAACTGCGCAGAACCGGGAGAAGCACTCTCCACCTTAACCAGTGGTACTTGTCCACCTCCAGGATTTCATCCTAATTGCCCATAGGATATCACACACATTGAACCTTCCCGTAGGGACTTTACTACGGTACAGTTCCACAGCCCTCTATGGTAGCAGTGTCACACATGGCACATTTTAACACATTTCACTTAAGTCACATATTTACTTACATTATTCACATGGACTAATCATTTCATGCTCATGTACTTAAATACACACACATGCTTCAGTTTTTCCTAACATGATGCTACTGGTCACAGTACTTAACAACTCATACCACAGTCTTAATCATCCTGTAATCATTGCATTATACAAGAATTAAATTAATATGTTCACTTGGTAAATATTTACTATTAAATTAACAACCAAAACTACTGTCACCCAAATAGGATGAATTATTTATCACAGGTTGAAGACAGATAACACATTATATGCTCAATTTTTCAAATTTTTAGGACTTATATACTAATTATGATAATTAAAACAGATATCTTGCATTTCCCATCAAGAAATTCATTTAGCATGGTTTACATTCATACAGTCGGTTCTAGCAGTTCAAAATTTGAAAACAGTCATTATGATATCATGTAAAAATTATAAAATCCTAACTCACAACCGATCTATTTATACAAGATTAAACATGGTCATTTTCAGCTTACAGTTTAATTACAGAAATTTTAATAAATAACACAAATCATAGAAATTTAGTACCTCCTCATGATCTGACCTACTGCCTATACTGAACTCAACATAATTTCTACAGTAAACATAGACAACCACAAGTTCGAATATAATCATACAGATGTGAAACTAGGGTTCTGTAAAACCCAGACGAACTTGGCGTCACACATGTTGCCGCCAACAGGGTTAACAGCACCATCTGTTGCCACAAACATGGGATCTTAACGGCAGAAAATGTTGCCGTTAAGTTCATGTCTGCAGAAATGCAGACTGAACGCACAAAACACAGTGAATGGGGGTTCCAGAACACGAGATAAATTCCCAAAAAATTCTGAGACCTACTAGACATGAGTATGGACGATGTCCAAGCGTTACTTGCCTCTTAAAAATTTTCTAAATGGAATTATTTGTCGGAGAAGCTCTCCTCGGCCAAGCTAAGAAGCACCCCAAATCTTCTCCCGAACCAGTTTTGTGTTGATGTAGACTGCACACCAAGGTCGGGGAAGCCTTCTTCTATGTTCAGAGCTCCTTCCAGTCGAAGAGGATCGCCGGAAAACACACCACAACGCAAGATCAAGCCACCCAAAGTTCAGGTTTCATACCGAGTTTTCTAGGGTTTTCTCAAGAAGCCAAAGAAACCTATTTCGCCCTAAATGGGTGTTTTTATGGAGCCAAGTGTTTTGGGGTATGCGTAGATAGGATTTCCTACCGTTGGAAGACGGTTTCCAAAACAAGAATCGAAGAAATCGCGGCCGTTTCGAGATCTGAAACGCACAAATTTTGGGGAAATAGACGTCCACATTCCTGGCCATCTACTGGGAGTTGGCGTCCATCAATCTGGACGTCAACTCTCCCCTAAACGTCCATACATGTTGACGTCAATTGGCCATTCGGCCAGAACACAAGAATATCCAGAATTATATATATATACACTATATACATACATGCAATTGTAATGTACAACTTAAATATTATATATATTATGCAAATACAACAATATGTACATAGTAATCTTATATAATAATACAATATGTACAAAATAATTACATATACATGTATGCATATACATATATACACAAAACAACTAAACATCACATGACCAAACAGTAAATAAAAGGACAAAATTCGATGGCCTTACACCCTCTCCCCCCTTCAAGAAAACTTCGCCCTTGAAGTTAGAATTGTTGGGTTCTCATGTGGGAGAATGTTGGGTTACATGAGAATGTTAAGTTGACATGATGGTATGTTTGTTTTTCATGATGAGATTTCATGAACAATACAAATTGATGTTTGTGTATATGTGAAACATAATGAGAATGCTAAGTCAAGCAAATGTTAATCAAGAAAAGCAAATGCTAATCAAGAAAAACATGTTTAATTTGTTCATTTATATGTTCATTATATCTCACTAATAATGTTATTAAATGTAGGTGAGATTCCATGCAAGACAAAGCCCAAAACCCAAGTGCAAAAGAATAAGACAAGTTGCTGGAATAGTGTGCTGTCAACAGATGAATAGTGCCCTGTCGACAGCAAATCTGCCCTGTCGACAGATCCATGCAGTAAACTGTTTCCAGCAAGCCCAATCTTCTGGATCTTGCAACACTGTCTGTTCCTGTCGACAGCAGCAAGTCGGCTGTCGACAGACGGAGTTTTTGGAAGTTCTGATGGTCAAGATATGTTCTATATTTGGGTGTTTCCTTTTAGCACGACTCTCCATGTTTGAACACCCTTATATAAGGATCATATGAGGCTATTTTCGCAGCAAGAAGCCACCATACCAAAACCCTAAGCAAAGGTCAAGAAGAAGGCTTCTTCCTGCTGCTCTGCTTCAACTCTCTGTTCTGCTCAAGGAAGATCCATCTCACGAGAGGAGTTGATGTCAGTTTGTCCACGAATCAAGCTTCGTTTACATCGTCTGATCATCATCAACACGAAGCTTGGAGTTCTTATGGACGACCACACGAAGAGTTCTTCATCTCCGGATTTGTTCTACAACTCAGAACTCTTCTTTCTTTCTACCTTCATATATCTGTGTGTGTGTGTACTGATTGGAGGTCAGTACGTGGTGTTTGTGAAGTGTGTGTGGTTGTGATCTGTACAAGGGTTGTGTACAGATTATAGTGTGTGGTGTCTTGGTCAGATCAAGGCTAGAGGATCTGATCTATTCTGGAATTGATCTAGCGTATGTGTGTGTGTGTGGTTGAACCGTTGTGCTCGTGTGTGTGTGTTGTACTCAATTGTTGAGTAGTGTGTCCTCACTGTGTGGGGGGTGGACGTAGGAGTCATGTGGTGTGATCTCGAACCACCTAAAAAATCCATTGCGCACTGTGGTTTGATTTGTGGTTTGCATTGTGTTGCGCTAGATGTATGCATAGGGGTTTCGTCAACACGCTACTTGATTGATTTATTCACACACGTTGAATCACATCAAAGGGGTTTTGATTGAGTAGATCTTTAATACGAAGTAATTTTTAAATTGCGTAAGTTTCCGCTGCAAATCTATTCACCCCCCCCCCCTTCTAGCTTTGCCATTACCGAATATCCGATCCTAACAAGAATGATACTACTTAATAATTAGGGATACTTTTTTCAACATAGCATCCTCAAGCTCCCACGTAGCCTCCTCTCTCGTGAGGTTCTTCCATAGCACCTTCACGGACGCAATGCTCTTGTTCCGGAGATGCTGAACCTTCCGGTCAAGAATAGCTACTGGTTGCTCAACATACGACAGATCTGGCTGGTTCTCCACTGGCTCATGACTAATAACATGAGATGGATCTCGGACATATCTCTTGAGCATAGATACGTGGAAAACAGGATGAACACTAGCTAACGCTGGTGGTAAAGCTAGCTCATATGCCACGCTGCCCAAACGTCCGAGAATCTCATACGGGCCAATGAATCTAGCACTTAATTTATTATGCCTACCAAATCTGACAACACCTTGAGTAGGCGAAATCTTCAGAAAGACATGCTCGCCAACCTCAAACTCTAAATCATTTCTTCTATTGTCGGCGTAACTCTTCTACCTATCCTGCATCACAACAAGCCTCTTCCTGATAAGCTGGATCTTATCAGAAGTCTCCTGCACTAACTCTGGGCCAATCAACTTCCAATCAATCACTACTCCTCCCACAAAAAGGAGATCTACAAGCCGACCATACCATGCCTCAAATGGAGCCATACCAATACTCGCATGAAAACTGTTGTTATATGTGAACTACACAAGAGGTAAATGACGCTCCCAGTCATCTTCCAATCCAACACATGATCTCAACATATCCTTGTTGGGTTCACATTCTAATCATAATTAGAACATGTTTTTTGTTGATGATCAATGATGAACAAAGTAAACAAGTGAACAATGTGAATTGAGTTTTAAAATTGCATAAACATCTATACATATGACTTGTCACAATATGTTGGTACAATGTTTAGTTTAAATGACCATATGTCTCACTAACTATGTTCATTATTTTAGGTGAGATGTGAGCAAGACATATACGAAGAACAAGGTCAAATGATGAAGATATACATGAAAAGCAAGTACCTGTCGACAGCAGAAAGATCCCTGTCGACAGCCAATACTCAAGCCAGAAGGCCATCTTCAGTACAGATGTGCCTGTCGACAGCACCCCAGCTCCTTGTCGACAGGAAGAGGTTCCCAGAACCCCCAATCTTCTGTCTGCCTGTGCCTGTCGACAGCACCCAGTCGCCTGTCGACAGCAACTACCTTCCAGGGGCTTGAGTCTTCATGCTTGCTTGCGCCTGTCGACAGGAGCACCCAGTGCTGTCGACAGACGGAGAGAGTCTTCAAATACGGGAAGTCTTCAAGTTGCCATAGATGGTGTTTCCACATACCACGACTCTCCATATGTAAACACCTCTATTGAAGCATCTTTTTGAAGACAATCACGTACACAAGCAGCCTCCAAGCAAGAACCCTAAAAGCTTCTCAAGAAAAGTCTTGCCCTGCTGCTCTGCTTCTACCTGCTGCCCAGATTCAACATGAGAAGTCTTCCGTGCAGCGGTGAAGTCTGAACGTCGTGGATTCAAGTCTCTCCATCAACTTCTGATCATCAAGACGAAGCTTGAAGTCTACCCAGACGTTCATCAGAAGAGTTTTCAATTGGATTTGATTCTCAACTCTCAAACTCTTCTCTGTTTTACTTTTATCCATACTTGTGTGTGTGTGGTGTGTTTCAAGCAGTCCTTGTGCTTGATGCACGTGTGTGTGTTGTTCTGATCGTGGTTACACATCAGAGAACACGTGTGTGTGAGTTCTAGTTCTTGAACTAGCTCATAAGCAGATTGTTCTGCGTGTGTGTGTGGCCCGTGGATGTAGGATACACGAGTTGTGTATTCCGAACCACGTAAATCGTTGTGTCTCGTGGTTTGAACGTTTCTACGTTAGATGTTTGGTAGGCACGGTGCATATACACACGTCTAATCATCTGTTTGATATCTATCATCGAATCACACACATCCACACTAAGTTTAGTCCTTGCCATAACTTCTAGTATTTGTATCTCATCGAAAAGAAGGCAACAAGTGTTCTTATAGGCAGTAATCTATTCACCCCCCTTCTAGATTACCATATAGGGAATTCCGCAACACTTCAATTGGTATCAGAGCTTGGTTTCTCCGTTTACTGTCACATTATTGATCTTACGATCAGGAGATCCTTGATCTTATGGATTCTAGTAAGGGTATATGGCCGAGGGACATTCAGTCACTAGGCCACCCTTCTTTGATGGCACTGACTATCCCTATTGGAAAAACCGCATGCAGGTGTTTCTACGTGCACAAACTTTGAACTGTGGAAGATAGTCAGAACAGGACCATATGAATTGCCTCAAAATGAAGATACATGGACTAAAGATCAGATTGCAAAGGGACTCTCAACTGGAGCGCCCTCAACATGATGCAGTGCGCGGTCCATCCAAAAATTATACTCGAGGGTCTCCACATGCACCTCAGCTAAGGAGATGTGGGACAAGCTCGAGTTAATATATGAAGGTACGTCTGAGGTGAGAGAATCTAAGGTAAGCATGCTAGTCTCAGAATATGAAATGTTTAAGATGAATCATGATGAGACAATATCTGACATGTTTGCTAGATTCATGGTTCTGATAAATGGACTAAAAGGTCTTAAAAAGAATACTCAGAGAGTGATTTGGTGAGGAAGATACTTCGGTCTCTTCCATCCTCATGGAACACCAAAGTCACTGTCATTGAGGATTCCAAGAATCTTTCAACCATGAAGGTGGATGAATTGATTGGTTCTCTCATGACCTATGAGTTGAATGTGAAAAGGAAGGAAACTGAAGAGAACCCAAGGAAGTCCATTGCTTTGAAAGCTTCCAAGAAAGTCTCTTCAGATTCCAAAAGGAGTACTCAACAGGAAAGTATTGAGTCTGAATCCTCTAGTGATAGTGAGAATGACGAGATGGCCATGCTCACTAGACAATTTAAGAAGTTCCTCAAATTCAAGAAAGAGGTTCAGGAAACTCAAAACCGTTCCAAAAGAGTACCAACAGAATTGATTCACCTAACAAAAAATCTGATGTGGTTTGTTATGAGTGCAAGAAGCAGGGGCACATGAGAGGAGAATGCCCCGAGCTTAAGAAGAAATTGAAGAAAGACAAATTCACGTTCAAGAAAGCCAAAGCAATGTTGGCTTCATGGAGCGATGAAGATGAGGACAGTCAAGCCACCTCAGAAGATGAAGAGATTCAGTGTCTCATGGCGAAGAGTGACGATTCAACCGAGGTAAACTCTTCCTTCGAGCATTTTTCTATTGATGAATGGGAAGAGGCTTATACTGTACTATTTGAAAAATTTTGTGAATTTAAGTCTGAAAACAAGCACTTAAGAAGAAAATGAATTTCCTTGTTCATGAGTCAAACAACAATGAAGAAATTGAGTCTCTGAACAAGGTAATTGATTTGATGAAAATTGATGAACAAACCCACAGTGATGAATTGGATAGCATGAAACTTAAGTATCAAGAAGTTCAAAAGGAAAGAGATGAACTAACAAACTCTCTTGAAATTCTTAAAGTGAGCATGCTAATCTGAAAGAGAAATTGAAAAAGCTGAAACAGAACTGAAAGGCAAATCAAAAGATCTATCAAGTTTTGTAAAAAGCAAACAGAACTTGGATGCAATCTTAGGTTCAAATTTTTTGTTGCAAGACATGGGATTGGATTTCAAAATCCAAAGCCAAAGGTAATTGGCAAAAATCTAATGACTGATTTCATTGATCCAACCCCAAGCTCTAGCAAACCAAACCCTTCAAAGAAAAGGAAAAATCAACCAAGGGTAAAAACAGGAACCTAAAGTCACCAAATTTGTTCCTAGTCAAAAGAAGGAATTTGCTACAAGCTCTAAACAGGGCCGTCCACAAGACAAACAGCAAGTTCCCAAAGCTAGACTCACAAGGGAACAAAAGGGTAAGATGCCTATGGATGCTTCTAAAAATGTCAAACCCAATGTTGTTCCTAAATCATCATCATGCAAAATCTGTAAAAAGATTGGACATAATGAAAAACAATGCTGGAATAAACCAATTCAAAGAAAATCAAGCAAGTTTGGATTCCTAAGCATTTCTTATTTGGCATGAATGATTCAATGGGACCCAAAGTAATTTGGGTACCAAAACCTCTCGTCTGATCCACATGTGCAGGAATGCCTAGCAGCCCACAATCAAAACAAATGGTACCTGGACAGTGGCTGCTCGAGGCATATGACGGGCGACAAAGCTAAATTCAGTTTGCTCGTGGAAAAAGACGGAGGTCAAGTGATATTTGGAGGTAACAACAAAGGCCAGATCATCGGCTCAGGTAAAGTTGGTAAGTCTGCCTCTAATTCAATAGACAATGTGCTACTAGTTGATGGCCTTCATCACAATTTGCTCAGCATAAGTCAATTGTGTGATAAAGGTCATAAAATTGTCTTTGAATCCAATTCATGTCAAATTCTTGATAAGGAAACAGGAAGCCTAAAATTTTCTGGAAAAAGAATGAACAACATCTACATGGTTGACTTAGATGATCCAGAAAATAACAATTTGTGTCTTGTAGCAAACAAACAGGACGAGCTTACATTGTGGCATCGTAGGCTCGGTCATGCTAGTTACAATGTATTGCACAAGATCATGAGGCTTAAGTTGGTAAGTGGTCTTCCTGAAATTTCCTTTAATAAGAATGAAAACTTCTGTGATGCATGTGCACAGGGAAAACAAACCAGGAAATCCTTCAAATCAAAGGCACCGGTAAGTTCTTCCAAAGCCTATGAACTCTTGCACATGGACTTATTTGGACCTACGAGAACACTCAGTCTCAATGGCAAGCGTTATGGTTTGTCATTGTGGATGACTTCTCTAGGTTCACTTGGGTAAAATTCCTGGCTCACAAGAATGAAGCATTAAGTGTTTGAAGAATTCTTCAACAAAATTGAGCATGGGAATGTCAATAAAATCTGCTCCATCCGCACTGATCACGGGGGAGAATTTGACAATAATTCCTTTCTCTCGAATTTTGCAGGAACCAAGGTATAGACCACCTGTTTCCTCCCCGAGAACTCCGAGCAAAATGGAGTTGTGGAGAGAAAAAATAGAACCTTGGTGGAGATGGCTCGTACGCTTCTGGTCGAGAATCAATTAGCACGAACCTTTTGGGCAGAAGCGGTAAACACATCTTGTTACATTCTTAATCGAGCCATGGTAACCCGTATTCAAGAAAACTCCTTACGAACTTCTGAAAGGTAAGAAACCCACCATTGGGTACTTTAAAGTTTTTGGTTCAAAGGTGTTTATTCATAACAATGATAAAAATGACTTGGACAAGTTTGAAGCCAAAAGCGATCAAGGTATTTTTCTTGGATACTCTGAACATTCTAGAGCTTATAGAGTGTTTAATCTGAAAACCAGAAAGGTGGAAGAAATCCACACGTTGTTTTTGATGAATCTCAAATCAAGTCTAACAATTCTACTCCTTACAGGTTTGACGATGAATCTGATGAAACAACTCTTGGAGATCTACAAAGCAAATCAAATGCAATCTCTAAGTCAGTTCATAAAGCTAAACGTGGATATCTTCGCAGTACGATGATGAAGATGACGGTCATCTACTCAAAAATGAAGAAGAAATACCTGCACAAGATCCACAACAAGAGGATGAACCTCAACATGAAACTCCTCCAGCCACCCCTCCTCCGGAACCACATCCTCAACTGCAAGATCAACCCGGTCCTTCAACAATCACCAATGTGAGTACTCTAAAGCTCATACACTTGAGAATGTCATAGGTGACATAAATGATTCAGTTCAAACTAGATCTCAAGTTAATCAAATAGTTGAACGGGATCATTTAGCCTTTGTCTCTCAAGTGGAGCCTAAAAATGTTGAAGAAGCATTAAAAGAAAATTCATGGATTGATGCTATGCATGAGGAGTTAGGCCAATTTCAAAGAAATAATGTCTGGAGTTTGGTTCCTAAAACCCTTGAAATTTCTGTTATAGGCACAAGGTGGGTCTTTAGGAATAAACTTAATGAAGAGGGTAAAGTGGTGAGATACAAGGCTAGACTGGTTGCAAAGGGTTACAATCAGGAATTTGGTGTGGATTTTGAAGAATCCTTTGCACCTGTAGCTAGGCTAGAAGCAGTGAGGATCTTGTTAGCATATGCATGTTCTAACAAGTTCAAACTATATCAAATGGATGTTAAGACTGCTTTCTTAAATGGCTACATAAAAGAGGAAGTCTACGTTTCTCAACCACCCGGATTTGAGGATCATGATAAACCAAACCATGTATTTAAACTGCACAAAGCTCTCTATGGTTTGAAACAGGCACCCCGAGCTTGGTATGATCGGCTCAGCACATTCTGGTAAGCAAAAACTACTCAAGAGGTAAAGTGGACCAAACACTCTTTACAAAGAAAGTCCGCAATCATATCATAGTTGTTCAAGTTTATGTGGATGACATAATATTTGGTTCCACTAATAGTTCACTGTGTGAAAATTTTCAAAACACATGCACAGTGAATTTGAGATGAGCTTAATGGGGGAGTTACAATTTTTTCTTGGTTTGCAGGTCAAACAGTTAGAAGATGGATTCTTCATCAACCAAGAAAAATATGTCAAAGAACTTCTGAAGAAGTTTCAGTTTGAACAAGCTAAACATGCTTCAACACCAATGAGCACTGTTGAACCACTTTATGGTTGTCCTTATATTTTGGTGATAACAAAACTTATGATAATTTCATATATATCTTTGTTGATTAAATACTATTGAATATTTTTTTTCATCTGTGTCGCATCAATCTCATAGCAAAATGCTGAGTCTCACATTGATGCAATATGGCGCACTATAATGATAAAATCGATGTCTAATCTATATACATCGATTTCAGTTCAAGTGCCAAATTAATAAGCGCTATAACGATTCGTTTAGTAGTTACAACGATTCGCTAAGTGGCCATAACGATTTGTTAAATCGATCTCACAACGACTTCTTAACTAGCCATAACAATTTGTTAAGAAATCGATTCCATAACGATTCGCTAAGGCTCATAACGATTTGATAAGTGAGTGCAACGATTTTCCCTCACATCGATTTGCTTGCATAACGATTTCATAAGTGATCGCATCGATTTCTTCATAAGTGATCATAACGATTTGCTTGCATAACGATTTCATAAGTGATCGCATCGATTTCTTCATAAGTGATCATAACGATTTTCTTGCATAACGATTTCATAAGTGATCGCATCGATTTCTTCATAAGTGATCATAACGATTTGCTTGCATAACGATTTCATAAGTGATCGCATCGATTTCTTCATAAGTGATCATAACGATTTGCTTGCATAACGATTTCATAAGTGATCGCATCGATTTCTTCATAAGTGATCATAACGATTTGATTGCATAACGATTTCATAAGTGATCGCATCGATTTCTTCAGGAGATCATAACGATTTGCTTGCATAACGATTTCATAAGTGATCGCATCGATTTCTTCATAAGTGATCACAACGATTTGCTTGCATAACGATTTCATAAATGATCACATCGATTTGTTCAACGATTTGTTTACAAATGAGCAACGACTCTTCACATAACAATTTCATAAGTCATGCTCATAACGATTTCTTCATGGATTCTGTTCAAACACAGATTGCCTTTATATTTCAAATATGCTTGGCGCTTAAATGAAAAGTCAAAATATCTTCTGACAGAAAAAGCTGCATGTATATTTCAGAGTTTTGTCAAAAAGATATGAACTACTATTTTCAGCATGATAGCAGAAACACAGTGGTATGCACAGTTTATCATAACACTCTTTTATGCTAACACTCTCTTCTATGCTGACAGATCTCGAAGACCACCAGAGTCTGATTAAGACAAATGAAGAGAAAGATCAGCAACGACTAGAAGAGCTCCACGGATCTATTCTAAAGCTGCTCATATAAAAGATGGAGCATTGCTGAAGAACAGTAGAGCTTTTCCTGAAAATCTTTGAAGGAGTGTACAACCAGTGAGGAACCTCAACGCCACATACACTCAAAGGAAAAGAGAAAGAGCCTGAGCCCAAAAGAAGTGTTCAAGCATCTGAAGCTCTCAAGTCTTCAAGCCTTCTTTTCTCTCTTCATTCTCCCTGTGCTTATTGTAATTCTTGAGGAGAGTTTCTGCTGAGAGTTTTTCTTTGGGTAGAGGTCATTCTTGTAGAACTCTCAGCACTGTTTCTTTCTTTATAGAAAAACATCTCGTCCAGCTGTAGGACTGTATACAGTAGTTAACCCAGCTAGGGGTTTTGTGTCTAGCAGAACCGTACTGGGTTTGTACCATGAGGTACTTGACTTGCATAACGATTGTGTCTACCAGAACCCCAGTGTGGTATCAGAGAGGGTCTCTGATTATTTCAAGAAGATCCAACGATCTTAGAGCAAAGATCCATGGCAGCTCAAGGATATGCTGAAGGCCAATCAGTCACCAGACCTCCATTCTTTGATGGAGAGGACTACCAATATTGGAAGATGAGAATGGAATGCTTCATTCGAGGCACAGACTTTGATCTGTGGCAGGTAATCGAGGTAGGTGATTATGTTATTGTTCCTATTCCAGGCACTACTGTCATTACAGCAGTAGATAAAAGTAAATTATCTTTAAACTTTAAAGCTAAGAACTACCTATGTTGTGCTTTATCCAAAAGAAAATTTAGTAGAGTATCTGCATGTAAATCAGCTAAAGAAATATGGGATAAACTGCAGATAATTTATGAAGGAATAGATAAAGTAAAACAAACTAGGATAGATATTCTTGTCTCACATATGAGCAATTTAAAATACTTCCAAACGAAAATATCACTCAAATGTATAATAGATTTTCAACCATAGTAGCAAATTTAAGCTCTCTAGGTAAAAATCTTTTTGATGAGAAAATGTTAGAAAAATACTTAGGTCCTTAACTACATCATGGACACCTAAGGTAACTGCCATTGAAGAAGCCCATGATTTGACCAAATTATCAATCGATAATCTGATAGGTTCTCTCATGGCACATAAAATAAATATGGAGCGATTATCTGAAGTTCATCTAAAATAAATGCACTAACGCTCTTAAAGCTGTAGCAGCTCCTTCTACCTCTTCTTCTAGTTCTCAACATGCAGATTCTGAAGACAACAATGTTGATGAAGTATTGTCCAAGCTTCAGAAGCTTTTGAAGAAGAAGAAGAAAAACGGATCGAGAAGGATCCAAAGAAAGAAAGAAAAGAAAAAGAACCAGTGTGCTATGAATGCAGGAAACCTGGACATCTAAGACCAGATTGTCCCAGGCTCAGAAGAACTGGTCAAACCGAAAGGCACAAGAAGCAGCACAAGAAATTCAAGAGAAAAGCCATGACAACTGCTTGGGAAAATGATGAGGCCTCAACCTCAGAATCATCAAGCTCAGGATCGGAAAATGAGCAGGTAAATCTAGCCCTCGTGGCAGGACTAGATGAGGTAAATTCTGAACTTTTTTATAATTCTTGCACAGATTCAGGATCAGAATCTGAAGATTTAGAACAAGTTTTTAATGAACTTTATGATAAACACAAGGTTGTTGTAAAAGAATTGTGAAATATCAAGAACAACCTTACTTGTTTAGAAAACACTAATTCTGATCTTAAATCAGAAATGGAACAATTAGAAGAACAATTAAAAGAATGTAAAAATAATAATTATCGTTTAAATGAAGATTTGAAAAGTAAGAACAATGAGAAGTTAGAGTTGGAAGAAAAATGGAAAATTCTAACTGAAGAAAATCTTTATTTAAAAGAATCAGTTAGTAAATTAACTAAAGGAAAAACATCTCTAGCCTTATGCTTAAAAGGATCAAAATCTGGAAAAGACAAACAAGGGCTTGGTTACACACTTCCAGAAAAGGGAAAACAAGGCATAATTCCTGAAAAATATCCATTACCAAATTTGTAAAAGAAACCAAGATGCCCCAGACAAAGGCCCCTGTAAAAGAAAAGTCTACAGAAATCACGTTGTAAAAACTCAGCACAAAGAAAATAAGAACAACAAAACAATCTATATTCATTGTTGTTCTCATTGCAATAAACTAGGACACAGTGTAAACACCTGCACAACAAGGCACTTAGTTTGGATCCCTAAAGGATATTTTCATGCTTCTAATCATCAAGGACCCAAAAGGATTTGGGTACCTACCTTTGAGTAATTTTCTTGCAGGTTAGCCTTGGAGCATCAAAAAAAAAAAACCAAGGATGCTCAAGGCAGGAGTGACTACAGACTCTTCATTCAAATCTCATATGAAGAAAGAGTAGTCACAAAAATTGAATTGGTCTTTATTACTAACAATTATTCGCAAGTTTCATTCAGGTGGTGTCTCTCATTCAGGGGAGCACAGACTAAGGGGTGTTTATTCATTTTTGTCTTTATTACTGGCAATTGTTGAACCCCTCAATGGTAAGAATTCTCTCAAAGGGGGAGAGAAATGCATGGTAAGATCCTTCCTTTTTGGTTTGTGACAAAAGGGGAGAGTTTGTATGAATTTTTCTGAAACCTTTATGCTTTATATATTTTTATCAGAAAATTCACATAAATTTTGTCATCACCAAAAGGGGGAGATTGTTGAACCACTTTATGGTTGTCCTTATATTTTGGTGATAACAAAACTTATGATAATTTCATATATATCTTTGTTGATTAAATACTATTGAATATTTTTTTTCATCTGTGTCGCATCAATCTCATAGCAAAATGCTGAGTCTCACATTGATGCAATATGGCGCACTATAATGATAAAATCGATGTCTAATCTAAATACATCGATTTCAGTTCAAGTGCCAAATTAATAAGCGCTATAACGATTCGTTTAGTAGTTACAACGATTCGCTAAGTGGCCATAACGATTTGTTAAATCGATCTCACAACGACTTCTTAACTAGCCATAACGATTCGCTAAGGCTCATAACGATTTGATAAGTGAGTGCAACGATTTGCCCTCACATCGATTTGCTTGCATAACGATTTCATAAGTGATCGCATCGATTTCTTCATAAGTGATCATAATGATTTGCTTGCATAACGATTTCATAAGTGATCGCATCGATTTCTTCATAAGTGATCATAACGATTTGCTTGCATAACGATTTCATAAGTGATCGCATCGATTTCTTCAGGAGATCATAACGATTTGCTTGCATAACGATTTCATAAGTGATCGCATCGATTTCTTCATAAGTGATCACAACGATTTGCTTGCATAACGATTTCATAAATGATCACATCGATTTGTTCAACGATTTGTTTACAAATGAGCAACGACTCTTCACATAATGATTTCATAAGTCATGCTCATAACGATTTCTTCATGGATTCTGTTCAAACACAGATTGCCTTTATATTTCAAATATGCTTGGCGCTTAAATGAAAAGTCAAAATATCTTCTGACAGAAAAAGCTGCATGCATATTTCAGAGTCTTGTCAAAAAGATATGAACTACTATTTTCAGCATGATAGCAGAAACACAGTGGTATGCACAGTTTATCATAAACACTCTTTTATGCTAAACACTCTCTTCTATGCTGACAGATCTCGAAGACCACCAGAGTCTGATTAAGACAAATGAAGAGAAAGATCAGCAACGACTAGAAGAGCTCCAACGGATTTCTTCAACAGATCTATTCTAAAGCTGCTCATATAAAAGATGGAGCATTGTTGAAGAACAGTAGAGCTTTTCCTGAAAATCTTTGAAGGAGTGTACAACCAGTGAGGAACCTCAACGCCACATACACTCAAAGGAAAAGAGAGAAAGAGCCTGAGCCCAGAAGAAGTGTTCAAGCATCTGAAGCTCTCAAGTCTTCAAGCCTTCTTTTCTCTCATCATTCTCCCTGTGCTTATTGTAATTCTTGGGGAGAGTTTCTGCTGAGAGTTTCTTTGGGTAGAGGTCATTCTTGTAGAACTCTCAGCACTGTTTCTTTCTTTATAAGAAAGACATCTCGTCCAGTTGTAGGACTGTATACAGTAGTTAACCCAGCTAGGGGTTTGTGTCTAGCAGAACCGCACTGGGTTTGTACCAGAGGTTGGCTTCTTTACCTGTAAGAGAAGTGGGCTGCCTTCTTGCCCGGGAAAGAGAAGAAGACCAGCTGGGGTGCTGGGTGTTGTAGTGTCCTTGAGGGGGACTGTACCCTTAGTTAGTGAAATCCCAGAGGTTGCTTGGGGACTGGACGTAGGACTTCCATGTGGGAAGGGCCGAACCAGGATAAATCTCTTGTGTCCTTTGTGTGATTGTTCTTTTGCTTCCGCACTGCCACTCTTCATCACACTAACACTAACCAAACTTTTAAGTGTTCACGTTTTGATTTCAGATTTCAGAAAAACCTATTCACCCCCCCCTCTAGGTTACCTTGCTGCCGTACCAAAAGGGCCAACAAGCACAAGCATAAAGCTGGAAAATGATGAGAAAGGTAAAATGGTAGATGCCAAGCACTTCCGAGGTATGATTGGCTCACTCCTTTATCTTACTGCAAGTAGACCGGACATACAATTCAGCGTTTGTCTTTGTGCTAGATATCAATCTAGTCCAAAGGAAAGTCATCTAATTGCAGTTAAGAGAATTTTCAGATATCTCTCAGGTACGCATGATTTGGGTCTTTGGTATCCAGCTGGTAGTAGCTTTGAATTGATTTCTTATTCTGATGCAGACTATGCTGGGTGTAAAATTGACAGGAAAAGCACTAGTGGCTATTTCCAAATGCTTGGTGGTTGTATGGTTTTGTGGGCATCCAAGAAGCAACACTCGGTTGCACTCTCTACTGCAGAAGCAGAATATGTTGCTGCAGGAGTTGTGCAACACAAGTGTTGTGGATAAAAAGTCAGTTGTGTGACTACAACATTGACCTTGGATGCACACCTATCCTATGTGACAACACTAGTGCCATTAATCTCTCAAAGAACCCCATTCAACACTCTAGGACAAAACACATTGAAATTCGTCACCACTTTCTGCGAGATGAAGTAGCCAACAAAGCATTGGAAATTAGCTTCATACCCACTGAAAAACAATTGGCTGATATTTTTACCAAACCATTGGCAGAAGTTAGGTTCACCACATTGAGAAGAGAGTTGGGTTTGTGCAAATTGCAATGAAATTTCAAATATTCTAGCACATGTTCCTTGTGTCCACTAACTGTGAGGTATATCAAATGGTGATGTGTGGAAGAACAAGTCATGCTTGTTTGGAAACTCTCATTATGCGTGAGAAAACATTCTCCGCCACGTACTCATGGTCATGTGTCATGCAAGGGACATATACTCTAATATGAGAATAGTTTCTTTACAATTTTGCTCATTCCAAATTCTCCTTGAAAATTTGTCAATCTTTGGTGAAATGTTTTTTCTACATGCTTGATGTGCTTCATTATTAATCAATGTGTGCATTTTTGTCTTCATGAACTTGAGTATTCTTGTTTCAAATGGCACACATTATGGGGGAGCAAGTTAGGGTTAGATGAATGCAACTGTGAAGGAAATTGTTCACCCTTTGTCCATCTCAACTCCCTCACAACCATTAGTCATTTCAGCCCTTCATTCTACCCTTAAAACTGCTCTGAACATGTCCCTGTCGACAGGCTACAAGGGCCCTGTCGACACCTCAGCCCAGACATAACTCTGATTCTTCTGTCTGTGTCCCTCTGTCGACAGGCCCTCAACCTGCTGTCGACAGACACACACAGTTCATGTCTCCCAGAAATCTCCAACTTCTGTCTGTGTCTTCATGTCAACAGGCCTTCCTTCCCTGTCGACAGATAATCTGAATCTTGGTTGTTCATGCTTATTTCTTCACCCATTCAGTGAGCATCATCATGATTAACATATAAGGTGTCTATAAGGTATTAATGCATGTTTGACCATACTACCTACAAATGATATTTAAGCTATTCTTTATTCCACTATGATTTTCACATACTATTCATGTTGGATTTCGGTTTTATCATTCAGGAAACATTTCATAACTGTAAAGGATATCAACCTCACTTCTCTACACTAATTCTTTGTGAGCCGACATAGTCTCAATTTACTTGATAAGCCTTTTGGTCATGAAAGTGAATGTCTACTATTGATAGGTAATCATATCACCTACTTGATATTGGTTTTTACAACAATACTTGGAGAAAAGCTACCTATTTCTAAAAAAAAATAAAAAAATCTTTCATAAGGCAAATAAAACAAAAAAAATTCTGTGATGAAAATCAACTTTACATGGGAAGAATATAGAGCAATGTTGGGCTATGCTGAGTAACCGGGGATATGGGCATCACAAATGTCTGCCCTCGCGTCAAAAGGCTAACTCATCATCTCTGTACAACGGTATGATGGAAACTTCCACTAATTAACTGGGGGTATGGGCACGTGTAATGTCTATCCTCACGTTAAAAGGTGTGACGTCTTCTTAAGTACCATTTCATCCCATTGTTTTTCTAAATTCCAAACAAAAAGGGAAATAGTGTGTAGCCTCCACTGAGTCATAATTTCCAAGGTCATTGGTCTTGTGATTGTCTTGACATATAGATATCATTTCATGCATCATTTGCCTATCCACAAAATGGGGATTGTGTTGTCTTACATTGTATTTATACAACAACGGGTAAGTGTGCAATGTTCTTTATTTAAGTGGGTGTTTTCTTAATACTTTAACCTTAAATTCCTTGGGTATTATGTTAAAACCATTGGGAAATTAGTATGGTTTATTATATCCTTGTAGATGGTAGGTTAACATACATGATTCACCTCTTATACACCTTCATTTATCACATGGAAGACTTTGCTCAGAGCTTCAGTTTCAAATCTCAAAAAAATCTCAAAACTGGCCCTTTTCTGAAAAACGCCTGTCGACAGGCACCAGGGGCCCTGTCGACAGCCGGCGGCCGAACTCTTTTTGGAAGTCCAACGGGCTAAATCCGAAAACGGATTTGGTGGGATCCGACTCTACACATACCCTCAACCTTTCTATAAGATGACCCCACACCCCTTTCCATCTTCTTCCACTTCCAAAACCTTTCTTTCCCTCCCTCTCCTCAAATCCCCTCCTCAGGGCACCAGAAGAGCACCTCTGCCTCCCTGGTGTTTTCTCTTCTCTTCTCCGTCTCCCTTTCTTCTACCACCAGTCTCATGGCCCCTCTTGCCAAGAAGTTGGCTTCTCGTCGCCGTCCGCGGTCTCCTCACGCTGGACAGGGCTCCAGGGCCTCCCCCGAACGTCGCTCAAAGCACCGGGAGGACCGTCTGCCAGAGCTGCTCATCCCTCCTAACTTGCAGTTCAAAGTCACTCATGCAACCTTCACAAAGGTCACGCAGCCTCGCTACGTTGACTTCATCTCCCTGCAGGATCTCTTTCCAGGTCTTTTGCCTCTATTTGACACACACGGTTGGTCTCCTTTTTGCTATAGCCACAAAAAATTCTCCTCCCCTGCCGTCAAGGAGTTTTACCACAATCTCTGGGAATCTACCACAGGTGATCTTTATACCCGAGTCAAAGGGAACTCCTTTCGCATTTCCCCCGATCTCCTTTTAGTATCCCTGCAAATCCCAAACACAGGGGTTGACATCTTTTCACATCACCCTACCCCAGAGGAGTACTATGCCCTCATTACCTCAAAGCCTTACGACCCCACGGATCGTAAGCAACTGAATGCAAATTCTTTCCCTCCACTTCATCGTCTCATCCACCACATTTTCACCACCCTTATTGTCCCAAAAGATGGAAGTAGGGAACTCGTCACCTCCGTTCACAAGTCCCTCCTCCATAAGTTTCTGCGCTGTGAACTCATTAATCTCCCACAACTCATGTGTTCCGTCTGTACTACGAACATGCCTTGGTAACCCAAAGCGGTCCATGCCTTACGCATGTCAGCTCACCTCCCTCTTCCTGTTCCTTGGCATTATAATTCCAGAAAGGGAGATGACCGTCTTGCCGGCCCGTAGCTCCTATGATCTGACTGCTGCACAGCGGATGGGCTACAAGTTCGTGGATGGCGTAGTAACAAGGGATCTCAAGGGAAAGGGCCAAGCTGTCCCTGTGGATGATGAAGAAGATGATGAGGCAGCTGATGAAGAGATCGATGAAAATGAAGACGAAGATGAAGGCTCCCAGTCTGAGCCACTAGATGCTCCGGGAGATGATGCTCCATATGTGGCAGTTGAGCCCTCCATTAGAGAATTACTCGCTCAACTCCAACTTCAGATGTCAACTGGATTTGAAAGGCTCAATACCAGGATGGATAGACTTGACGCCCGCTTGGATAGCATTGCACCTTTGCGTCCGGCTCCTACACCACCAGCTGATGAGGATACATAGCTAGCCTAGGTGTCTAGGATAGTGTCATGTCCTATGTTGTTCTCTTACTTTGATGGTCATGCAATGTGTTTCCCTTTCAAGTTATGTTTTACCTAGCACGTTATGTATGGCTCAATGAAAAATCAATGAAAATTCTTGTCTTCTTGCCTACTACATGTGTCTATGGTGTATGCTTTTGGATATTGACAAAAGGGGGAGAAAACTCAATTGTGCACTTGCTTACACTTGCTTAATTGATTAATTTTGTCATCATCAAAAAGGGGGAGAATGTTGGGTTCACATTCTAAATCATAATTAGAACATGTTTTTGTTGATGATCAATGATGAACAAAGTAAACAAGTGAACAATGTGAATTGAGTTTTAAAATTGCATAACATCTATACATATGACTTGTCACAAATATGTTGGTACAATGTTTAGTTAAATGACCATAATGTCTCACTAACTATGTTCATTATTTTAGGTGAGATGTTGAGCAAGACATGTACGAAGAACAAGGTCAAATGATGAAGATATACATGAAAAGCAAGTACCTGTCGACAGCAGGAAAGATCCCTGTCGACAGCCAATACTCAAGCCAGAAGGCCCATCTTCAGTACAGATGTGCCTGTCGACAGCACCCCAGCTCCCTGTCGACAGGAAGAGGTTCCCAGACCCCCCAAATCTTCTGTCTGCCTGTGCCTATCGACAGCACCCAGTCGCCTGTCGACAGCGACTGCCTTCCAGGGGCTTAGAGTCTTCTGCTTGCTTGCGCCTGTCGACAGGAGCACCCAGTGCTGTCGACAGACGGAGAGAGTCTTCAAATACGGGAAGTCTTCAAGTTGCCATAGATGGTGTTTCCACATACCACGACTCTCCATATATAAACACCTCTATTGAAGCATCTTTTTGAAGACAATCACGTACACAAGCAGCCTCCAAGCAAGAACCCTAAAAGCTTCTCAAGAAAAGTCTTGCCCTGCTGCTCTGCTTCTACCTGCTGCCTAGATTCAACAAGAGAAGTCTTCCGTGCAGCGGTGAAGTCTGAACGTCGTGGATTCAAGTCTCTCCATCAACTTCTGATCATCAAGACGAAGCTTGAAGTCTACCCAGACATTCATTAGAAGAGTTTTCAATTGGATTTGATTCTCAACTCTCAAACTCTTCTCTGTTTTACTTTTATCCATACTTGTGTGTGTGTGGTGTGTTTCAAGCAGTCCTTGTACTTGATGCACGTGTGTGTTGTTCTGATCGTGGTTACACATCAGAGAACACGTGTGTGTGAGTTCTAGTTCTTGAACTAGCTCATAAGCAGATTGTTCTGCGTGTGTGTGTGGCCCGTGGATGTAGGATACACGAGTTGTGTATTCCGAACCACGTAAATCGTTGTGTCTCGTGGTTTGAACGTTTCTACGTTAGATGTTTGGTAGGCACGGTGCATATACACACGTCTAATCATCTGTTTGATATCTATCATCGAATCACACACATCCACACTAAGTTTAGTCCTTGCCATAACTTCTAGTAATTTGTATCTTATCGAAAAGAAGGCAACAAGTGTTCTTAATAGGCAGTAATCTATTCAACCCCCCTTCTAGATTACCATATAAAGAATTCCGCAACACTTCAATCCTCGAGCGTCTGGATAGTCCTCTCGGACTGTCCATCTGTCTGGGGATGGAACGCCGAACTGAGCTTCAATTCGGAACCTAAAGCATCCTAAAGACCCTTCCACAGCCTCGAAGTAAATCTCGGATATCGATCCGAAATGATCGACTTCGACACACCATGCAACCTAACAATGCTACTAACATACAATCTAGCTAAACTCTCAACTGACTGCTTCTTCTTCATAGGCAAGAAATGCACAGTCTTAGAGAATCTATCTACAATCACCCAAATCGAGTCATTGCCCCTCACTGATTTGGGCAAACCCGTTACAAAATCCATGGTGATTGCCTCCCACTTCCATACTGGGATCTCCATCTTCAACATTAGACCAGATGGTCGCTGACGCTCGACCTTCACTTTCTGGCATATTAAACACCTAGATACAAAATCCGCCACATCCTTCTTCATGCCAGACCACCAAAATGATCTCTTTAAATCCTGGTACATCTTAGTGTTACCTGGATGAATAGAGAATCTCGACCTATGAGCTTCTGCAAGAACATGCTCACGGACATCTACCACATCGGGAACACAAACTCGGTGATGAAATCTAATCACACCATCCTCATCACGAGCAATTCCCGCCTTGCCTACCAATTCCTGAAGCCTAGGATCAGTCTTCTGCTACTCAATCACCTCATCAAGAACAGTAGACCGAATGGACAACTGAGGTACAAAAGCCTGACATAATAATGGCTCTAGCTCGGTCATCGCACAAGCAGCATCCTCCAACATCTTCCAATCCTACTGGAGTAAGGACCTCTTCCTGCTAAGAGCATCCACTACGACATTCGCATTTCCTGGATGATACTGAAGATCGAAGTCGTAGTCCTTGAGGAACTCAATCCATCTCATCTAACGCAGGTTTAATTCCTTTTGAGAGAATAGATACCTCAAGCTCTTATGGTCAGTGAACACCTCAAATCTGACACCATAAAGATAGTGCCTCTAGATCTTTAATTAGTGCATGAACCACTGCCGCAAGCTCCAAATCATGAGTTGGATAGTTACGCTCATGCTCCTTCAATTGCCGAGAAGCATACACTACTACTCTTCCCTGCTGCATCAACATACAGCCTAAACCAATCCGAGATGCATCCGAGTAGATGGCAAAACTGTAACATCGCGCATTTTTCGGATCCCTGCTTAGTGGGTTTGGTGGCCAATGTGTGGCCCATTAGAGCATGTTTCAGGTGTTTACGCGCGTTGTGAGGCTTGGTGGGCCGCCAGATTGGGCCCAAAGCGCTCACAGGTTTTCTGCCTGTGAACGCGACAGGGGTGTGTGTCGCGTTCTGAATGCGACAACCCTGGTGATCGCGTTCCTGTTGTCGCTGTTTGGGTCGACGTCTGCATGCGCGCCACGCGTCGCGCGTTGGGCGGCCTGCTGACATCGGGCTTGTGAAGGCAACGGCCGCCTACGTCGCGTTCAGGTTGCGACGTAGGGCTACGTCGCGTTCTCAAGTGCAATGCGTTTTTAGGGAACTCTGGCTGAACAGAGCTTTCACAGGCTCTGCTCGACCAAGGGGAGCTGCTGTGGGGTTCCTCCGAGCGGTTTGAGGTTCTGGAGGTGCGTGGGGCATGTTCTTGCCGCGAGGACGTCGTGTGGAGCGGGGGAAACGTCGAGGGATCTCCGGTTTACGCGTTCTTCGCGAAGGTTGGGTGTTCTACCTCGATTTGTATTGTGAATTGCGTGTTAGTTAGTTTATTGCTTTGTAAACAGTAGATATCATTCTAGGGTATCCATTAAAGCATGGAAAACGTGAATTAAGCATGGTTTGAATGGTCCAGAGTGGTGGTCCGTGGAGTTGCTTCTGGATTAGGGTTCGCACCTGCTAAGGTGACGACCCTGGGTGTCGCGTTCTTAACGCGACAGCCCGATGCATCGCGTTCCGGTTTGGAAGGTGACACATTAAAGGGTCGCGACCGGATGGCGACCAAGGTTTATGTCGCGACAAGGTTGCGACAGCCTTATCCGTCGCGTTCATGGTTTGAACGCGGCATGTCGGGGTGTCGCGTTCTGAAGGCGACCTTGCCCCTTGTCGCGACCTCAGCTGAGAGGTCCCGTTATGCATGCTTTATGTATTTTGAATATCTGGTTAGTGGTATTTGTTGTGCATGGCAATGACAGGTAGAGCCAGTGCACTTGTTACGCTCATGGAGCGTGTTGCTCACGAGGTGGGCATGTTTTATGTGGTTAATGTGTTATGTACATAATCGGCTTGGTGTTTACGTAGTATATGTGGTGCGTTGGTACCCGTAGCGCTCTTGAAGCGTACTTTCCATGTGTTGGATATGTTGTTTACGTGAATGACGTGTGGTGCACCTGGCTGGTGTATTATACATGTGGTGTCTACGTGGTTTGGATGCCGTGCATGTGGTTTGTGTGTGCATGGCACATCGTACGTTATTGTGTTTATTGTATCTTAATTATTATGTTAGTCCGTGGTGTTGTGGCATTGAGGTTCACGTTTGAACCTAGCCTTGATCCTTTAGGATCTTTTATAAGTTATCCTCGATGGAAAATTAGTAAAGTATAAGTATGGTTATTACGTGATTATCTTGTACTGTGTTTAGTGTGGTAGTGGAGGTCACAAGGTGACCGATGACAGGCTGTGATCTTATTATTAATATGGTTTATGTGTGTGATTATGTAGGTTAGCTTGTAAGTCACAGGGTGACTAGGACGAGCTATTCCTAACATATGTACCGTGATTGGTAATAGAAAGTGTTTGTGTATATGTCGTGGTTTGAGCTTGCCGAGTGTGGTGGTCCGTCGCCTGTTCCTGAATGCCTCTCTAGTCGGATACCCCAGGTTCTTTGTGAGTCAGGCACGTTGTGTTTGTTGTTCCCAGGGTTTGTCCCGGTACAGTGTGGTACGTCAAGGTCTGTGTCGTCTTCCTGGACACCCTCACTCCTGAGTTGAGTTGTACGTCCGGCTGAGGGAAAGACGGCAGTGGGACAGCGACTTCCGAGAGCTTGTTTTTAGTCACTTGTAGCGCGCTCCTAGTTGGGGGTACGGACACCAGCAGACGTCACTGGTCCCCAGCTAGTCCTGTTTTCCAGTGCCTCACTTTAGGGTGCTCCGGTCAAAGACCCTAAAGGTGCCAGGTATGGACCTGCAGCTGTGTGTCTGCAGGTGTGGTGTTGGTTGGTCTCCACAGTTGTTTCATTTGTTCTCGTGGAGCGGCAGGTGGACCTTTCGTCCGTGACTGCGAGACTGAGAGGTTGTTCTTGTGTTGTGTTGTCCGGGTTGGATATTGGCCAGATCAGCCAGTAGTCCTTTCCCGTGTGGTGGCGTCGTTCCTTTCCGACTTGTGCTTTGCCACTGGCTGTGGCTCGTGAGTTTATGACTCGTAGTCGAGGTTTGACCCGTTCGAGGTGTGCCCTGGTGTTGGCACAGTTGTGACTGCGGTTGTGGCTTGTGGTGTGCCTGAGTGGTGGCACAGTTTTGGTTATGGTTGGTGAGTGTTGACTCACCAAATGTGGTTTAGCTCGCTATAGTGTGCCCTGTTACGACACTGGTTTACTTGCGGTTTCCGTGCTGGTACCATGTGGTAATAGGTACCTGTACCCCGTGTGGGTAATGATTTGTTGTGGTACGTCGTATACCAGTCTTTTTTGGTGTTGACGTGGAACTGTGTTTTGTGGAGGTCGTGTGGTGTGACCTTCCACTCAATGCGCTTTACCTTCCTCGAGTAAGCTTCCGTATATGGTTTTCGTGTGTGATGGATTGGCCTGCTGTAGCCGATCATGTTACCTGGCGTGTGTAGCTTCTGATATATCGTCGTTTGGGGTTTAATGGACCAGAACTTGGTTGGCTGTCCTATTACCCACGAGTTTGAGGTTCGTTTGGGAAGCTTGCAGCCTAGGAAATGACTTGCCTGTGTGGCTTAAAGAGTGGGCGACCAATTCTTATTATGGTTTGCCTGTGAGGCTTAAGGCTTAGGCGTTTCAGTTGTTGTGTGGACTTGTGGTGCAAAACTAGTCCTGTTGCTTCTTCTTACCTTCCGAGGTTATGTTTGATTAAGGTGTTTATATTTAATTGTAGTTTAAATTCAATTGTTGTGAGCATGAAATAGTTTGGCTATTGGTGTTGCCAATGAGACCCTCTAGGGTTGAGGTGTCCGTAGTTTGTTGTTGTTTTGGGTAGCCCCTGCTGAGCCTGTGACTTGTTGAGGCTCACTTCCCTACAGTTCTTTTCAGGGCTTACCGTTGGTTCGGCTTGTGGAGACGTTGTGTCAGACTTGTACCACCAGCAGTTGAGTCGAGTTAGTAGTGTTTTGTGAGCTTGTGCTCCCTCGGGGTATGCCCCAGGTAGTTGTACTTTTTAATTGGACATGTAATAATGTAATGGGACAGTTGTAAATTATTATATGCAGGTATGAGCACATGTACTTTCTTGTGTCTTATATTGTGTAGTTGCCTTTTATATTCTTACTCGACACTTGTGTGAGCTATCCCTTGCGAGACTTCGGTCCGTTCGCAGGAGACGGATCTGGATATGGAGCCTTATTAGGTATAAGTATCCAGGGCCGTGACAATTGGTATCAAAGCAATGTCCAGTTAGAATATGAAAAGACATTGAGAGTACAATGTCCCAATACATAGATTAATGTCCACTGCTGGTAGTAAGTCTGCGGTTTTGTGTTGGTTAAAATAGTATTTATCTGAGTTTTTGTTCTATAAAACATGTTTTTGTGTTGAGAAATTTAGTTGCTAGCAGTTATTGAAAGTTGATGTGATTAGAGGTGGTATAATCTATGTGATTATACTAGCGTGCTGGTTTGTGATAGATCAGTTTGGTTGTTAAAGATTCGCAGTTAATGGAATTAAGGAAATTAACAAGTTTGGATATGGAATTCAGTAAGTAAGTTATAATGAAATACATAGTTAGCAGAGACAGGTATATGGTAACAAGGTGATGAGGAACAGGTCAGTGTGTGTGTTAGAAGTGATTAAATATGCAAAATATAGTTGAGAACCTCAGCAGAGGTATTGTGGCATCAGAGATCTGAGTCAGATGATATCAAGAAATAGTATGAATGAGAATGTGATTTGTGTTATGAAAAATTTGGCATGATTAAGTAAGGCAGATCAACTTAAAAAAAAACGAGTACTGGTATAGAAGGGAGCATTGGTTTATGGTAGATAGATTAAATATGCCTGATATCAGAATTTGAGAAAAAGTGTTGTTATGAATAATAATGGTAATATGAAGTTTGATATGAGGATTTGTATAAATATGTACAGAAAGGATCAATTGAATAAAGAAAGAGAGAAAAGAAGAATCAGTGTATAATGAATTTTTTTTTTAGAATTGCACAAGAAAAATATTTAGTTGGTGAATGGCAGATTATGAGGAATTCTTCAGAGAGAGTTAGTAAAGATTGTTGTGTTAAAGATAAGAGCAGTGAAAGTTAGTAACTATGAGTAGTTTGAGGAAAATCAAAATTAAAGTTAAGTATATTGGAATGAATTTAAGGCAAATGAAATAGAATGGAAAGAAGTGCATTAATGGAGAAGCAGTTAATAAATATTGAGTTGAGAAAAATAACAAGGCAGATTGTGATATTTATGTTATTTGAGAAAAGAGCATTTAATGGAATAAGGGAAGCAGACAGAACAAGTTGATATATTTAAAGAAATTGGTATTCAAATTTGAGTTTTTGCTGTATTTTAAAGAAGGATGATTAGATACGAGAAAGATTTATAGTATGAACGGTACAACAAGATTAGCCAGGCAGCAGAATGAATAAGAGAAGTATTTTACGAAAAAGATGTTATGATTAGAATGATTGGCAGTTTAGATAAAAAAAAGAAATATGGACCAGAGAAAAGAAGAATTTAGTAAATGATGAAGTGAATAAAATTAGATGAGTCAAGAAATGTCAGCTAGAGTTTGTATATCGGTGCAAAGAAATGATTCAATAGAGCAGAAATGGACTGTTATTAAGATATTCTAGAGTTTCATGCATGAGCAGGAACAAACTAATTAAAGAATATTTGGAAAGGTTATGCAACAAAATTATGAGATTAGCCAGAGAATGTCAGTAAAGCAAGAAAGGTATATGAAGAGTACAACATGTCAATAGCGGTTTGGCAGGTCAGAAATTGCAGAAATACTTTCAGCATGAATTAATTGAATAAGATGATTTGAGAAGCAGTTAAAGTTAGAAATGAACACAGTTGAAGCCAGAAGAAAGTAATTGAAAGTAATAATGAGAACAGAAATTGTGGAATATTTTGCAAAAGTGTTCAGTGTGATCAGAGTAGCACAGCAGAAGCGGAAGCAAGAAAGATTTAATATTCACAGATTGTTCAAGGTTTGCTTGAATAAGGAGAAAGTATAAAGTTTTGTGTAGCGAATAAAGGAACAGAGGTTATTATGGTTTTTAATCAGAAATGATTTAAAGCTATATGGGCATAATAATATGAAAAGGGCAGGAAATTCAAAGATGGTGATTGGTTTTCTTTGGAAAAAAAAATGACAGTTGCGAATGTAAATGTAGATAAGGCAGGGTAACATTAAGCAATAATAAATAGAAAAAGAAAATGGCACCGGAAAATTCAAGAATTTGGAAAGATTATAGCATGGTAAAGTATTACAGTGTAAGATACTCGAGAAAGGTAAAGCGGTCCCGAAAGAAATGTTGCAAACATAGTCGGAAAAATGTGAAAGTAGGTTCAGACCAAGGAGATAAAGCGTCACCAGCAAGATAGAATCGCCTACGGATAAAAGGTGAGGAAATAGCAGATTGAAATTACAAAATAAGGCAGTTGTGGAATGTACTGAAAAGAAAGAAAAGGCAGAACAAACATAGGAATGAACAGATGGATCAGTCAGCGCAGATGATTGAAGAGAAAGATACAAAGGAAGCGTATCCTACTTGCTCTATATACGGTTTTGTTTCTTTTTAGGTGATAATCCGGTTTGTTGTGATTTTCTTTGCATGTCGAGGATGACATTCCTTTTTAGGTGATAATAATGTAACATCGCGCGTTTTTCGGATCTTTGCGGATCCCTGCTTAGTGGGTTTTGTGGTCAATGTGTGGCCCATTAGTGCGTGTTTCAGGTTTTTACGCGCGTTGTGAGGCTTGGTGGGCCGCCAGATTGGGCCCAAAGCGCTCACAGGTTTTCTGCCTGTGAACGCGACAGAGTGTGCGTCGCGTTCTGAATGCGACAGCCCTGGTGGTCGCGTTCCTGTTTCCGCTGTTTGGGTCGACGTCTGCATGCGCGCCACGCATCGCGCGTTGGGCGGCCTGCTGACGTCGGGCTTGTGAAGGCGACGGCCGCCTACGTCGCGTTCAGGTTGCGACGTAGGGCTACGTCGCGTTCTCAACTGCAATGCGTTTTTAGGGAACTCTGGCCGAACAGAGCTTTCACAATCTCTGCTCGACCTACGGGAGCTGCTGCGGGGTTCCTCCTAGCGGTTCGAGGTTCTGGAGGTGCGTGGGGCATGTTCTCTCCGCGAGGACGTCGTGTGGAGCGGGGGAAATGCCGAGGGATCTCCGGTTTTCACGTTCTTCGTGAAGGTAGGGTGTTCTACCTCGATTTGTATTGTGAATTGCATGTTAGTTAGTTTATTGCTTTGTAAACAGTAAATATCATGCTAGGGTATCCATTAAAGCATGGAAAACATGAATTAAGCATGGTTTGAATGGTCCGGAGTGGTGGTCCGTGGAGTTGCTTCCGGATTAGGGTTCGCGCCTGCTAAGGTGACGACCCTGGGCGTCGCGTTCTTAACACGACAGCCCGATGCGTCGCGTTCCAGTTTGGAAGGCGACACATTAAAGGGTCGCGACCAGATGGCGACCAAGGGTTCTGTCGCGACAAGGTTGCGACAGCCTTATCCTTCACGTTCATGGTTTGAACGCGGCATGTCGGGACATCACGTTCTGAAGGCGACCTTGCCCCTTGTCGCGACCTCAGCTGAGAGGTCCCGTTATGCATGCTTTCTGTATTTTGAATATCCAGTTAGTGGTATTTGTTGTGCATGGCAATGACAGGTAGAGCCAGTGCACTTGTTACGCTCATGGAGCGTGTTGCTCACGAGGTGGGCATGTTTTATGTGGTTAATGTGTTATGTACGTAATCGGCTTGGTGTTTACGTAGTATATGTGGTGCGTTGGTACCCATAGCGCTCTTGAAGCGTACTGTCCATGTGTTGGATATGTTGTTTACGTCAATGGCGTGTGGTGCACCTGGCTGGTGTATTATACACGTGGTGTCTACGTGGTTTGGATGCCGTGCATGTGGTTTGTGTGTGCATGGCACATCGTACGTTATTGTGTTATTGTATCTTAATTATTGTGTTAGTCTGTGGTTTTGTGGCAGTGAGGTTCACGTTTGAACCTAGCCTTGATCCTTTAGGATCTTTTATAAGTTATCCTCGATGGAAAATTAGTAAAGTATAAGTATGGTTATTACGTGATTATCGTGTACTGTGTTTAGTGTTGTAGTGGAGGTCACAAGGTGACCGATGACAGGCTGTGGTGTTATTATTAATATGGTTTATGTGTGTGATTATGTAGGTTAGCTTGTAAGTCACAGGGTGACTAGGACGAGCTATTCCTAACATATGTACTGTGATTGGTAATAGAAAGTATTTGTGTATATATCGTGGTTTGAGCTTGCCGAGTGTGGTTGTCCGGCACCTGTTCCGGAATGCCTTTCTAGTCGGATACCCCAGGTTCTTTGTGAGTCAGGCACATTGTGTTTGTTGTGCCTGGGATTTGTCCCGGTACAGTGTGGTACCGTCGAGGTCTGTGTCGTCTTCCTGGACACCCTCACTCCTGAGTTGAGTTGTACGTCCGGCTGAGGGAAAGACGATAGTGGGACAGCGACTTCCCAGAGCTTGTTTTTAGTTGCTTGTAGAGTGCTCGTAGTTGGGGGTACGGACACCAGAAGACGTCACTGGTCCCCAGCTAGTCCTGTTTTCCAGTGCCTCACTTTAGGGTGCTCTGGCCAGAGACCCTAAAGGTGCCAGGCATGGACCTGCAGCTGTGTGTCTGCAGCTGTGGTGTTGGTTGGTCTCCACAGTTGTTTAACTTGTTCTCGTGGAGCGGCAGTTGGACCTTTCATCCGTGACTGTGAGACTGAGAGGTTGTTCTTGTGTTGTGTTGTCCGGGTTGGATACTGGCCTGATCAGCTAGTAGTCTGTTCCCATGTGGTGGCGTCGTTCCTTTCCGACTTGTGCTTTGGCACTGGCTGTGGCTCGCGAGTTTGTGACTCGTAGTCGAGGTTTGACCCGTTCGAGGTGTGCCCTGGTGTTGGCACAGTTGTGACTGCGGTTGTGGCTTGTGGTGTGCCCGAGTGGTGGCACAGTTTTGGTTATGGTTGGTGAGAGTTGACTCACCAAATGTGGTTTAGCTCGCTATGGTGTGCCCTGTTACGACACTGATTTACTTGCGGTTTCCTTGCTGGTACCTTGTGGTAATAGGTACCTGTACCCCGTGTGGGTAATGATTTGCGGTGGTACGTCGTATACCAGTCTTTTCTGGTGTTGACGTGGAACTGTGTTTCGTGGAGGTTGTGTGGTGTGACCTTCCACTCAATGTGCTTTACCTTCCTCGAGTAAGCTTCCATATATGGTTTTCGTGTGTGATGGATTGGCCAGCTGTAGCCGATCATGTTACCTGGTGTGTGTAGCTTCTGATATATCGTGGTTTGGGGTTTAATGGACAAACACTTGGTTGGCTGTCCTATTACCCACGAGTTTGAGGTTCTCCTGGGAAGCTTGCAGCCTAGGTAGTGACTTGCATGTGTGGCTTAAAGCGTGGGCGACCAGTTCTTATTATGGTTTGCCTGTGAGGCTTAAGGCTTAGGCATTTCAGTTGTTGTGTGGACCAGTGGTGCAAAACTAGTCCTGTTGCTTCTTCTTACCTTCCGAGGTTATGTTTGATTAAGGTGTTTATATTTAATTGTAGTTTAAATTCAATTGTTTTGAGCATGAAATGGTTTGGCTATTGGTGTTTCCAATGAGACCCTCTAGGGTTGAGGTGTCCGTAGTTTGTTGTTGTTTTGGGTAGCCCCTACTGAGCCTGTGACTTGTTGAGGCTCACTTCCCTACAGTTCTTTTTAGGGCTTACCGTTGGTTCGGCTTGTGGAGACGTTGTGTCAGACTTGTACCACCAGCAGCTGAGTCAAGTTAGTAGTGTTTTGTGAGCTTGTGCTCCCTCGGGGTATGCCCCAGGTAGTTGTACTTTTTAATTGGACATGTAATAATGTAATGGGACAGTTGTAAGTTATTATATGCAGGTATGAGCACATGTACTTTCTTGTGTCTTATACTGTGTAGTTGTCTTTTATATTCTTACTGGACACTTGTGTGAGCTATCCCTTGCGAGACTTCGGTCTGTTTGCAGGAGACGGATCTGGATATGGAGCCTTATTAGGTATAAGTATCCATGGCCGTCACAAAAACCCTCTACACCACTCGACAAAATCAACACCGGTGCAGAAGTAAGCTTAGCATTCAACAATTGAAAGCTACTCTCACACTCCTCGGACCATACAAACTTCACACCCTTCTTGGTTAGCTTAGTCAATGGGGCGGCGATAGATGCAAACCCCTCAATGAATCGCCGATAATAACTCGCTAAACCAAGGAAACTCTGAATTTCCGATGGGGTCTTGGGGATCTCCCAATCTAATACAGCCTGGACCTTCGCTGGATCAACTGCTACACCAGCACCGGAGACAACATGCCCAAGGAAATGAACCTCACACATCCAAAAAATCGTACTTTCTGAATTTTGCATATAGCTTGTGCTCTCGGAGAACTTCTAAAACAACCCTTAAATGCTGACGATGTGTAGCCTCATCCGGAGAATAGACTAGCACATCATCGATGAACACCACTACAAAACTGTAACGCCCCGAAAATTTAAAGTGTTAGGAAAATATGAATAATTTGGTTATTATACATTAGTATTGTCATTAAATTGAAATAATTAGAATTTGGGTTTAATTAGTGGTAACATACGTTACCCCAGTGTCGTACATAGAGGTGTGCGCTCCCACAGGGCGACACCGAAAAACTATAACAAAAAAAAATCTGAGAATACCATAATTTCTAGAAAAATGTGAAGATCTCAGAAATATAGATATCCGAATTTTTCGACGTGTGGACTTCGAGGTTAAGCTGACGCGACTATTTTTCGGGTGATTTTTTACCTAGTGTAAAATAAAATTTAAAAATTAAATAAAAATCACCATAATTTGTAAAACCATCACATTAGTCTATGGTTAAAATCTTAATGTAAACGGACATCGTTTGAATATATAAAAATGAGAACAATTGGACCAACTGAATTTAGATTAATTACGGGAGGGATTTTTCATTGAATTATGAGTTGCCTACGTGGGAGGCTCTGGGGAGGCCAGCACTCTTGATGGTAACGGTAACACGATAGTTACCATGTGTAACTTTTAGCTTGTGCATGAGATAGGTGTCAGAAGGTGGTAAAATGGGGGTTTTACCCAAACACCTATGAGCCGGCGTGGCGTTGTGCATGGGGATGAGCTTGGGGCTATAAAACCAACCTTGTAACCAGCTTGTAAACCTTCCCAACACAAATCTTTGTTCGTTCTCCTGTTCTTGTACCCCTTCTGCTCTTGTTTCCCAGCTTCTTGCCGCTGGAACTGCTGCTGGAGGAGCTGCTGGTGCTGCTATTCTAGTTGTTGAGCTTGCAACCTTGTGAGGGTAACTCGCATTGGAGGCTACTGCGTTGGCACCTGGACTTCATCTCTTCTTCAATAGTTGGAAGCCATCCAGGAGAAGATATCAACTCTTGATAAATGTAGGATTCATTTCCTAATCCTTCTCCTTCGTTCAACTTCTGGATTAATTGTTTGAAGTGGTTCTATATCATGTGTCTGTCTATCTCCAGCTTAGGAAGTATGTTCATGATAGAAACTGAACCTTCTATCATATTCTACTTAGTCCTTAAGTCATGGGAAGCTACACATTACTCCTTTTTCATTCCAACTTGTTTAGAATTTGAAGTCATGTTGATCTCCCTGTGTAGTGTAGACTGAACCATAACGGTTCTTTCTCCTTAGTGGAATCGATTCATTGGGAGACCATGAAAGTCTCAAGTGAGTGTACTTTGATAAATGAGTAATGAAAGAAGAGAAGAGAGTACTAAGAGAATTGCTTTTCCAGTGAATTTCCCTTGAGTTTGTCTTCTTGTTGATCATCCACGTGAATCATACCCCATGATCTTTCTTTCATTTTCTTGTCATGTTAGCTTGATTCTTAAAGCTAAGATCATGCTTGGCTAGAGTCTTGATCATGTTAGGAATTATGGAAGAGCTTGGTAGTACAATTTATAGATGGTTTTAATCCATGTTTGGAAGCCTACATAGCACCTGTCGATAGCTCTGCTTCTAGCTGTCGACAGGGCCCTCTGTCCAGAGCCCAGAAAATGTAATCTGACAGGGGCTGTCGACAGACACCCCTCTGGCTATCGACAGCCACTGCCAGGCTGAGATTTCAGCTTCTGGGAAAGCCCTACCTGTCGACAGCAACACCCTGGCTGTCGACAGGCACAACCAGTCTTGGAAATCAGCACCTATCTTGACTCATTTCTTGATCGGAACTACACCCTATTGTTCTAACTAAATGCCCACTCATTCATGGATGTTTCTACCATTAAACACCTACTAAACCAGTCAAGCTTCTTTTCCTTTTTACCATGAATCATCACTTCAAAGTTCCGAACATAATTGACCTTGTGAGAGCATCAATTTCTGAAATCAATGAAGGAACAAAGTTCCTTAATTCTTGTGTGTGAACCATGAGTGAATCCTTGTATGTCCTTGATCTACTGCAAGAATGTATGTGTTATGATGACAAGTTGTGAGTCTTTGGACTCGTTTGAGAAATATGCCTGGCAAATAAAGGGCTGGTTTAGTCCTGGGGGGAGCACCCGAATTCATCAGTGGCCGCGCAGGGGTGATGAGAATTTGTGGATGTTGGCATACATCAATTCTGTTTGATTAGTCATCACATCATGCTTGTGTGTGTGAAAATGTGTCTGATTCTGAATTCAAGTATCATCCTGAGTTATTGATCTTGTTTCTAAACTATTCTTGTTCAATACCTGTTATCAAATTGATTCATTTGATCATTGTTTGAACACTCAGTGCTAGCAATCTATACCTATTCTTACCTTGAGAATTTACATCTGAATCCTTTTCATTTAATGGAATTGAGTTCTACTGGGCTAGTTAGCTCATTCAATTTACCATTTTCAGGTGGACCCAACGAAGATGAAGCTTAAGGGGATTTTGTGTGCTGAGTGGTCCACACCATGACAAGCATTGCTGTCATCTTTTGTTTTCTTTGTAGATAAGTGGAAATGTAATAAGGCTACAGTTTACTTTTGCCTGTTCCTCATTTAGACTACAATGAGGGATGTCATGTAATAAGCTTTCGCTAAACTAGTTGCTTATGTATAAACGCTTATGTTAGTTCTTGTAATTAATATCAGTCATATTCAGTAAATGTAATTTTGCTAGAACATGACAAAAACTATCTAGATAAGGTCTAAACACCCTGTTCATGAGATCCATGAACGCTGCAGGGGCGTTGGTTAGACCAAACGGAAGAACCAAAAACTCATAATGTCCATAACGAGTCTGAAAGGCCGTCTTGGACACATCTTCACTCCTAATCATCAACTGATGATAGCCAGACCGCAAATCAATCTTGGAAAAGATTGATGCATTCAGCAGCTGGTCAAATAAATCATCAATCCGTGGTAAGGGATACCTGTTCTTCACAGTCACCTGGTTGCGCTTCCTATAATCGATGCACAACCGAAGTGAACCATCCTTCTTCTTTAAAAATAATACAGGTGCGCCCCAAGGGGATACACTAGGGTGAATAAATCCCTTATCCAGTAAATCCTGCAACTGCTTCCTTAACTCAGCTAACTCCGTAGGTGCCATCCGATATGGAGCCTTTGAGATAGGAGAGGTGCCTAGAAGCAACTCTATAGTAAAGTCTATCTCCCTAACCGGTGGCAATCCAAACAAATCATCAGGCAAAACGTCTGGAAACTCCCGCACTACATCAATCTCCCTTAGGGTAGGTGACTCATCAACCTTTGGTACTAATACCACGCTGGCAAGAAAAGCGTCACATCCCTTGTTCACCATTCTCATCGCCTTCATGGCGGAGATGACAAACCTTCCCGCTAAGTTCCTTGGCAATGGATGTGAAAACTCATCCTCACCAGGAATACGGAAAATGATCTTCTTCCCATGACAATCTACTAAAGTATAATGCTCCTCTAGCCAATCCAGACCAAGAATTGCATCATAGTCCTTCATCTTTAGCAAAAAGAAGCATCCATCTAAGACTCGATCCTCAATGCACACAGGTAACGACAGAATACACTTCCTAGTCGATACCGTTCCCGCAGGTGTGTGCATAGATAAAGGGACCTCTAACTCCTCAGCCTCTAATCCTAACTCTACAGCTAACTGCCTAGCAAACCGCTCGGAAATGAACGAGTGAGTGGCACCCGTATCAAACAAAACTCGAGCGTGCACACCCATGAAAAGAACTGTACCTTCGGTGACATGCTCCACCTGCTTGGCATCCTCACGCGCTAAGGCAAACACTCGAGCTTGGGCTCGAGGCCTTCTTGGTCTTCCTGTAGCTGGCGCTGCTACTGCTGCCGCTGCTGGGGCTGGCGCTCCACGCTGAACTCCCTGCTAAAGTCTGTGATAGTCCCGGATCTGATGCTCGCTGCTCCCACACTTTAAACACTTCCCCGCTAACTTCCAGCACTCCGTACCACCATGTGTCCTTCCACAGTGAGGACACTCCTTCTTGCCACTAGGCCTAACGCCGGGGGTTCTCGGTGCAACTGCCTGCTGACTGCTCGCTGCCACGAGACACTGCGGTGACTGGTACGCCGCCTTCTTGCTATCCTGCCGCTGGAAAGGAGGTGCAGACCTCTTCTGCACTGCCTTCTTCTCCTCTAGGTACTGCTCCATCTCGCTCTCCTGCCTACAAGCAGCACTAAGGGCCTCATCCAGGGTACGATGGTCGAACGCCACGAGCCTCGATCGCAGTGATGGTTTAAGGCCTATCACAAACTTCTTCGCCTTCCTGCGCTCATCAGCCACTATGTGAGGTGCATATTTAGACAATTCTGCAAACCTGGCCTCATACTCAAGTACGATCATGGAGCCCTGGGTAAGAGTAAGAAACTCCTGCTCCATCTTGTCCTGAATATGCTCCGGGATGAACTTGGCCCGAAAGAGCCTCACGAACTCATCCCATGCCACCTCGATAGCACCGTCCTCAAACCGGGTACGGAGTAAAGAGGACCACCATACATCGGCTCTCTCCTGCATCAAACTACCCATAAGGACCAATCTAGATAAATCTAAACTTACCATAAATACAAACATATTTAACTAACAAATATCTATAGCATAAAGGTGGCCAAGCTGACCTTGTCCTCCTCAGCACACCTAATGGCACAAAAGATCTTCTCGATCTCCCTCATCCAGCCCTCCGCTAGCAGTGGCTGACTCTCCCCCTTAAAAGAGGGTGGAGCCATCCTCTTGAATCTCTCCATGATGGAAGGACCACCATGGCCATGCTCCTGGGGAACTAGAGCTAGAGCCTGAGCATGCTACAACAAGCAATATAAATTACACATAAGCACTTAACGATCATAAATGAATTAAAAATAGACTACTTCTATCTAACATTTCTAACCTGAGCCTCCAGCTGAGCCTTGAGTGCCACCTGCGTGTGCACCTGTGTCTGCATAGCCTACACCAGGCCTTGCATGAGTACTCCATAATCCACAGGCGGTGGTGGAGGAAGTACAATAGGACCCTGGGGTGCCGGGGCCTGCTGCTCATCCCTCTCCTCTCGCCTCTGCTCATCCTCACGAGCATGGGCACCACGCCTACCACGAGAAGCCATATCCTATAAAACAATTCAATCACAGTTAGAAACTAAGTTATTTAGCCCTAATCATGTTCTTAACTATCTTTCATTCATTATTAATCATTTCTACACATGTGGACTATCCTATAAAGACTTAGCATATTATGAAGATGATGGTATATTCATGTACAATCTCAACCTTGTGGCTCTGATACCAATCTCTGTAACAACCCTCTTTTATATCGGTACGATTATACCAATCCACATCGGTATAGAGAACGCCGTCACAGTGGGACATTGACCCAACACTAAACGATAGGTTGATATGTACATGAATAGTAAAGAGTACAATGGAAATAAAGTAACAATTTCATTCCATTACATCATCATCATCATCATCAATATCCACAGTCTGTATAACATAAGATGAAAGAAAACACTAAAGTCCACATTTATACAACTTTCAAATGAATACATTGTAATGCCCCTCTTAGACCCAGTACAGTTATACCAACTCACATTGGATCTAACAGAGGTATTACAGTGGAATAAATCCAACAATTGACGGTACAGGTTGAAATATACACAAATGAAAATTCAATTCCAATAATAAGCAACAGAATATGGAATTAAATGATTGTAATCAACATTATACTCAAATATAAAGTCTAATGCATAAAAAAGATATAACAATAGTCCCAAACTTATTACATTTCATAGTCCAAATGCATAAAGGAAAGTACATATAGTCCTCACATACAAGAGTCACTCTAAACCTCTCAACCAATCTAAGTCTCCACTTCCTCTCTCTCCGAGTCAGTGTGAACTAACTCCTGAGTGTCCTCTAGTTCTCCTGAAATTTTAAGCAAGTATGAGTCTACAAGACTCAGCAAATCACATGAAAGACAGTTCACGATATTATAAATATACTAGGTTTAAAAACATGGTAACATATTATCACGCATTTCATTAATATCATATACTCTTCCTACTAACATGGTTCTAAGTCAATTGGCAATCATTCATTCATAGCATTCTAATTATTATGGAAATAAATCATATCATGTAATGCATAAAATCCACATCTTATTTTCTAACAATTAAATCAACATGTTCCTACATATAGCATGTAATCATTCTTATCATGGAATTTACTTATTGTCATGTAACATATAAACCATCTTAATGAAAACCTTATGCTACATTATGCAATATGTAACAGATGTCATGTAACAATGGACCATTTAAACATGTAGCAATTCTTTCATATATCAATTTGCATGTAATTCATGTAACATTTAACACATTCGCATATAGCATGAAATCATGTAGGCATGTAGCATGTAGGTCATGTAGACATGTAGTATGTAGTCATTTTCATTTATTTGTCAAGACATAGCCCGCACTATTATAGAGATCATATAGCACATTGTCATATAGTCATTCACTTATCACCTAGGCAAACGGTGATGAAGTCATGGTATTTGCGCAAAACTAGGGAAAGCCCTTCCCACCTTAACCAGTAGAACTTGTCTACCTCCAAGATTTCAATCCGTTGCCTGCGGATTCATTTAGTCATTTCATATAGTTGAACCATTACCATAGGGGCATCCATGGTGTAGTTCCTTGTAGGAACCTCTATAGTAGCAATGTCTTATTGGCCTTTCATTTCAATGCATGCACTAACATGTATGATATCATTTAATTTACATTTCATGCAATTGCAATAACCTATAGCATGTCTTTTTAGTTTTGAAATTGTGATACCCCAAAATTTTCTTTCTTTTATATGGTGCATATGTCTTTACTTGTCGCGTGAGTAGCGTGTGTATTCAATTGTGCATATTACCATTTCTATACTTCTCATTAGTTCATGCATGTATATACAGGATAGTTAGGTAAGAATAGACAATTAATTAAATTTATGTATAACGTGTATACAAAAAAAAATCTGAGGCATAAAATAGTTAAGTAATATTGTGCATGTGATAGGTAAGTAATGATATGGACCATGTAAGTGCATGAGAGCTATTTTCGTACGGGTATAAATATAAATATAAGTGTGCATGCATTATCTAGCTATCAAAGTATGTAATAAATCTATAAACCTCATGCATATTATATGTGCTTATAGTATAAAATTATTGTCATACATTTTGTAAATAATTATGAGTTTATTTCTGTACATGCAATATACATATTTAAATGGGCATGCAATTATTTAATTATTGATGTGCCTATTGCATTTAGTTATTTTATGCATGTTGTAAGTAACCTTGGTGTGTATAGGAATATATAAAAGATAATCTTGTTTAAATGATATTTATCTACTTTAAGCATGTTAAATTATTATGATGTGTAAGGTGCTTGAATGATAATGTACAGGTAGAACTCAACTAATAATGAACACATTTCTTTATAAATTCCTACACAATGTATGTGACTATGTAATGTGAATGTGTATGTGCATATATGCATGTTATTGATGCATATTATCCTTAATCATGATTAGTGTAAGTTGTATTTAATTAAATATCATGTAATGCATGTATTTTATGTGGTAAGGATATATGTAATTTTTTTACATATACTAAATTGTTTAGATATATTTATGCATTTATTTTGGGGTTTGGCAGGGTCTTGACTGCACTGTGCAGTTGGCGGCCAAGACCTGGACGCCAGTGTGGTTGGCGTCCACATCTCTGGACGCCACCCCCTGGACGCCAACCCCGTGTTGGCGGCCAGCCCCTTGACGTCAACTGTGCAGTTGACTACAACCGATGTTGACGTCTATATCCTCCTGCGTAACGGTTCCAGATTTGTTAATGCTCACTTTATGGCCGGTTCCAGTTTAGGAAACCCTTCCTAAACCTTGGGTAACCTACCCCAGTACGTACCCACCTATCCAACTTTATAAAAACCCATTTTTTGGCCGCACAAAGCCCTTTCAGTCATTGTGAAACCCTAGTATTTTCTGTGAGAAAAGCTGGACTTCCCAAGCTCTGATCCGGCGACGGGAGGATTTTCTAGAAGATCTACAATGATTGGAGCGTAGTCCAACCATCAAGGAGGCATCCCCAACCCCGAGGAATGACCTACAACGACTGGAGAACCAGATCAAAGGAGTTTCTGAGCACCCTCTTGCTTTGGCCGAGGAGGGCTTCAACAGCAATATTTGATCTTCTAGGATTTTATTAGAGGCAAGTAACTTATGTACATCATCCCTATACATGTCCCCTAGGTCCTAGAATATTTACGGATTTTTCCTCGAGTCATGGACCCTCCAATTTCCCCGTACATGTGAGTGTGACTGTGCAGATTGCTGTCTGGAAGTTGACGACAACATCCCCTGCCGTCAAGTTCATCAGTTGATGGCAAGAGATGTCACAGTTAACCCAGTTGGCGGCCAGGACTGTGCAGTTAAGTTCTTCAGTGTTCTGAAAAATGCTATTTGATCTTCTTTAATATATTTAAATGATTTCTGGGTATGTGTTCATGCTGTAACTTTTATGTGGGGTCAAGGGTGATCAGTAGGTCATGTCATGAGGTTTTCATGAATTTTTATGATTTATGTTAATTATTAAAATTCTGGAAATTGAATTATGATAATAAAATAACCATGTTTAATCTGTGTAAAAAGGACAGTTGTGAGTTAGAGTTTGGTGAATTTTTTTAATGATATGTTTATCGTATATACGCATTGACACTGGCATATTAGACTGTCTTACTAAAATTTTTGCTTTAGAGAAATTAGTGAGAAATGCACCTGTGATTTGGTTTAACTGTTATAATTATATTTTCTGTTCATAAAAATCTGAAAAATTGAGTACATGTTATGGTTGCTGTTCTTAACCTCTGATAAAAATTTCATGAAGTTTTGATGATAGTAGGTATTTTTATGGTTTTAAATGTGAAAACAGCCATGTTGTGCATGTTAGAGTTAATTTTGTATAATTTAAGAGTTAGCAGTATGTAATATCTTATCTTAAGTTATTTATCACTGTTTAACAGTAAGGCGAATTTTCTATAAATGGAAATGTGAATATTATGTAAAGTGTATGTGAAATGGGATGAAGAATATGTGTATGAGCATGAGTAAAAGGTGATAAGAATGATAAAGTGATTAATAAAATATTTAGCCATGTATGACACTGATACCATAGGGGTCTGAGAGCTGTACCATAGAAAAGTCCCTATGGAAGGCTCAACGTTATGAGATAAATCCTAAGGGCATTAGGATAAAATCCTGGAGGTGGACAAGTACCGCTGGTTAAGGTGGAGAGGGCTTCTCCCGGTTCTGCGCAGTTACCTAGATTTGCCACCGCATTGCCTAGGTGACAAATATGTGAAAGTGAGTCCTAAGTGCTAAGTGATAAGCGCTAAGTGCTAAAGTGATTGTTTTCCTCTACTTGGTAGTTAGGACTATGTGTCATGGCAACTTAAGAGTTTAAATGTGAATATAGTGTAAAGTGATAAATGTGAATGTAAGAGTAAAGGAAATGGAAGGAGTGTGAATTGATATGAAAGGAAAGAATAAAAGATAATAAAAGTATAATTTCATGTGAAAACCAATATATTAATACATGTGTAATTACTTATGTCATTCATGTGTCACCATCATAATTGTAATATCATGTTTAGTATTATGTGATATAGTTTAACCATCTCCATATGGTGGTGTGTATGAATATGTTCATGTAAATATGTAAAGAAACGCAATGTAGACAATTGAGTATGTAGAATTGACAAATGAAGAAGATGGCATGAAAATAAGTGTAAATCCATATAATTAAGTTTAATTCATGTCAAAACAGCAAGCCAAATAAGATTTTTTTTTTGATAAACACACGAAATAATGTCTAAGTTCCATGATAGAATTGCTATTCATTTAGTATGTAGTTTCATGCTTAATTTGTAGATGATTGCCATCCGATTTGAATGTGTATTAAATCTTCATTCCATGTTTAATAAAGGTGATATCATGGTGAATTATTCATATCAAAACAGCAAATGAAATGTGTAAATAAATGAGAAAAGTGCATGTGAAAAATAAATAGAGATCATGTTAGGTTGTTATCTACGTTATGTATAATTGCATGTTATAATTGGTAGAGCTCTTACACAATAAGGAAAAATGTTTAGATTAATATATCATGTTACATGATAGGTGTTTAAGAGTGCATAGGTTCATGTCATGTATGTATTAATTGGATTATGCTTAAATATGATAGAAAGGTTAATATCATATTATGTAGTTTACTAGAAAACATGTGCAAGTGTCATGAGTGTATGATAAATTGTACATTAAAACAGCAAGTTAGTTGTATGATAAAGTGACGTGAATACATGAGAATTTGACCAAATACTATGCTAAAAGTATTCATCATCTTGTACATAACCTTGTATTTAAATTTGATTAAATTATGCAATGATATGATAAAGATTTGAACCATGTATCATAGAATATATAAAATGTGTAGAGAACTTGTGTAGATGTATGTTATTTTTATGATTTAATATGAGCATGTGTTAATCTGGAATGTGTTTGGGAAACATAGGTGTTGTTAACCATAAAACGCTTATGCTATGTGAATTAACGTGATTAGTATGATAGCATGTGTTTCATTATTGTTGGTAGTTTAATGTGTATATAATATGTATAAGTTTGATATTTTAGATTACTTGCTGAGTCTTGTAAGACTCATACTTGCTTCGGCGTACAGGTGTGACAGATTATCCAGTAGCTGAGGAGAGAATAGTGAAGATTGATACCGCATACAAGGAATAGCACTTGAGGAGATTTTATTTTTGGTAGTTGCTTGAATTTATAGTTTGAATAATGTTATTTATATGGACAATGTACGGTCAATGTAGTTCTTTTCAAGTTGTAATAATGTGGACTCTAGTACTTTCTTTTACTATATAGACTGTGGAATGTGTGGTGATGATGGAATGAAATATAATATTTCTTTTAATTCCGCTGTACTCTTTTATTATTCATGGACATATCAACCTTATCGTTTAGTGTTGGGTTACTATCCCACTGTGACGATGCTCTTTGTACCAATGAGGATTGATATAATCGTACCGGTATAAAGGGGGTCGTTACAAAAATTCTACTTTCTGCATGACAGACCCCTACCATGATACTAAATGCAACACATTCAATCATGTACATACTTGTATTTTTATTTATATTCTACATGCAGTTCATTATTCAGAAATTCATAACAGAATGTACAAATGTCTAAAAATTCTGAAATTTTAACAGAAATTCAAAATCAGGATATACTATGTACATGCCAAATTTTATATTTTTCTGATCTCTGTAACCCTTTTTCATGAATTAATTCCATCAATTAGACTAATTCACATGGTACAACATTTAGGAAAAGATCAAGGAATTTTTATATAAAACAGAGAACCACTGGCATGCTGTATCTCTCACTGTAATTCAGTCCTCAACCATTCATATTCTAACATACATCATTTTACAATCCATTACACTTGTCTTTTGTCAATCTAACATCAATAACATTCATATATATATATATATATATATATATATATATATATATAAATAGCATGTTTACTATTGCAATAATCAGTCCATATTATAACAGTAAACAAACACCCTAAACATCACATGATCGAAACTCATACAAGCATGGATCATATATAAACAATTAAAATCAGTTTTCTGGAAATACATGTTACTGATAAACTTGACGGCAAGGTATGAGGCGTTTACTGATGTAGACGTCCACATACTCTGTCGTTAAGTCTAAATAGACGGCGGCACATAGCGCCGTTAATACATACTGACGGCGGCACATAGCGCCGTTTACATATAATAAATGTCAGAAAACGAACACTGTTCACATGAATTAGACGGCAGTCGATGCCACCGTTAACAAGATATAGACGGCAAGAGATCTGGACGTCTAGTTCTTATGCGCAGAAAACACAGAAAACCCTACATGAAATAACACAACTTCTACCCCTTCCCGTAGGTTATTTGCATGCTTTAAAAATACGGAAAAATGGTAAATAGATAGTGTAACATATCCTAAACTGAACCCCCATGTAACTTGCCTTTAACCCTCCTAGAGGAGTGACGATTCTAAGCCCGAAGAAGCCCACCTCGCCCGTGAGACAGTTCCTTCCCGTCGACTCCAAACGCTCCAATCCGCCTTCCACGCAAGTTCTTCTGCTTGGAGAAGCCTTGGATCTTGTAGACGAACAATCCTCCTCAGTCCACAAGCCTCAAGAACACACGAACGAGCCCAGAAATCCCTTTCCTCGGCCCTCTTTCTCTCCTCCAAAAACCAGAGCGTAAAACCCCTATCTATTCGTGAAATCCGATCTTATAAAGACCTCCCACGCAATGTCCAGCCTAAATCCTGACCCTCAGATCCTAAATGCTCGGATCATCGCATTAAAACTCCTTGGAAATGGTCGATTTCTCTTTCCCCGAACGGAAATATAAAAACAGGCAAGTCAGATTAACGTCAACATAAGATGCCGTCAGCCTCCACGTAAACGTCCATCGATGATGTCGTTTACAGGCTTGCCTAAAAATTTAAATAATTTGGAAAATAATAAACGACACAATAGTCTGTCGTTAACAGAAAATAAATGGCAGGCGATTTTGCTGCTAACAGGTATTAACGCCAAAGGATGTTGATGCCAAGATCCACACAGAACAGCTTTCAAACGAATGCAGAAATAAAGATACAATTTGCAAAATAAATTCAAGAAATTTTCTAGGGCACTACATACATTGTCCATCATTAATTACACAATTCCAAATTACATACTATGAAATGAATATATAACGTAGAGATCTCTACAAAATAGCTACTCCTCACGCTCGAAGTCGCTCCTAACTATATCTTCCTCGGATGTGGAGACACATGTCACACCTGTACGCCGAAGCAAGTATGAGTCTAAATAGACTCAGCAAGCAATCCATGTACAACATCCATACACATATCATATGCACATGCTGACTTTTAAAGATAAGGAGTAACACATGTTGCATACTTTATACAATCTAAACTACTATACATGGAAAAACTTATAGCAATAGAACACATGATACATGCTTATAACATTAAATAGTATCACTCACATTCCTACGTACACATGCTTACTACTTATACATGTAAGATGATTTAACAATTCAATATTATCCATATTATGGTACAACTCTACCTATCTAGATCATGGAATTAAGCATAAAGTAATTAGCAACCTAGCATGGATTCTAATCATTTTCATATGCATTTAACACCAACATACATACCTTTTGCTTGCTGTTTTGACATGAATTGAACTTATTCATATGGGTTTACACTTATTCACATGCTAACACATTCATTTAACAATTTCACATTCCACATCTTTCACATTTCACATATTCACATACACATATTCACATTTTACACTTAGTTTCCGTGACACATAGTCCAAACCACCACTAGAAGGACACACATATACACATTCACAGATCTATCACCTAGGCAACACAGTGATAGATCTTGGTTAACTGCGCAGAACCGGGAGAAGCACTCTCCACCCTAACCAGTGGTACTTGTCAACCTCCAGGATTTCATCCTAATTGTCCATAGGATATCACACACATTGAACCTTCCCGTAGGGACTTTACTACGGTACAGTTCCACAGCCATCTATGGTAGCAGTGTCACACACGACATTTTAACACATTTCACCTAAGTCACATATTTACTTACATTATTCACATGCACTAATAATTTCATGCTCATGTACTTAAATACACACACATGCTTCAGTTTTTCCTAACATGATGCTACTGGTCACAGTACTTAACAACTCATACCACAGTCTTAATCATGCTGTAATCATTGCATTATACAAGAATTAAATTAACATGTTCACTTGGCAAATATTTATTGTTAAATTAACAGCCACACCTACTGTCACCCAAATAGGATGAATTATTTATCACAGGTTGAAGATAGATAACACATTATATGCTCAATTTTTCATATTTTTAGGACTTATATACTAATTATGATAATTAAAATAGATATCATGCATTTCCCATCAAGAAATTCATTTAGCATGGTTTACATTCATACAGTCAGTTCTAGCAGTTTAGAAATCTGAAAACAGTCATTATGCTATCATGTAAAAATTATAAAATCCTAACTCACAACCGATCTATTTATACAAGATTAAACATGGTCATTTTTAGCTTACAGTTGAATTTCAGAAATTTTAATAAATAATAGAAATAACAGAAATTCAGTATCTCGTCATGATATGACCTACTGCCTGTACTGAACTCAACATAATTTCTATAGTAAAGACAGACAACCACAAGTCTGAATATGATCTTACAGATGTGAAACTAGGTGTAGCACCCCGAAAAATTTAAATACCTAAAATTTTGAAATAATAATTTATTTAAATCGAAATAATAGAAACATACGTACCCCTATTTTATGTGTGAGAATACATCGAAAAATTTTATAAAAGTTACAAATCAACCCTAAACATTATTTCTACATGTTCCACGAAGAAATTCATGCAACGGAAAATCCGATTGGCCAAGTGTACGTCGCAACGAGACTAATTATCTAAATTAGGAAACTAAGTCGGAAAATCGTTAACACGGAAAGATAACGCGCCCATAAATTAATCGAACTTGTCGGAGAGACTTCCAACGTCATGTAATGATTACCCATTATCGGAATTGGACCAAGGGAGCTCCCATAGCCCATGATTAAATTCAAGTGAGAAAAATATAATAAGTCTAAAATTCTATTATTTCTTAATTAAAAGAGCAAATTCCCATAAGTTAAACTCCATTGAGCGATGGATTTTGCTAAATGGATCATCTAAAAAAAATTTGGGCCAAAATAGGGATTTTTAAATAGGGAATAATAGAAAAATATCCTAAATTCGTAACTTAAATATTACTTAAATAAAAGATGTATTTAATACATTAGAATAAGTAAATTGGGTAGGAATTAGATTCCTAAACCTACCCTAATTGCTTGGCCACGAATTTAGATCCCTTCTTAACCCAATTATAAGTTGTCAAGCTTAGAAGGAAGGAAGGAATTAGGAAATCTCGGAATTAATAGGAGTTAGAGTCCTATTAGGAAATAGAAAGGGAGAATGCTTAAATACTCTCCTAAATCCCCCATGGCCGGCCCTAGCTCATTGCCAAGGGTTGCTGGACCAGTAGGAGAGGCCAAGGAGGAGGAGATCTCGTGGGGAGAATAACCTCTCAAGCTCTCATCCCTGTTCTTCAAAGTTCTAGCCCTAGAAGAGAAAAGGAGACAAAGGTAGGCATTCTTACAAGCAAAATCAAATTAAATTCGTCTGTAGATTGTTCCATGTATCAGAAACAAAACCCCTTTTGTTTCATAATTTTTCGTCCACCCAATCTTTTCTTATTGAATTCTGAAGTCCTGCAAACTCTTGACCCCGAACCTTCATGTTTAATTCATATCTCCTTGAATACTCTATCCCATGCCTCAAAATTTTTATTGGAGATACTGATGATTGTTAGGAATCTTTCGCCCCTGAAAGCCATAATTTTCATCTATCCTACCATGCGAATTAATTCGTTGATCTCAACTATGTATTGTACCATGCACTTCGTGAATAAACCTATTTCAATCATGTCGAGACCTTGCCTACTTTTCAATTCCTATTTACTGTGAATACTAATGCATATTTAGATTCGTTTGGAACTAGTTTCGTGATTTTTCATCGCTTGTGCAATTAGTTATGAAATTTTGAACCACCCTATGTGAAAACAAGGCAACTCGGACCGCAATCTGAGGAGCTATCCTTTTTCTGCTCGGACTCAGGTGCAGGACCTGAGAACGCGACGGCCCGATAGGCCGTGTTCTTAGGCTAGTGTCGACAGCACCTTCTGTCGCGTTCTGAACGCGACAGGGGCTGTCGTCGTGTTCTGCCTGCTTGATCTGACAAGCCCGTCGCGTTCTTTACAAGACCTTGTCGCATTCTCACCTGACTCCGTCGCGACCCTCACTGGGGTGCGTTGCGATCTCAGACTTTTGCATGAAAACCCCCAATTTATGATGCTCTAACTTTCTACAGTGCTTGTACACTTTGTTAACTATCTTACACGCAGTAAATACACTTGTTATAAATTGAACATTAATGTGTGATTTTTAAAAGACATGCACATGACCACTTTCTATCTACAATTTCATGACACATGCACACACTTGAATCATCCAATATGGCTTAACATGACATGAAATTTTCTCATAATATATCTAGTAGTTTATCTCAATTTTTATTTAAATTGCCATATTTTAAAAGGACTTGTCTTCGCTTCTCGCGTTGTTTTGGGAACACCATTACCGACGCTCCACTGTTCTAGAATTTCTCTAGAACGTCGAGCACTTGTTTCTTTATACACACTCTCGCTTGACTTGGACGAACTCTCCGTCAGATACTCCTTCTGCCGGACTAGTGAATCCTTGTTCAAGGCCTCCGTAAGTCTCCTCTGTCCATGGATTCCCACATGGTCGACGAGCTGGTTGTACCCTAACACCTATGACACCCTTTAGGAATCAATAAGGTCCAAACGGCTATTTGAAGTTCGCTCTTATCTTGAATCATGCCGGACCTCTGGACCTGTGAGTAACATGGCCAGTGGAAGGTAGTGAATTCCACCTGACTGCCAACACCAAGTGCGCGTGTTGTGCAACTGCTACTATCGTCTATTTACTCGACGTTTTATGTGCATTGACCTGTAGTTCTCGTCTATACTTTACTCGCTCATCTATTCACATCCACTCTACTATCTCGTCTATTCATCTAGTGCTCTTATCTATTTCTTGGTACTCTCTATTGGCCATTAATTGATTGTCTAAAGATAAACAACATAACCAATGCCAGCGCAATAAGGCCCGATCTGGTCCTGGGGAGAGCGCCCGAAAGTGCCATTTGCCGACGGGAGTTAAATGATTAGGATGTTGGCATTACATCCAAGTGTCATACTATCAAAATTAATCTATGACAATCAAAACAAAGTGCTATATTCCCTCGTTGTCTATTGACGACAAAAGTGCTATATTCTCTCTCGGCTATCTACGGATAACCAAAGTGCCATTACTATCTCGATTGACGAAAGGTAATCAAAAGTGCTATACTATTTCGATTGATGAAAATCAATCAAAGTGCAATTTACTCTCTACATGGCCAACTACTATCTCTCTCCTTGCTATACATGTCGCTTGCTACTGCTTGACAATGTCGTTACTTGCTATTGCGTTGTTATCATTTTATATCGTGGTTTAACTTTAATCATCGTGCTATACTTGATTCATCTGCTATCTGAACCATGTTACTCGTGCTATTACTTGACTCTTGCTATCTTTAGTTACTCTGCCCTTTTTAAAGCACTAATTATTTAAGCCTGCTTGATTCACGAGATTTAAGTCCTACTGGGTGTTATCGCTCACCCTTCGTTATTTGTTATTGTGTCTCAGATAAGCTAGATGACATGACTCACACCAATGGGGCAGGACCCAATTGATGAGCGACCTGGAGTCAAGTCAAGAAGTTACCCTAGTACCATGGAGTCTAGTAGTTATTGCTTTAGATTTCTTTTCAATGTAATGACGTCAATGAGCTCAATGTAGTGGCTATGGATAGTGGTTGTAATAGTCTTATTGATTTTATAATGAAATCAAGAGTTTATTTCAATTTTTGTTCCTTAGATGCTTTGAATTATTCAACTGTTGTACATTTTACTCTACTATGTACTTTGCTCACGTCTCCCTGATTTATTCCGCTGCTAAATTGGCGGGGCGCGACAGTTGGTATCAGATCCTAGGATGTCTTAATTGGATATCTTAGGTTTAAAATGTTCTAGGATGTCCTCATTGGATCTCTTAGGTATAGGGTGTTCTAGGACGAACTACCATGACACGTGTCTAAGTCAACCACCATACCTAAGTGAGGATTGGGTAGGACCATGGTTAAGATTTGAATACACTTATCTATACAAATGTATGAACTTTTTTTTTTTTTTTTTTGAAGCAAATACCTAGAAGAGGCAGAGGGAGAGTGCTCACCCCCTCAGGGAGGGGATAAGGTTACCACTCCACCACCACACTACTCCCAGGGAAATTTTATTAAAAGCAATGAAGCAAAGATACATTATGGCCTTATAGAGGGGAATCCTGCCTTATCCAAACGGCAGGCACCCTTTACAGAAGGGGGTAGATCGGCCCATGATAACCAGAGATTACAATCAGACTGGGAGGAGCAACCAAAGTTAGCGAGAGAGTCTGCAACTTGATTGGCCTCCCTAAAAACGTGACAAAAAGAAACATGGAGAGTCTGACACTTAGTCAGAGTGTCATTTACAGGGAGAGTAATCCTCCAAGGACAGCGAAACCTACCCTTAATAACTTGAACAAGAACCAAAGAGTCAGACTCAATCAAGATGCTGTTGACGGCATGAGTGCAACACAGAGAGAGCCCATCCTTGAGAGCAAGAGCTTCCGTCTCAAGGCTAGATCGAATGTGAGGATATCGGTTAGCAAAGCAGAAGATAACATCCCCACGATCAATCCGGAGAATACCACCACCAGCTACAATACCCATAGATCTCTTGAATGCACCATCGACATTGAGCTTGAATCTCCCCGTTGGTGGTAGTAACCACCTGACGATTCTAGGAATCCGATTAGAAGACTGCTGAACATGAATACCCCACTGAGAAAGGAATGTAATGTGAACTGGAGCAATGTCTTTCAACACAAGCAGAGAGGTGGCGATAGCATCCTGCACATTCATCCGAACTTTGAAGAGCACATGAGAACTGGTCATAGCGACAGAGTCAAACCTTGAGCGATTCCTACTACACCACAGCTCCCAAAGAACAGAGAGGAATATGAAACGAACAAGCTTTCCAAAAGAAGAGCAACCAGGTTGATCAGAAAGAAAGCAGATAACACCATGCGTTGGATTCAGAACAATCGAGTTGTGGAACTGGAGAATGTCAAAGAGAGACCCCCAAACCGCCTTAGCCACATCACTATTGAAGAATAAGTGAGAATCAGATTCAACAGTAGGAGAGGAGCAGCAAGAGCACATTGAGCACAGAGGAATACACACAGCCCGCTAGAACATCATCAGTAGGAACACAGCCCTTCGCCAGACGCCAAGTAAGTATGGACCACTTCAGGGGGACAACCGGGCTCCACAACTTATCCCATCCAGCACTGATGACAACTTGAGAGATTTTCCGCATGGAAGAAGAGGTAAAGATACCATCTGGATTGGGACACCAAATCCAAGTGTCAGTAGCCCCTAACATCGCTATACAGTTGTTGAGGACCAACGCCGGGCAGAACTGACGAGCTAACATCAAATGGTGACCTCCAGGGTCATGAACAACTTGCTTGATTGAGAAAGATTTCCCTTGGAGGTTTCGCCAAATATTATCTGGAATGAAATTATGAAGAGGAACAGACCCTGTCCAGACATCAAACCAAAAACTAGCACTAGAATCCATATTAGCAATGAAAACCCGATGATTAGAAGCAACAAGATATGAAGCATGTCTCCATAGGCGTCTATCAGCAGCAGGCATCAATTCATAAGAGGCTTCAGAATAATGACTTTTATGAAGATATCTAGCTTTGAAAAAATTACCCCATAAGGAAACTCCAGAAATCGCCTTCCATAACATTTTTGTCCTGAGCGCAATCTGCATGTCCTGAATATTTAAAACTCCAAGGCCCCCACACTCTTTCGGCTGAGCAATATTGTTCCAAGAAACCCAATGCTTCTTCGGAGAGCCTTCATAAGATCCCCAGAAAAAGTTAGCAAGCAACTTGTGAAAAGATTTAATAATCGTCTTAGGGATAGACAGAGAAGACATGGTGTATATAGGTATCGCTGAAAGCACATGTCTGAGAAGAACAAGCCTGCCACCAGAAGACAAGAATTTTGACTTCCACCCTTGCAGTTTTTGAGCTATTTTTGATAATATATGAGAAAAGTACAGAGGCCTCCGTCTACCATAGTAAATAGATACACCAAGGTACTTGAAAGGCATAGTGCCCCGAGCGAAACCAGTGATATGGGCAATGGAGCGGCTGAGAGACAACGGAGCCTTTGCATGAAGAATAAAAGAACTTTTAGCCACATTAATTAGCTGACCCGAGGAAGCCTCATAATCCCTAAGAAAAGCCATAAGACACTTCATATGCCACGCCGATCCATTGAAAAAGATTAAGGTGTCATCCGCAAATAGAGATGAGAGACAAGGGGGCAACGCCTCAAGGTTTGATAAGCTCCACCAGAACTCCCACGAAGCAAGGATAAGACACCCCTACTAAGCACTTCTTGAGCGAGGATAAAAAGAGCCGGGGCAAGAGGATCCCCTTAGCGAATACCTCTGGAAGACTTGAAATAGCCATGAATTTCACCATTGAGCAGAATTGAAAACCAGCAGTTTGAGAGGAGTGGTTCAATAAGAGAAATAAACCTGAAAGAGAATCCGAACTTATGCAGAACAGCATAGAGAAAGTCCCATTCAAGACGGTCATAGGCCTTAGCCATATCCAGCTTAAGAATAACATTACCACCTCTGCATTTCCTGCCCAGATGCTGCGCCATTTCCATGGCCAAAGAGACATTTTCAGAAATGCTTCTACCCTTGACAAAGGCAGCCTGCTCTTCAGAAATTAATAAAGGCAAAACCTGAGCAAGCCTGTCATTGATAATCCGAGATATGATTTTATAGAAGAAGTTACAAAGACTGATAGGACGGAAGTCAGCACAGTTCTTAGGTATGTCAATCTTCGGAATCAAGGCAATTAAAGAGGAGGTGAATCCCTTAGGGAGGGGATGACCACAGAAAAAGGCTTGCACAACACGATAGATATCAGACTCAATAAAATTCCAGCAAGAATGAAAGAAGTGCCCTGTAAACCCATCAGGCCCCGAGGCGCTGTCAGGGGACATGGACATGATAACCTTTTTAATTTCCTCTTTCGACGGCACGATGCAAAGCATATCATTCTGATCGTTATCCAGGATGCTGGGATAACATCAAGAAGATCTTGATTGATACAATGATTAGATGACGTGAAAGCTTTGGAGAAATGCGAGACAAATAAACTAGCAATATCAGATTTGTTCACCACAGGCTCCCCATCATCATTGTTAATCTGATTAATCATCGATTTTCTTCTACGAGAATTGGCATAAGCATGGTAGAACTTGGTATTTCCATCACCCTCTTTCAGCCAATGCAACCTAGATTTTTGCCTCCAAAAAATTTCTTCCTGAGAATGAGTATGGACAAGAGTCTGGCGAGCTGCCAAAAGAAAATCGCTATTCTCCATAGAGGCATCTGCATCAAACCTAGCCTGGGCAATATGGAACTCATCTTCTGCAATCAACACATTATCTAAAAGGTTTTTAAAGACATTCTTATTCCAATCCCGAAAAAAGGATTTCATAAACTTAAGCTTCATCGCCAGATGATCAAAGGGTAGGATGACTGAGGCGCAGCCAGCCAGCTCTGCTGAGCGTCCACCATAAATCTGTCATGAGTAGTCCACATTTGTTGAAAGCAAAATCTAGAAGGCTGACGTTGCATAGATGGGGAAGTAGACACAATCATCGGGCTGTGGTCACTTCAAGCACGAGACAAATGCTAGACCCGAATATCCGGGTAAGCAACAAGCCAGTCAGCATTTAAGAGCACTCTATCAAGCCTGGCCCAGATGCCATTCGACGCTTGCCCATTGTACCAAGTAAAGCGACTGCCAGAGAAGCCAGCGTCCTCCAGACCTGCAGCAGCTACACAAGCCTGGAAGTCAAGCATGGAATGCTGAAAAGCATTCCTACCACCTCTTTTTTCCTCAGCATCAAGGATACTATTAAAGTCACCTCCAATAAGCCACGGAGAAACGCATGAAGCAGAAAAGTCGACAATATGATCCCAAAGAGCTCTCCTCTCATTTAGCAAGCAATTAGCATGAACAATAGTGATAATGACATCCCGATGCAAGGAGGAGAAAAGGCGCACAGTGATGAAATGATCGAAGAAGATACCAAGTGAGCAGAGATGTCATTCTTCCAAAAAAAGCCAGATGCGCCCTTTATCAGTAGAGTTCACTAGAGAACAATCCATGCCCAGCTTCTGTCTGTAACTTTCAATTTTATCATGAACTAACTTGGGCTCAATAATAGCCAAAAACGTGAGACCATGATGACGAATAAGGAATTTGAGACGATGGATAGAAGAGACATTACCAATACCCTAATGTTCCAGATCATAGCCTTCATAGGGAACTATTTTGAGGTTGTGTTAACAGAGGCACTCCTGCGCAAGGAAGACCTAGTCTTGACACCATCAGCCATTCTTTCTACCACATTATCCGCACAAACAAATTAGCATGAATAGCTGTAAAATCTGGAGTATCCATTGAAGAACCTGAACCAGGAAGGGAAATGACCCGATGCATTGGCTGGCACATGTATAGATTATCAATTGATTCCAGAGGTGGAGCAAGATGGATATCAGAGCTAACATTATCCAAAGTATTGTTTCCAACATTCCCCAGGACGGCTGGACTACTCTCCACAGGTAGGACATGCAGAGTGCTCAAGTTCTCAGGATCTGATATAAGGTTAGAAACAGACTCATTAGCATCATCAATACCCCGTCCAATGTCCGGGTTACCAACACAGATGTTCACCTTTCTAGTAGAACAACCATCAATTTGCAAACTATCACCTCCCAGACGACCGTCTGCACCCAGGGAGGGCGCAATAAGAGTCTCGAATGGAGGACAAATGTCATCCTGGTCAGATCTCATCACAATTTTGTCAGACTCCAACGGAAAAGAACTTGTACCATTATCGGAACCCACCATAGGAGCCTTTCCACGATTCTCCAGAGAACGAGGTGTCGGAATAGGACGCCAAATTTGCTTTGCATGCAAATCAATAGGGGCATGTTGTCCATCACCACGGGTATTTTTCTTACACTTTAAGTCAGTATGCCCTAACCTCTTACAGGACTTGCAGAAGACTGGGGGATTTGGATAGTAAAGAGGTTGCCAGATACCATTAGAACCGATGCCTATCCACACCCTCTCAGGGAGCTCTTTAGCGATATCCATTTGAATGCATATGCACGCAGCATGAGTACGAGCTAACGTAGCCGTATCTCTGTCAACCTGCAAAACTTGACCAATGCTACCAGCAATAGATTTCAACATGGGTTCACTGTAGAAATTAGTTGGAAGACCTGGCATCTCCACCCACACTGGAACAATAGAGGAATCTTCATCCGGGGAGAAGTCCATCGACCATTGAAAGAACCGAAATAGATAACCCTTGACAAATAGCGTGTCCTTAAGAAGAACCTTGAGATAGTCCTCTTTGTCTTGGAATCGAAGAAGGAGATGGCGTCCATCCAGGGCACTAATAATGAAATCCTGACAAAACCAAATCGCTGGGCAAGGTGCAATCGGATATCCTGGAAGGATGGCCTACCCACAGGAGTACGGGCGATGATAGCATGCTTGAGAGGGGTACAAGATAAACGTACCTCGTCCAGGGAGAAGAAAGCCGTAGGTTCTCCAGAGTCAGTGCAAGCCGGACTATGAACCTTGATGGGCAAAGGAGGAGGAAATACTGACGCCATAAGAATCTGAGCAAAGGATTTTTGAAGCGGAGGCACAGCATCATGGGAAGGACTTGACGCCGCTGCATCTGCATTGATGGGAGACATGCACGTAGGCGCGATATTCCCTGTAGCGGTGAGGTTTGCATGGCGATCCGAAGAGCTGCTCGCATCCACCAAAGAGCGAACAGGAGGAACTCCCCAGGCGGGCCGAGGAAGGGGGCAAGCCGGGATCTCCCCCGGCGACCCCATGGACGACGGCGGTCAACGCCGGAAGGCCGCCGGCGGCGCCAAAACCCTAGCAGAGCGGGGATGGCACGAGTCGTAATAACAGGTCAATGGAACACGGTGATAATGTTGAACTTAATATTACTTTAGCATCCTAATACCAACCTTATTCTTGAAGGGACTCTTAATGGACGCCGACATGAGATCAACCAGAGGCTAGTTCTGGCATGTCAGCAAGCCGCTCAACTGCTACAAAGAGCTCTGGAATCGACTAAGGAGATTAAAAAGGAGACCAATCAGAATGGGAAGAGAAGATATAACCATGGCAAGATGGCTAACCAACAAGTGAATCGTAACGATGAGATCATCTGCCTTCATTGTCACAAGCCAAGTCATGTGGCCAAGGAGTGTTGGTGAAAAATTGGTGCATACCTACGTTGTGGCAACTCAAGGCATCAGCTGCGAGACTATCCACTCTTAGAAGAATCAGTACTAGTGTGGAAGATCTCAATCTATGACAAAGGGGAAGCGACCAAACAATGGTAAGGGTAAAATGAAGAATAAGAAGTAGGTGTTGAAAGGGAACGTGCTACTCATTCCAATGAAAATAAAAGAGGAAATATAGTAGATAACAAGAGAATGAAGGGGATGCAGTACCCTTGATTTTAAAATCCAAATAAAATAAACATTTAATTAAATAAATGAGATAAATAGATTTAATTAGAATAAATGAGAAATAACTGAAATAAAAGGGCATTAAATCAAGCCCAATAAGTTAAAACCCTAATGGGTTGTGTAAATGGCTCAATTACAAAACAATGGGCATAATTGTGAGGAGCCCATCATGGGATGGGAAATAATTATCCCAATTTCGGATATAATTAATTAATAAATAGTAAAGGGTTAAGCTAATACTAAATAACCCATAATTATCCAAGATAAGAGCCCATATATCATCCTAACCCTTGGGCCACGAATTTACGTCTTCTCTCTGCCCTTTAAGTGGATAATTGATAGGAAAATAGGAGATAATTATCAATTTTCGGGAGTTGGAAGAGAAAAGAGGAGTTTTAGGCATTAGGACTCTATCAGCCATCAAAACACCCAAATTTGTCCCAACCAAAACCCTAGTTCGTGTCTAGAGCCTTGGGAGACGAAGAGGAGGCGATTTTGGACGTGGAACTTGGAGGAGAAGGGCTGGAGCTTGGCTGTTCTTCTTCATTTTTCATCACCAAACCTAGTTCTCTTGTCAACGCAGAAAGGTAGGCAATCTCTCAAGCACTCAATGTGTAAAAATTACCTTAGGAAGTCTTCATGACCCCTTCGAAAGCCCTCTTGTTTTGCTCTATTTCGTTCGTCTATTAGGGGAATTAAATGTTTGAATCCATGTTGTTATCATGTACCAAACCCTATAGTTTGCCTTCAATCCATACTTGTACTCGATTGAATGTTGTGGAATTATTCTCATAAATACTACTCATCACTAGCTTTCAAACGCACCTATTGCCCTAATTTCATCTTGTATCCATGGCGAATTAATTCCTGTTCCTTGATTGTGCATGTTTAGGTTAACGAAATGTAACCTAGTCAAAGCATGCTCTATACATGTCTGATTTCTAATTAATCGTTCTCACTAATAGATCTCCATGTCTCTTGTCATTTAAAATTGGTTTCATGCTTTTGGATCACTGTGCGACTTCTTATCGAATTTTTAAGTACCTTGTATCATGTGCACCCACCTGAAAAAAGGGCAAAACCCCTTTTCTGGGGCTCGGGCCACTCCTTGAGATCGCGACGGCTTGATCTGCCGCGACCTCAGAGGGGGTCGCGACACCAGGACCCATCGCGATCTGAACGCGACAGGTTGACTAGTCACTACTTGCCCTCCGGTTCACCCCCAGTGTCGGTTCGACTGAACGCGACATGCATGGGCGTCGCGATGGCCTTAACGCGACAGCCCTGTGGGCCGCGACCTGAACTCTAACTGCTCTAGACTCTTGCGTCGCGACCTGATCGCGATAGTACCCTGCGTCGCGACCTGACTGTTGCGGCTAGAACCCTAAATTACCATCATAACCCTGCTATTAATGACATATAAGCCCTAATTACTTCATTTAAGTATTATCGTGATTTAATTTCAACTTGATAAATGTAAATGATTATAATCTCCATGAAATTTATTAATTTTAAAAGTATGTGCACAATCATACATGATCTCATGATTTCTTACACTTGCACACACTTTACAATCATGTTTGACATTAAACCCTATTAATTTACTCAATAATATATCTGGTATTTAAGCAAAATTAATTACTAAACTCCCTATTTAATTAATTACACTTATCTATTTTCCCTCGGCCTTCGAGCACTCGAGGCACGACGGACCAGTTTCTACACACTTTTCTTGGCATGGACCACCTCTCCACCGGGAAGACTCCTGATTGGACAAGGGAATCCTTGTCAAGGCCTCTGTAAGTTTTCTTGGCTTTGGCGCACGTCCTTAGCCGACGAGCTGGTTGTACCCTAATACCCGTTACACCCTTAGGGATCAGTACGATCCATGGCCTTAGTGTGTTCTCTCCTTATCTTGTGATCACGCCGGACCACCTGGATCGTGTTCATGGCACGGCTAGTGGGCGGTTGTGACTTCTACCAGACTGTCGGTAACCAACTTGGAGCCGCGCAATTGTTACTATCAGTGTTACGTTGTTTTTACGATATTGTCCCTATCTCGTCTACTATCTATATCCTCTCATCTGTTCACGTTCTCTCTACACTCTCATCTATTTTGTCTACTACTCTCATTTTCTTGATACTCTCTTGGCCATTCGTGTGATTGTCTAAGATAAAGAAATGACTAATGCCAGCGCAAAAGGGCCTGATGTAGTCCTAGGAGGAGCGCCCGAAAGTGCCAGTGCCCATGGGAGTTAAAATGATCAAGGATGTGTACGGCATGATCAGTGCCATTATACTTCTAGATTAATCTATGACAATCAAAGTGCTATCAATACAAGTGCAAGCTAGTCAAGTGCTATCAAAGTGCCATCGTTATGTGCTATTATCGTTACATGGCCATCTATTATCGTTCTCGTTGTGCTATTTTCCCTATACTAGTGCCATTGTCTCTTGTTATCGTTACTTTGCTATACATGATTATTCTTCTAGATATCCTGCCATTCAAAAATATTAACTATTTAAAGCATGCTTGTGTTCATGAGATATTAAGTCCTACTGGGCGTTATTCGTCATCCTGCGTATTTATTTCATGTGTTCAGATGAGTTGGATGGATATGACCACACTCACGAGGATGGGACTGATGAGGGACGTTGCTCACGAGTGACGATCAGCTGTCTGGCTTAGTAGTTAGTTAGTATAGCTATGAGTTAGTGAGTCAGTTAGTCTATATGTATTAGATGGATTTCAATAAAGTATTTGGGCCCTAGTTTTGGCTCTGATATAATGATGTAATAGTTAGTTCATGAAGTTTGATGAGTTATTAGTGATTGTAATGGAGATTGGTGGATTATTAACAAAATGGGAGTTTATTTGTTGTTATCCAATTGTGCAATGGTTTGTTATTTATTTTCTTGCTCTGTACTATTTAATAACTGTATTCCGCTCCGATATTCCGCACCGGGCATTACAGTTTTGTTGTGACGGACGGGGTACTTATGCCCAAAGGCTCCATATCCAGATCCGCCTCCCGCAAACGGACCGAAGTCTCGCAAGGGATAGCTCACACAAATGTCAGTAAGAATATAAAAACAACAAACCACAACAGTATAAGACACAAGAAAGTACATGTGCTCATACCTGCATATACAATTTACAACTGTCTCATTACATTAATACATGTCCAATTAAAAAGTACAATACCTGGGGCATACCCCGAGGGAGCACAAGCTCACCCAAACTAATACTACACAAACTGTGGTGGTACAAGTCTGACACCAAACGCGCTGCAAGCCAAACACTCGGCAAGCCCTGAAAAGAAATGTAGGGGAGTGAGCCTCAACAAGTCACAGGCTCAGTAAGGGCTACCAAAAACAACACCGTAACCACGGACACCTCAACCCCAATGGGTCTCACTGGCAGCACCAATAGCCAAACCATCCATGCTCACAACATTTATATTTAAATAACACTTTAAACAGTAATTAATAAACAATGCATTTATTCCTTTATAAAGAAAGAGGAACCTAGGCTATTTCCTCTCCAACTGAATTGCCTAGGCGCAAGCCTCACAGCACATTACAGTCACAACCAATCACTTAAGCTATAAGCCACACAAGCAAACACTGCTCTATGCTATAAGAACTTCACAGGCAAATCTCAAGTACGAGGGTAATAGGACTGCCCTAACCAAAAGTTTGGCCCTTTATACCCAAACCACAATATGTTGAAAAGCCACACACACCAAAGTAACATGATCGGCTGACAGTAGGCCAATCTATCACACATGAAAACCATATACGGTAGCTACCCAAAGGACGGTAAAGCGCATTGAGTAGAAGGTCACCCCACACGACACGACGAAACACAGTTCCACGTCATATCAGAAAGACTAGTATATGACGTACCAACACACCATTACCCACACGGAGTACAGTACCTATTCCACAAGGCACCAGCACGGAAAACCACAAGTAAACTAGTGCCGTAAACAGAGCACCATAGCAAGCTAAACCACATTTGGTGAGTCACACTCACTACCCCATAACCAAAACTGTACCACCACTCGGGCACACACAAACCAAAAACCGCAGTCACAACGTGCCAACACCAGGGCACACCTCAAACGAGTCAAACCTTGACTAAGAGTCACTAACTCACAAACCACGACAAGTAGCAAAGCAGAGTCGGAAAGGAACGACGCCACACCACGGGAAACGGACTACTGACTGATCAGCCAGTATCCAACCCGGACAACACAACACAAGAACAACCTCTCAGCCTCGCAGTCAGGACGAAAGGTCCAACTTCCGCTCCACGAGAAACAAGTCAACAACAATGTGGAGACTAACCAACACCACACCTGCAGACACAAACTGATGAGGTCCATGCCTAGCACCTCTAGGGTCTCTGGTCGGAGCACCCTAAAGTGAGGCACTGGAAAACAGGACTAGCTAGGGGACCAGTGTTGACTACTGGTGTCCGTACCCCAACTACGAGCGCGCTACATGCGACTGCACACCCAACAACACAAGCCGCTGCCCAACTGTCGTTTCCCTCAGCCGGACGTTAACTCAAACACAGGAGTGAGGGTGTCCAGGAAGACGACACAGACCTCAACAGTACAACACGTACCAGGACAACCCCGAGCACAACAAACCACGTGCCTGGCTCACAAAGAACCTGGGGTACCCGACTAGAGAGGCATTCCGGAATAGGCGCCGGACCACCACACTCGGCAATACACAACCATATCACTTACACATTTATTACAAATCACGATATACGTGTGAGGATAGTTTGTGGGTCACTCGTGACTTACAAGCTAGCCTACACAAACACATATATGACCATATAAAAATAATGCCACGACCTGTCATGGTCACATAGTGACCTTTACTACCATACTAGGCACAATACACACTAATAATATACTTATTACTTATCATTTAGGATGTTTGCAAGAGATCCTAAAGGATCAAAACTAGGTTCCAACGTGAACCTCATCGCCACAACACCACGGATTAATCATAATAATTAAGACATAAAAACACAATAATACACGATATGCCATGCACATACAAACTACATGCACGACATCTAAACACGTAACTCCACACGTATAATACACCATGACTGGTGTACTACACATCATCCATGAAAACCATATATCCAACTCATGGACAAACATGCACACATATATATTACATATTAACCATGTAAAGCATGCCCATCTCGTGAGCAACACGCTCTATGAGCGTAACAAGTGTATTGGCTCTCATCTGTCATTGCCATGCACACACAACCACGTAAATGCACAACAAGAAAAACCTTATGAAACATACTGCGCTGAAACCAGCACAGGTTAGCGGCAGTATCGATTGCCGTCCATTTATTATAAACGGCAGCATCCCCTGCCATTAATGCCAAATAAACTCGATATTAACGGCTAGACATCTGGCGTTAATCTCAAACTGAAGAACCCAACGTCAATCGATGTTGACGCTAAGATTTTCAGCTCCCAGGTATACAAAACACACAGACCGGCCCAAGGCCAATCATACGGGCAACTTAGCCCTATAAACAATAAGAAAACAAGGGAAAACACTTCCCCTTACACTGAATACTATAATTAAAACTAAAGAAGCAAATCCAACGCTTGGATCGATCAAACCACCCAATTTTTCCCGGGCATGAAGAATCCTTTCCATAAACTCAATTAACATGCGATCTATGCAACAAAGCATGGCAAATCAACCAGGAGAGATCAAAGGGTCCGTCCCTACCTCAGAAACGCAAATTAAACCCCGATATAACCTCGAATTACACCGAACCCCCCAGGAGCTTCCCGCAAATACCGCCCTCCAATCCGTCATCCCCGCCTGATCTGCCGCTGCTGCGCGCATCACGCCTTCCCACGTGCTCCCGTCTAATGCCGAAAGTAGTGCAGAGGCACAAAGGTGAAGGTGGGGGAAGAAAAGAGGAGAAAATGGGGAAAGAAGAAGGCTGGGTTACCCCTAAAAACACAGGCGCGTCAGGTTACGTCAACCTCTGCGCCGCTAACCAAAACCGCCCCAACTAGGCGTCCACAACGCTCGCCGCCAAGTTCAACGGTAGACGTCTACATCGATGGACACCAAGAACATGTTAATGGCAACACCATTGCCGCCAACACACAGAAGACGTCACACACCTGGACGCCCTACCCCTGTTGATGTCTAGCACACTGGACACCAACACAGATCCATAACCAACTCTGGTAAGGATCCAATAAGAAACACACAACACAAGTCGCACTGGTCACAGTTGACCATCCCACACGCTAAACAGAGGATCCACGAAGATCCTAAACCGACGACGTTACATTACTATCACCTAAAAAGAAATGTCGTCCTCGACATGTAAAACAAATCACAACAAACCAGATTATCACCTAAAAAGAAATGAAACCATATACAGAACAAGAAGGATACTCTTTCTCTGCATCAGCCTTTCACTTCATCTATCCATTTCCATCCTTGCTTTGTTCTTTTTTTTTCTTTCAATTCATTTCACAATTACTTTGTTCTGTCAATTCCATTGCCTTTCCTTACTTTTCAATTGTAGACAATTCTACCTTGCCAATGGCGCTTTATCTCCTTGGACTGAACCTACTTTCACATTTTTCCGGTTGTGTTTGTAACATTTCTTTCGGGACCACTTTACCTTTCTCGAATATCTTATACTGAATATTCTTCATGCCGCCATTTTCTTTTTCTATTTATCATTGCTTGCTGTTATTCTGCCTCATCTGCATTTACATTCGCAACTGTCACCTCTTCAAAGAAAACAATCACCATCTTTGAATTTCCTGCTCTTTTCATATTATTGTCTCATACCGTTTTAAGTCATCTCTGATTAAAAACCATAATAAACTCTGCTCCTTTATTCCACTGTGCAAAATTTTACACATTCTTCTTATCCCAACAAAACTTGAACAATCTGTGGATATTAAATCTTTCTTGTTTCCGCTTCCGCTGCGCTACTCTGATCACACTGAACATTTGCAAAATATTCCACAATTTCTGTTCTCATTATTATTTTCAATTATTTCCATCTGGCTTTAACTGAATTCATTTCTAACTTTAACTGCTTCTCAAAATCTTATTCAATTAATTCATGCTGAAGAAGTTACTGCAAATTTTCTGACCTGCCAAACTGCTATTAACATGCTTTACTCTTCATATACCTTTCTTGCTTTTATGACATTCTCCTAATCTCATAATTCTGTTGCATAAACTTTCCAATATTATTAATCAATCTGCTCCAGCATTAAACCTGAAATATCTTAATAACAGTTCATTTGTTTAATTGAATCATTTCTTTGCACCAATTTACAAACTCTGACTGACATTTCCTGAAACTCTGATTTATTCACTTCATCATTTGCTAAATTTTCCTTTCTCTGGTCTATATTTCTTCTTTATCTAAACTGCCAATCATTCTAATCATAACATCTTTTCCACAAAATACTTCTCTTTTCATTCTGCTGCCTGACTAATCTTGCTGTATCGTTCATACTATAAATCTTTCTGGTATTTAATCATTTTCTTTAAAATACAGCAAAAGCTCAAATTTAAATACCAATTTCTTTAAATATAACAACTTGCTCTGTCTGCTTCCCTCATTCCATAAATGCTCTTTTCTCAAATAACATAATATTACAATCTGCCTTACTGTTTTTCTCAACTCAATATTTATTAAATGCTTCTCCATTAATGCACTTCTTTCCATTCTATTTCATTTCCTTGAACTCATTCTAACATACTTAACTTTAATTTGATTTCCTCGAACTGCTCATAATACTAATTTCACTGCTCTTATCTTTAGTACAGCCATCTTTACTAACTCTCTCTAAAAATTCCTCATAACCTGTCATTCATCAACTAAATATTTCTCTTAGCGATTCTTAGAAAATCTCTTTGCACATTGATTCTTCTTTTTTTTTTTTTCTCTTCTTTATTCAACTGATCCTTTCTGTACATATTTGTACAAATTTTCATATCAACCTTCATATTACCATCACTATTCATAACAACGTTTTCTCAAATTTCCTATCTCAGGTACACTTAATCATCACTGTTCTTCTATGTACCAGTACTCATTTTAAAGCTGATCTACTTTACTTAATCATGCCAAACTCTTCATAACACTAATCACATTCTCATCCACACTGTTTCTTGATATCATCTGACTCAGATCTCTGATGCCACAATACCTTTGCTAAGGTTCTCAACTATACTTTGCACATTTAATCATTTTCTGACACACCCTAAGCTGTTCCTCAACACCTCGTTACCATATACCTATCTCTGCTAACTCTGTATTCTTACTGAATCCATATCCAAACTGATTAATTTTCCTCAATTCTTTAACTGCAAATCTTTAACAACCAAATCATTCTATCACAAACTAACACACTGGTATAATCACACAGATTATACCACCTCTAATCACATCAACTTTCAACAACTGCTAACGGCTGCCAAATTCTCAACTTAAAAACACATTTTTCAAAACAAAACTCAGATAAATACTATATTAATCAACACAAAACCACAGACTTACTACCAGCAGTGGACATAATCATGTATTGGGACATTATAATTCAATGTCTTTTCATATTCTAACTGGACATTGCTCTGATACCAACTGTGACGGACCGGGGTACTTATGCCCAATAAGGCTCCATATCCAGATCCGCCTCCCACGAACGGACCGAAGTCTCGCAAGGGATAGCTCACACAACTGTCCAGTAAGAATATAAAAAAAAACAAACCACAACAGTATAAGAAACAGAAAGTACATGTGCTCATACCTGCATATACAATTTACAACTGTCCCATTACATTAATACATGTCCAATTAAAAGTACAACTACCTGGGCATACCCCGAGGGAGCACAAGCTCACACAAACTAACTACTACAAACTGCTGGTGGTACAAGTCTGACACAACGCCGCTGCAAGACAAACACTCGCAAGCCCTGAAAGAAATGTAGGAGAGTGAGCCTCAACAAGTCACAGGCTCAGTAGGGGATACCCAAAACAACACCGTAACCACGGACACCTCAACCCCAATGGGTCTCACTGGCAGCACCAATAGCCAACCATTTCATGCTCACAACATTTATATTTAAATACACTTTAAACAGTAATTAATAAACAAATGCATATTCCTTATAAAGATAAGGAACCATAGGCTAGTCCTCTCAACAACTGAATTGCCTAGGCCGCAAGCCTCACAGGCACATTATAGTCACAACCAATCACTTAAGCTATAAGCCACCAAGCAAACATTGCCTAGGCTATAAGCTTCACAGGAAAATCTCAAGTACGAGGGTAATAGGACGCTAACCAAAAGTTGGCCCTTTATACCCAAACCACAATATGTTGAAAGCCCCACACACCAAGTAACATGATCGGCTATAGTAGGCCAATCTATCACACATGAAAAAATATATGGTAGCTTACCGAAAGAGGGTAAAGGCAATTGAGTGGAAGGTCACACCACACGACCTCCACGAAACACAGTCCACGTCAATACAGAAAGACTGGTATATGACGTACCACAACAAACCATTACCACACGGGGTACAGGTACCTATTACCACAAGGTACCAGCACGGAAAACCACAAGTAAATAGTGCCGTAACAAAGCACACCATAGCAAGCTAAACCACATATGGGAGTCAACACTCACTAACCATAACCAAAAACTGTACCACCACTCGGGCACACCACAACCACAACCGCAGTCACAACTGTGGCCAACACCAGGGCACACCTCAAACGAGTCAAACCTCGACTAAGAGTCACTAAACACAAAACCCGACAAGTAGCAAAGCACGAGTCAGAAAGGAACGACGCCAACCACACGGGAACGGACTACTGACTGATCAGGCCCGTATCCAACACGGACAACACAACACAAGAAAACCTCTCAGCCTCGCAGTCACGGACGAAAGGTCCAACTGCCGCACCAGAGAACAAGTCAAACAACTGTGGAGACCAACCAACACCACACCTGCAGACACACACTGTAGGTCCATGCCTAGCACCTCTAGGGTCTCTGGCCGGAGCACCCTAAAGTGAGGCACTGGAAAACAGGACTAGCTGGGGACCAGTGTCGACTACTGGTGTCCGTAACCCCAATACGAGCGCGCTACAAGTGACTGCACACCCACCAACACAAGCCGCTGCCCTACTGTCGTCTTTCCCTCAGCCGGACGTACAACTCAAACACAGGAGTGAGGGTGTCCAGGAAGACGACACAGACCTCAACAGTACAACACAAGTACGGGACAAACCCGAGCACAACAAACACACGTGCCTGGCTCATAAAGAACCTGGGGTACCCGACTAGAGAGGCATTCCGGAATAGGCGCCGGACCACCACACTCGGCAATACACAAACCATATCACTTACACATTTATTACAAATCACGATATACGTGTGAGGAATAGCTTGTCCTGGTCACTCGTGACTTACAAGCTAGCCTACACAAACACATATATGAACCATATTAAAAATAATGCCATGACCTGTCATTGGTCACATAGTGACCTTTACTACCATACTAGGCACAATACACACTAACACTCATACTTTATTACTTATCCATTTAGGATGTTTGCAAGAGATCCTAAAGGATCAAGACTAGGTTCCAACGTGAACCTCATCGCCACAACACCACGGATTAATCATAATAATTAAGACATAATAAACACAATGATACACGATATGCCATGAACATACAAACTACATGCACGACATCTAAACCACGTAAACTCCACACGTATAATACACCATGACTGGTGTACTACACATCATCCATGTGAAAACCATATATCCAACTCATGGACAACATGCACACATTATATTACATATTAACCACGTAAAGCATGCCCATCTCGTGAGCAACACACTATAGAGGAACAAGTATTGGCTCTCATCTGTCATTGCCATGCACACACAACCAGTAACATGCACAACAAGAAAAACCTTTGGAAACATACTGCGCTGAAACCAGCACAGGTTAGCGGCAGTATCGATTGCCGTCCATTATTATAAACGGCAGCATCCCCTACCGTTAATGCCAAAAATATATTAACGGCTAGACATCTGGCCGTTAATCTCCAACTGAAGAACCCAACGTCAATCGATGTTGACGCTAAGATTTTCAGCTCCCAGGTATACAAAAACACAAGACCGGCCCAAGGCCAATCATACGGGCAACTTAGCCCTATAAACAATAAGAAAACAAGGGAAAAAACTTCCCTTACATTTGAATACTATAATTAAACTAAAGAAACAAATCCAACGCTTGGATCGATCAAAAACCACCCATTTCCCGGCATGAAGAATCCTTTCCATAAACTCAATTAACATGCGATCTATGCAACAAAGCATGGCAAATCAACCAGGAGAGATCAAAGGGTCCAGTCCTACCTCAGAAACGCAATTAAACCCGAGATAAACGAAAATTACACCGACCCCCCAGGAGCTTCCCGAAATACCGCCCTCCAATCCGTCATTCCCCGCCTGATCTGCCGCTGCTGCGCGCATCACGCCTTCCCACGTGCTCCGTCGACCGCCGGAAGTAGTGCAGAGGCACAAAGGTGAAGGTGGGGGGAAGAAAAGAGGAGAAAATGGGGAAAGAAGAAGGCTCAGGTTACCCCTAAAAACACAAGCGCCTTAGGTTAACGTCAACCTCTGCGCCGCTAACCAAACCGCCCCAACTAGGCGTCGACAATGCTCGCCGCCAAGTTCAACGATAGACGTCTACATCGATGGACGCCAAGAACATGTTAACGGCAACACCATTTCCGCCAACACACATAAGACGTCACACACCTGGACGCCTACCCACTGTTGATGTCCAGCACACTGAACACCAACACAGATCCATAACCAACTCTGGTAAGGATCCAATAAGAAACACACAACACAAGTCGCACTGGTCACAGCTTGACCATCCCACACGCTAACAGAGGATCCACGAAGATCTGAAAAATGCGCGACGTTACATTTGTGGTATCAGAGCCTAGGTATTCTTAAGTATAGGATAATCTAGGTTTGACCTGCCTTGACTTAGAGTCTAATTCCGTACCTATGTGAATGGTAGCAACCAAGGGTAATAAGATAAAATAAAACGCAACCACTCATACACTTAGTGCAAAACTCAATATCTTATATTTACTTCATTTTTTGAAGGAACTTAAATCACAACAATGGCAGCGGAGCGTGCACATCCGTGACTTGCAGCAAAACATACAGAGCTGACAGGCATTGCTCCAGGTGCTGGAGCCAATAAACAATAACCGTGGTGATGGAGACTTGCACTAGAATTTTCGCAACTTGACCCCGCCTCGATTCAGTGGGACCATTGACTGACGAGGCAGAGAATTGGCTGAAAGAAATGAACGCATTTCAACGTTATGCAGTGCGCGGATGGTGACAAGCTATTATAAGCAACATTCCAGTTAGAAGGGACACCCGTGCGTGGTGGGAGTCCATAGAGAGGCTACAAGGGCAGATGCACAGTTCACATGGAATGAGTTCAAGGAGCATTACAACTCCAAGTATTTTTCAGAACGAATCAAGAAAGAAGCCTCTGAATTTGCAGCCCTCAAGCAGAGGAATCTCACTGTTGCTGAGTATGAAGCTCAGTTCTCTCGGTTGGCGCGCTACGCCAACACCTGGTAGGCACTGAAAGAATGAAGGCAAAGCGCTTTCTTAATTGACTCAGGCCCCGCATATATCACATAGCTGTCACCTATGGACATTCAAACTTATCCAGAAATGGTTAGAAGGGCACAACTACTAGAAGATGCGACTGATCTCACTGATCGCATCAATGGCAGAATGCTCAAGAAGGAGCAGACATCCGGAGCACCGAGCAAGCTACGAACGGAAGAAAAGCCGTTAAGTATCACTGATGGAACAAGACAGGAGAGGAAAACCCAAAGTTCCCACTCTACTGCCCCAAACAACAAACCGAGATGCAAGCACTGTGACAAGCTGGGTCACACTGTAGAAGAATGCTGGAGGAAGGTAGGTGCATGCCTTCACTGTGGAGCCAAGATCATCGGATTCCCGAATGCATTGCTGAAGGAGGAATGAGAAGCGTCCTGTGAGACAGAGGAAGCCCGGCCAACTGCATGCCCTACAAAGAGGTAGAAACCACCGAGGATGGGGAGTTGTCGAAGGTACTTTACCAGTCTTTTCTCATCAACATTTGTTTTGTTTGACAATGGTGCGACACATTCATTTATATCACAAGCATTTGCTAATACACTAAATGAAAAAACCCACATCCATAGAATTGAATTACCTGCCACAACACCACGGGAGAAAAGGCTCAATTGAATAAATATTTTCCATTAGCTGATGTAAGATTGTGAAACTCAATCTTAGGGCAGACTTGATCTGTATGCCCATGGAGGGCTACGATGTAATTCTGGGAGCCGATTGGCTATCCACGTAGGGGATATCGTGGATTGTAGAAAAGGGAAGATTTCCTTTAGTGAATTCCCTAAATTAACCTTCACGGGACGTAGAAAACAAGAGGCACTTGTCTCTCGGCTGTGCCATCAAAGCACAAAACATGATAAGAAAGGGCTGTGTGACATTTCTTGCCGCAATTGTAGTTGAGAAGAAAGCAACTAAGATATCAGACATTCATATAGTGCAAGAAATACGCTGTGTTTCCCGATGAGCTGCCAGGCATTTCACCAGAGAAGAGATGTGAATTTCTCAATTGATCAATACCCGGAGCTGCACTGGTATCACGCCAACCCTACAGGATGTCCCCCGCTGAATTGAAAGAGTTGAAAGAGCAATTAATGGAACTGATGGAAAAGGTTTTATCAGACTAAATACTTCTCCGTGGGGAGCACCAGTGTTGTCGTAAGAGAAGGATGGATCTATGCGGCTATGTATCGACTACAGGCAGCTGAACAATCACTATAAAAAAGAAATATCCTCTACCTCGGGTCGATGAATTGTTTGATCAGATATCAGGAGCCAAGTATTTTTCAAGATGACCTTAGATCGGGATATCATCATATGAGAATAAAGGATGCAGACATTTACAAGAGAGCTTTTAGGAGCAGGTACGGTCATTATGAATTTGTAGTCATGCCTTTTGGACTAACCAATGCTCCTGCAGCTTTCATGCAATTGATGAACAGTATCTATCGGTCCTACCTCGACAAAGTCAATGGTATTCATGGTCTGATATTCTCATATACTCGAAGACCAAGGAAGAGCATGAGGAGCATCTGAGGATCGCTCTGCAGATCTTGCGGGACAACAAGCTCAATGCCAAATTGAGCAGTGTGAATTCTGGCTCGAGGAGGTGTCATTCCTAGGCCATGTTATTTCCAAGGAGGTATTACTGTCGATCCTTCCAAGGTAAAAGTTGTACTCAACTGTAAAAGGCTGACTAATGTTACCGAGATCAGAAGTTTTCTTGGACTGCCTGGGTACTACAGACGGTTCATAAAAGACTTCTCCAAGATAGTTGTACCTCTACGCGTCTACGCTGAAAGAGAACCCCTATGTCTAGAGCAAGGAGTGTGAAAAGAGCTTCTAAACACTTAAGCAATTGTTGACTTCTGCACCTGTCCTCGCGTTGCCAGTCGAAGGTGAAGGATTCTCAGTCTACACTGATACTTTTGGAATCGGTCTAGGCTGTGTGCTAATGTAGAATGAGAAGGTCATAGCTTATTCTTCAAGGCAGTTGAAGCCACATGAAGTTAATTATCCTGTCCATGACTTAGAATTAGCTGCAGTGGTATTTGCACTCAAGATCTGGAGGCATTACCTATGTGGGGAGCAATTTATTGTCTACTCCGACCACAAGAGCCTGAAGTACCTATTCTCTCAAAAGACACTTAATATGAGACAAAGAAGATGGCTGAAGTATTTGAAGGACTTTGATTTCAACATTTAATATCACCCGGGCAAAGGTAATGTAGTAGTTGATGCACTTAGTAGAAAGCCAATAGCGTCATTATCATGTTTAGTCATGGGCGAGATGCAATTGTTAGAAAAGTTCGCCAGTCTGAATCTGAATATTGAGGAAAGAAGTGATAAGATGTTGGTGGCTAATCTTAGAGCTCAACCCGACATCCTTGTCGAGATCAAAGAGAAATAGTCAAATGATCCGTTCCTAGTCAGAGTCAGGGAGACCATAGCTGACAAGCCGGACTTCTCCATCGCTGAGGATGGAAGAATACTATTCCAAGCCAAGACATGCGTGCCTGACAATGAGGAGCTGAAGAGAAAGCTAATGGATGAAGCCCACAAGACCAAGTATACCATTCACCCAGGTGCAACCAAGATGTACGAGGACATGAAAAAGTCATTTTGGTGGCGAACATGAAGCGTGAGGTGGCTGAGCATGCCGCACACTGCCTCACTTGTCAAGAGGTAAAAGCTGAACACCGTCGTCCCGCAGGTGTACTCAGACCCTGGACATACTCGAGTGGAAGTGGGAAAGCATCATGTGGGTTCATATTTTTGAAACTAAGTGATTTACACTCTAATTAATAAAGAGAAGAGTAAAAGTGATTCTTTTTTATATCAGTGAGTGTTTTCTTTATGCTTCAATTTCAGACTAATTAAGTATTATGTTTGAACCATAAAGGAAATTGAAGTGGCCTTCTTATCTCCATGCAAATGATAGGTTATTATTATGTATTCACCTTCTATACACCTTAGATAATCACTCAAAAATCACTGCTCAAGAGTTTTTTCCACATTCCACAGCAAAAATCAACAAGCATACATTCTACAGGGATCTGTCGACAGATACAAGTTCATCTGTCGACAGACGGCGACTGCCCTGTTTGGAAGTTCAACGGGCACATCGTTTGGGGCTGATTTGGTGGGCCATTGCCTTTTACACTTCCCCCCACTTCTTTAAATAGGCATCTCCGGCCCTTCCACCTGCAACCCCACCCCAATCTTCCCTCTTCCTCTCTCACACACCTCCTTCTCCTTTCTGGACGGGAAACCCTACCTCCATGCCCTCGCTTGATATCCTTGCTTTTCCCTCTTTCTACAGCCCTCCTTCTATTCCTCCATCTTTGTCTCATCCCCTTCATGGCTCCCACGGCGAAGAAGTGGTTTCACGTCGTCGTCCCGCCTCCTCCTCGCCTGGCGAAGGATCCAGGGCTCACGATGAACGCCGGACCAAACACAGGGATGATCGCCTTCCAGAGTTGGTCGTACCTCCCCGTCTCTACCTCAAACGGGTTCACGGTACATTCACAAAGTTTGTTCCTCCACGTTATGTGGATTTCCACTCATTGGCCGATCTCTTCCCCAACCTCCAACCCCTATTCGATACCCAGAGTTGGACAGTCTTTCTCTACGCTCATACGGCATACTCTCCCACTGCCGTAACTGAGTTCTTCAACAACCTAGCTTCTTCCGATGAGGCGTTCTACACCTCTGTGAAGGGCACTCCCTTTAAACTCACTGCTAACCTTTTTAGCAATGCCCTCCAGATTCCGAACACCGGGGCGGATATTCTTGATCATCACCCCGACGCCTCTGTCTACTATCCCCTTCTTACTTTTCAACCCTATGATACAACCAAGGAGATTGCTAAGCTCAATGCCAACACTTTCCCTCCCCTCAACCGCATGATTCACCAAATCTTCACCACTTGCATTGCGCTGAAGCATGGCAGTCGTGAACTCGTCACCAATGTTCACAAATCACTGTTTACCTTCTTCCTTAATTGTGAACCCATTAATCTTCCTCTCCTGATGCTTCGCTTGATCACCAAGTGCTTCTACCAACCCAGGAGATCCATGCCCTTCGCTTGCCAAATTACTTCTCTTTTGAAGTTTATTGGCATTCCCATTCCAGACAGTGAGTGTGTCTCACTCAACTCCCGCAACAGTTTTGATATCACTGCCGCAACACGCATGGGATACAAGCTAGTGGATGGGGTCGTCACCCGGGAACTCAAGGGCAAGGCACCTGCTGCTGCCGAGGATGAAGACTACATCGGGGATGACGATCAAGCTGCTGATGAAGAAGATGCTGAAGAAGGTGATGAAGACTCCCAGTCAGAGCCACTAGATGCTCCGGGAGATGCTGGTGTTGATGTAGCTGCTCAGCCCTCCATTCGGGATTTGATAGCACAGCTACAAGTGCAGATGACACATGGCTTCGAGAGGCTGAATGAAAGAATGGATACCTTGGACACACGCCTTGACAGACTTGACACTGAGCGTCATGCCACCCATCGAGCTCCTGAAGATGATGCTGCATAGATAGATTTGATGTCTAGGAGTGGGTCATGTCCTGTATTTTCATTTCAGTCTGAGTAATGTCGTTTCATGTATTTTCTCCTTCACTTAATGTTATTTCCGTCACACTTTTGTCATGTGAATGCTTCACTTTCCTATGAATGAAATCACATGTTCTGTGCATATCTCAAAGTGTGATTGTTGTCCTTCCTTTCGATGTTGTCAAAAGGGGGAGAAGAAACCTCAATTGCATGAGCATTAATTGAATAATTTTGTCATCATCAAAAAGGGGGAGAATGTTGGGTTCATATTTTGGAAACTAAGTGAATTCACATTCTAAATGATAAATGTTAATCAAACAATGTTTTTGAATGATGAATAAATTGAATTGAGGTTTCATACATGTCAATTAACATGATACAATATTTGGTTATCTATGTCTTCATTATACCTAACTATACATGTTTTATCATGTAGGTACAAGTGCATATAACCAAGCCTTCACAAATCATGAGAAAATGATCACAAGTACATTGTATACATGTACCTGTCGACAGACCCAAAGGCATATGTCGACAGATGCCACAGTTGTGATCAGACAGAAAAGTACTAAGTTCAGAAAAAGAGCACCTGTCGACAGATGCTCAGAGACCTGTCGACAGATGTCACAGACAGAAATGCCAGAGTTCTGTGTTTTGGCAAAACTGACCTTGTCTGTCGACAGATGGATGTCGCCTGTCGACAGATGCCACAGGCCAGAACAACCTGAAATCTGTCTATTGCAAATCTGTTGCAATCTGTCGACAGATGCTCAATACCTGTCGACAGACGAAGTGAATCTTCAAATACGGAAACCTTCCTTCATATCCGAGATTGTGTTTTCAAGTCCCACGACTCTCCATATGAAAACACAACTATATATGCATCCTTTTGAAGAGAATCTCGTACAGAAGCAGCCACAACCAAAAACCCTAAAGACAAGTGGTATCAGAGCGAGGTTGCGGGTTCGATTCCCCCGGGTGCCGCTGGGGGGGAGTTTGTTGGTTAACTGCCATCGACTCCCTTAGGGAATCGCTGCCACTATGCTGTTATGGGGCAGCATAGTGACATCGGGGCTGGCAACCCAACCCGCCGCAGGGGTAAAACCCTGTGCGAAGCCCCTCATGCCGACCACAGCGTTGACGTGGTGCTTTGCGCTTCCGCCTTAAAGATTTGGCTACCGCCTTCACTACCAGCTCGAGCTTTTGGTGCAACGGTAAGGGGCTCGGTCCAACACATCAGAATGGATTTCATCATGGGTTTACCCCGAACTCGTGGTGGACTCGATGCTATATGGGTTATTGTGGACCGTTTGACTAAGTCCGCACATTTCCTTGCAATTAAGAGTACATAGAGTGTGGATGTACTTGCAGCACTGTATGTAAAAGAAATAGTAAGGCTACATGGAGTTCATGTATCCATAGTCTCAGATCGTGACCCTAGATTCACTTCTAGATTCTGGAAGGGACTTCAGACTGCATTGGGCACTAAACTTAATTTTAGTACTGTCTTCCACCCCCAGACAGATGGACAGACAGAAAGGACCAACCAGATAGTGGAAGACATGCTTCGTGCCTGCACTATAGATTTTGAAGGCTATTGGAATGAGCATCTATCCCTGATAGAATTCGCCTACAACAAAAGCTATCAGGCGAGCATTAAGATGACACCATTTGAAGCCCTGTACGGAAGAAGTTGCAGATCACTGGTATGCTGGAACAAGGTAGGAGAACAGCAATGGCTGGGACCAGACATGGTGCAGAGCACTAGTAGGGATATACAGATTATTAGAGACAGAGTCAAGATAGCTCAGTCTAGGCAGAAGAGCTATGCTGATAAAAGAAGAAGGGACTTGGAATTTCAAATCGGAGACCATGTGATGCTGAAGGTATCCCTGGCCCGATGATTTCAAAGGTTTGGGATGAAAGGCAAGCCAAGACCACGATTCATAGGTCCATTTGAAGTGTTGGATAGAGTTGGCGAGGAGGCATACCAACTAGCACTACCGCCCCAGTTCTCCACCGTACACAATGTATTTCATGTGTCAATGCTGAGGAAATACGTGTATGACCCGTCACACGTAATCAGCTATGATGAGATCATTTTGAACAAAGATATGACCTATGAAGAAAGGCCAGTGAAGATTTTGGACAAGAAGATGCAACAACTTCAGAATCGATCTATACCCATGGTAAAGATATTGTGGAGAAATCACGAAGTTGAAGAGGCCAGACTTCTGCGTCGTGACCTGATCGCGACAGTACCTACGTCGCGACTTGACTGTTGCGGCCAGAACCCTAAATTACCATTATAACCCTGCTATTAATGACATATAAGCCCTAATTAACTTCATTTAAGTACTGTCATGATTTAATTTCAACTTGATAAATGTAAATGGTTATAATCTCCATGAAATTTATTAATTTTAAAAGTATGTGCACAATCATACATGATCTCTTACACTTGTACACACTTTACAATCATGATTGCTATTAAACCCTATTAATTTACTCAATAATATATCTGGTAATTAAGCAAAATTAATTTCTAAACTCCCTATTTAATTAATTACACTTGTCTTCGTTTTACTCGTGCGTTTTATACACCGTTACCGTTTTCCCTCGACCTTCGAGCACTCGAGGCACGACGGACCAGTTTCTACACACTTTTCTTGGCATGGACCACCTCTCCACCTGGAAGACTCCTAATTGGACCAAGGAATGCTTGTCAAGGCCTCCGTAAGTCTTCTTGGCTTTGGCGCACGTCCTTAGCCGACGACCTGGTTGTACCCTAATACCCGTTACACCCTTAGGGATCAGTACGATCCATGGCCTTAGTGTGTTCTCTCCTTATCTTGTGATCAAGCCGGACCACCTGGCTCGTGTTCACGACATGGCTAGTGGGTGGTTGTGTCTTCTACCAGACTGCCGGTAACCGACCTGGATCCGCACAACTGTTACTATCAGTGTTACGTTGTTTTTACGATATTGTCCCTATCTCGTCCACTATCTATATCCTCTCATCTGTTCACGTTCTCTCTACACTCTCATCTATTTCGTCTACTACTCTCATCCTTTCTTGGTACTCTCTTGGCCATTCATGTGATTGTCTAAGATAAAGAAATGACTAATGCCAGCGCAATAGGGCCCGATCTGGTCCTAGGAGGAGCGCCCGAAAAGTGCCAGTGCCCATGGGAGTTAAAATGATCAAGGATGTGTACGGCATGCATCCAGTGCCATTATACTATCTAGATTAATCTATGACAATCAAAGTGCTATCAATACAAGTACAAGCTAGTCAAGTGCTATACAAGTGCCATCGTTATGTGCTATTACCATTACATGGCCATTCTATTATTGTTCTCGTTGTGCTATTTTCCCTATACTAGTGCCATCGTTCTCTTGTTATCGTTACTTGCTATACATGATTATTCTCTCTAGATATCCTGCCATTCAAAAATATTAACTATTTAAAGCATGTTTGTGTTCATGAGATATTAAGTCCTACTGGGCATTATTCGCTCATCTTGCGTATTTATTTCATGTGTTCAGGTGAGTCGGATGGATATGACCACACTCACGAGGATGAGACTGATGAGGACGTTGCTCACGAGTGACCCGATCAGCTGTCTTGGCTTAGTAGTTAGTTAGTATAGCTATGAGTTAGTGAGTCAGTTAGTCTATATATATTAAATTGGATTTCAATAAAGTACTTTGGGCCCTAGTTTTGGCTCTGATACGTTGATGTAATAATTAGTTAATGAAGTTTGATGAGTTATTAGTGAATGTAATGGAGATTGGTGGATTATTAATGAAATTGGAGTTTATTTGGTGTTATCCAATTGTGCAATGGTTTGTTATTTATTTTCTTGCTTTGTATTATTTAATAACTATAATTTCGCTCTGATATTCCGCGTCGGGGCGTTACTGGGGAAGTGGAGCGGAAGGAAGTCTGTGAATTTTGTGAAAATCCAGGGCACCAGGTTGATAACTGTTGGAAGAGAGTAGGCAGATGCTTGCGATGTGGAAGTCAACAACATCGAGTCATCGATTGTCCAACAAAGAAGAACCAAACTCTACGCCAAGGATGATTACAAGCCCTTGTGGATATAAATCATGCCGATGAAGGTGGACAAGGTATCATCACTAAACCCTTAGTTAATTTCATAATATTTTCACGATAGCAAAGCCCTAAGTGGGGGAGATGATGGAATGAAATATTCAGAGTAAATTGGTAGACGTATCATATCATATGAATTTGGGGACCAAATTTTTTTTAAGTGGGGGAGGATGTAGCACCCCGAAAAATTTAAATACCTAAAATTTCAAAATAATAATTTATTTAAATCAAAATAATAGAAACATACGTACCCCTATCGTATGTGTGAGAATACATCGGAAACTTTCGTAAAAATTACAAATCAACCCCAAACATTATTTCTATGTGTTCAATGAAAAAATTCATGCAACGAAAAATCTGATTGGCCAAGTGTACGTCACAACGTGACTAATTATCCAAATTAGGAAATTAAGTCGGAAAACCGTTAACACATAAAGATAACGCGCCCATAAATTAAACGAACTTGTCGAAGAGACTTCCAATGTCATGTAATGATTACCCATTATCGAAATTGGACCAAGGGACCTCCCATAGCTCATGAATAAATTCAAGTGAGAAAAATATAATAAGTCTGAAATTCTATTATTCCCTAATTAAAAGAGGAAATTCCCATAAGTTAAACTCCATTGAGTGATGGGTTTTGCTAAATGGACCATCTAAAAAAATTTCGGCCAAAATAGGGATTTTTAAATAGGGAATAATTGGAAAATACCATAAATTCGTAACTTAAATATTACTTAAATAGAAAAGAAGTATTTAATACATTAAAATAAGTAAATTGGGTAGGAATTGGATTCCTAAACCTACCCTAATTGCTTGGCCACGAATTTAGATCCCATCCTAACCCAATTAGAAGTTGTCAAGCTTAGAAGGAAGGAAGGAATTAGGAAATCTCGAAATTAATAGGAGTTAGAGTCCTATTAGGAAATAGAAAGGGAGAATGCTTAAATACTCTCCTAAATCTTCCATGGTTGGCCCTAGCTCATTGCCAAGGGTTGCTGGACCAAGAGGAGAGGCCAAGGAGGAGGAGATCTCGTGGGGAGAAGAACCTCTCAAGCTCTCATCCCCGTTCTTCAAAGTTCTAGCCCTAGAAGAGAAAAGGAGTCAAAGGTAGGCATTCTCACGAGCAAAATCAAATTAAATTCGTCTGTAGATTGTTCCATGTATCAGGAACAAAACCCCTTTCGTTTCAAAATTTTTTGTGCACTCAATATTTTCTTATTGAATTCTAAAGTCCTGCAAACCTCTTGACCCTGAAACTTCATGTTTAATTCATATCTTCTTGAATACTCTATCCCATGCCTCGAAATTTTTATTGGAGATACTGATGATTGTTAGGAATCTTTCGCCCCTGAAAGTCCTAATTTTCATCCATCCTACCATGCGAATTAATTCGTTGATCTCAACTGTGTACTGTACCATGCACGTTGTGAATAAACCTATTTCAATCATGTCGAGACCTTGCCTACTTTTCAATTCCTATTTACTGTAATACTAATGCATGTTTAGATTCGTTCGGAACTAGTTTCATGATTTTTCATCACCTGTGCAATTAGTTATGAATTTTCGAACCACTCTGTGTCAAAACAAGGCAACTTTGACCGCAATCTGAGGAGCTGTCCTTTTCCCGCTCGGACTCAGGCGCAGGACCTGAGAACGCGATGGCCCGATAGGCCACGTTCTCAGGCTGGTCGCGACAGCACCTTCCGTCGTGTTCTGAAGTAACGCGACAGGGGTTGTCGTCACGTTCTGCCTGTCTGATCTGACAAGCCCATTGCGTTCTTTACAAGGCCTTGTCGCGTTCTCAACTGACCCTGTCGCGACCCTTACTGGGGTGCGTCACGATCTCAGACTTTTGCATGAAAACCCTCGATTTATGATGCTCTAACTTTATAAAGTGCTTGTACACTTTGTTAACTATCTTACACGCAGTAAATACACTTGTTATAAATTGAACATTAATGTGTGATTTTTAAAAGACATGCACATGACCACTTTCTATCTACAATGTCATGACACATGCACAGAATTGAATCATCCAATATGGCTTAACATGACATGAAAATTCTCATAATATATCTGGTAGTTTATCTCAATTTTTATTTAAATTACCATATTTTAAAAGGACTTGTCTTCGCTTCTCGCGTTGTTTTGGGAACACCGTTACCGATGCTCCACTATTCTAGAATTCCTCTAGAACGTCGAGCACTTGTTTCTTTATACACACTCTCGCTTGACTTGGACGAACTCTCCATCGGATACTCCTTCTGCCGGACTAGTGAATCCTTGTTCAAAGCCTCTGTAAGTCTCCTCGTCCATGGATTCCCACATGGTCGACGAGCTGGTTGTACCCTAACATCTATGGCACCCTTTAGGGATCAATAAGGTCTAAACGGCTATTAGAAGTTCGCTCTTATCTTGAATCACGCCGGACCTCTAGACCTATGCGTAACTTGGCCAGTGGAAGGTAGTGAATTCCACCTGACTGCCAACACTAAGTGCGCGTGTTGTGCAACTGCTACTATCGCCCGTTTACTCGACGTTTTATGTGCATTGACTTGTAGTTCTCGTCTATACTTTACTCACTCTTCTATTCACATCCACTCTACTATCTCGTCTATTCATCTAGTGCTCTTTTCTATTTCTTGGTACTCTCTATTGGCCAATAATTGATTGTCTAAATATAAACAACATAACCAATGCCAGCGCAATAGGGCCTTATCTGGTCCTGGGGAGAGCGCCCGAAAGTGCCATTTGCCCGCGGGAGTTAAATGATCAGGATGTCGACATTACATCCAAGTGCCATACTATCAAGATTAATCTATGATAATCAAAACAAAGTGCTATATTCGCTCAATGTCTATTAACGACTAAAGTGCTATATTCTCTCTCGGCTATCAACGGATAACCAAAGTGCCATTACTATCTCGATTGACGAAAGGTAATCAAAAGTGCTATACTATTTCGATTGATGAAAATCAATCAAAGTGCAGTTTACTCTCTACATGGCCAACTACTATCTCTCTCCTTGCTATATATGTCGCTTGCTACTGCTTGACAATGTCGTTACTTTCTATTGCGTTGTTATCATTTTATATCGTGATTTGACTTTAATCATCGTGCTATACTTGATTCATCTGCTATCTGAACCATGTTACTCGTGCTATTACTTGACTCTTGCTATCTTTAGTTACTCTGCCCTTTTTAAAGCGCTAATTATTTAAAGCCTGCTTGATTCACGAGATTTAAGTCCTACTGGGCGTTATCGTTCACCCTTCGTTATTTGTTATTGTGTCTCAGGTAAGCTAGATGACGTGACTCACACCAATGGGGCAGGACCCGAGTGATGAGCGACCTGGAGTCAAGTCAAGAAGTTACCCTAGTACTATGGAGTCTAGTAGTTATTGCTTTAGATTTCTTTTCAATATAATGACGTCAATGAGCTCAATGTAGTGGCTCTGGATTAGTGGTTGTAATAGTCTTAGTGATTTTATAATGAAATCAAGAGTTTATTTCAATTATTGTTCCTTAGATGCTCTGAATTATTCAATTGTTGTACATTTTACTCTACTATGTACTTTGCTCACGTCTCCCCGATTTATTCCGCAGCTAAATTGGCGGGGCGTGACACTAGGGTTCTGTAAAACCCAGACGAACTTGGCGTCACACATGTTGCCGCCAACAGGGTTAATGGGACCATCTGTTGCCGCCAACAGAGGATCTTAAAGGCAACAAATGTTGTCGTTATGTTCATGTCTGCAGAAATGCAGATTGAACGCACAAAACACAGTGAATGGGGGTTCCAGGACACAAGATAAATTCCCAAAAATTTCTGAGACCTACTAGACATTGGTATGGACGATGTCCAAGGGTTACTTGCCTTTAAAAATTTTCTAAATGGAATTATTTTCTGGAGAAGCTCTCCTCGGCCAAGCCAAGAAGCGCCCTAAATCGTCTCCCGAACTGGTTCTATGTTGATGTAGACTGCACACCAAGATCGGGGAAGCCTTCCTCTATGTTCAGAGCTCCTTCCAGCCGAAAAGGATCGACGAAAAACACACCACAATGCAAGTTCAAGCCACCCAAAGTTTAGGTTTCGCACAGAGTTTTCTAGGGTTTTCTCAAAGAGCCAAAGGAACCTATTTCGCCGTAAACGGGTGTTTTTATAGAGCCAAGGGTTTTGAGGTATGCGTAGATAGGATTTCCTACCATTGGAAGAAGGTTTCCAAAACAAGAACCGAAGAAATCGCGACCGTTTCCAAATCTGAAACGCACAAATTTTGGGGAAATAGACGTCTACATTCCTGGCCGTCTATTGGGAGTTGGCGTCCATCGATCTGGACGTCGACTCTCCCCTAAACATCCATACATGTTGACGTCAATTGGCCCTTCGACCAAGACACAAGAATATCCAGAATTATATATATATATATATATACACTATATACATACATGCAATTGTAATGTACAACTTAAATATTATATATACTATGCAAATACAACAATATGTACATAGTAAACTCATATAATAATACAATATGTACAGAATAATTACATATACATGTATGCATATACATATATACACAAGGTTATATACACAAGACAACTAAACATCACACGACCAAACAACTTAATAAAAGGGCAAAATTTGAGGGCCTTACACTAAGTGTGTCAAATACGGACATCAATGGTTGGTTGCTTCGCCAGATGGAAGGGACTGAATTTTCAGTCATAGTGTCCACTTCCAGAACCGTCGGCTTGCTGGCCACTTTGACGACCCGCCCCTTGTAAGGAAACTTCAATCACTGATGTACAGTCGAAATGACGGCGCTGAGTGCCTGAATTAACGGCCTGCCCAGGATCATGCGGAAACTTGGGTCCATGTCCAGAATATGAAAATCCATCTCGGTGACAGATGGACCCAGCCCTACCTTCAAGGTGACCACTCCTTTTGGCGGCCTACTTGTATTGTTGTAGGCCGTGATAGTGATGGTGGAGGGTCGACACGACATTGATCGATGCTCTAGTGTCCACTAAACATTGAGAGACACATATCCCATTGATATTGACTATAAGGCACAGGGCATACCGCTGAAACTCCACCGGTGCTAACTCAGATTCATGAAATTCAATGGCAGGATGCGAGCTTGTGGGAGTCAATACTGCACTGATCTGATTCACTGGGAGGTCTTCATTCACCATGACCTTCTGTAGATACTGCATGAGAGCTTTCGGATGCACCGACAACCTCTTGATCAGTTCTAGAATAGATATCCTAGCCGGAGTCTTGTCTAAATGCTTGAGCAAATCATACTGAGTTCATGGAATAGACTCTTCAGTTGGAGCTTCTTCTTCCTGGGGCAAAGGTGCATGTTCTTGCTGTGAGAAATTCCGGTTGAACATGTGCCCACTCTGGAGCACCATTGTTTCTTTGGAATTCTCTCCCGCTGTTGTTGCCGCGGCCGGCGGAACGGAAGGTGGAGGGGAGGTAGAAGGCTGAGGGGTGAACATTTGGTGTAGTAGTTGGATACTTTCCGCACTCGGGAGTGGAGTGGAGGTACGGAGGAAGGGGGCTTGTGGATTGGAGGTAATAAGGGGCGCAGTTGGTGTACAGAGGAGAGGTGGGTTGGATGGCTGGCTAGAGGGTGTTGGATGGTGGGTAATGGTCGTAGGAATGTGTAGAAAGGTGGGTAAGGGGTAGGTACACAGATGAAGGGGGGTAAAGTAAAGGACGGTTGGGAGGTGGAGGTGGAGGCTACTTCCATAGGCCGGCCAAGTGTGCCTTCATTGCAGGGATACGCCGTGAGGGCGTTCACTTGCTGGTTCGGAGCCTGGTGCTCCGGGAGGGGGTTCTAGACAATGCCCATGTTGGGCTGCTGCGGGGGTGCCTGAGGCTGCTTCTGCTGTTGGTGTTGCTGCTGTTGCTGGTCCTGCCTGGGCGGCCTTCTCGCCTTCATTTCTACTATGTATTTCCTCATCTCCTCCCAATCTATCTCTCCTTTATCGTTCAGATCATATATATAGTCCTTGAAATGAAAACACGCCTCCAAGGTGTGGTCCGGTCCCCTATGGAATGCACAGTAACGAGATGTATCGACATTAGGAGGCCATTGTAGCCTTTCCCTCGGAAAGGTGAGCACATTGGCAGCCATAAGAGCATTGAAAATATCGAGTAAGGTTTCCGTCAATGGAGGGTTATGGGCTCTTCTTGGGCCTGGGGGACGTCTAGGCTGTTGGGGCTCATAGGTGCCTGGAGGAGGGACTTGGTTGTATTGGGGAGGAGGAGGAGGAGGTTGTTGTTGCTGGTATTGAGGAGGGGCAGGTTGGCGGTACTGAGGCTGCTGAGGATGGCGATATTGTGGAGGCGGTAAAGGAGCCTGATAGTACTGGTTGGTGGGAGGCTGTTGGTATTTGGGCTGCTGAGGTTGATGAGGCAGTTGACGATGTTGGGGTTGTTGAGGTTGTTAGGGTGGTGCCCTAAACATTGGAGGGTTGTTCGGCTTGAAGGTCGGCTGTTGGGACGTAGGTAGAGGGACTGGGGTTGCCCATAGCACTCACCTGCTAATTCTGCATAACCCCCTCGGTCGTGGGACCGCCAGTAGGGGGAGCACCATTATGCTTTTTGAATGTCCGGGCCTTCGGCTCAAACATAGCCATGATCGGAGAGTCCTTCAGCTGAGTCTGGATGTACCGGGCTCTCTCATACAACTCCTCCATGGTGGTTAACTTATTCATAGCTAGGATGTGTCAGAACTATGGCGTAGCATTCGTCGTGATCATCTTGACTTGTTCTGGTTCAGATAGTGGGTCCCTCAACTTTTCAACCATCGCCCTCCATCTGTCAGCATAGTGCACAAAGTCCTCATCCGTCTTCATCCTCTCGGCCATCAAATCAGTTATTGATAATGCCGGACCAACCCTATCCCTGTACCTCTAAAAAAACTTCCTCTGAACTGCCTCGAAGTCTTTGGCATCCGCGGGCTCCAGAGAATAGAACCACTCAAGGGCGGGCCCATCTAGTGATCGGCGGAAAAGAAATGTGAGGGCACGACTGTCATTTTGCCAGAAGGACGATTCGTACATGAACTCCTTGATATGTACGAATGGGTTTCCGGTGCCATTGTAATGGCGGTAGACCGGCAGTTCAGAAGGGGGGAGGTGAAAGACTGGCATAGAAGGGAGAGCCAGTTCAAAAGAGTCTTTGGGTGCAGACACCCTTTTCAAATCCTGTTCTAATCGACTCACCTTCGCAAGGAGCGCTTGGGTGAGTTGATCAGAAGGAAGTTTGGTAGGCACACCAAAAGAATGAGGTTGGGGTGCACTCACCTGGACAGAATTGTGGTGGGGAAGCATGCCAGCGTGCACAGAAGCATGGGCCGGAGCCCAAAGAAGATAAGTGGGCCTTGCCATGGTAGGGCTTGGCCGGACGAGAGAAGGCCTCCCAATAGGGTGATGGGGGCAAGAGTGAATGACAGAGTTGGCCCGCGAGGGGGCAGGAGAAGCTCGGACCGTCGGGTCGCGAGCGGGTTCAGTGTAAACACCCGCGTTTTGATGGAAAGTTTGAATGGGCTCCGGTATGGATTTCCCCTTGAGATCAGCTTGAACCTCTTGGAGCTGAGAAGCTTGGAGGCTTTGAAGAATGTTCACAAGTTGGGACAGGTCAATGGAGCTAGAAGCATTGGCGTTGACATGCCTCGGGGAGTGGTGAGGAGATTACGAAGCCATCGCATTAACATGCGAGGTAGATGGACCAGTATGGGGGGCATTAGGGAGTTGTGGAAGGGGTTCCATGGAATCATACACCTCATTGTATGTATCATCATGATAAGCCATATCCTCGTATTCGGCCATTCTGAGAGATCGGCCTAAACGAAGCTGCATAAACTTGAACACGCAAGTTGACTAACAAGCGATTACCAAACAACTACTCAAACAAGTTTGAGAGAAGATATTTTTTTTTGGGGGGGGGGGGTCAAAATTGGTCCTCAGGGTCTAAGTCTAGAAGAGTGCACCCTCCCCCACAGGGGGAGAATGGTCTCACTCCACCATATAAACACATGGGCCAGAAATTTATAATAATCAAGAGCTACAAGTTTGAGAGAGAATGTTAACGGATTTTAATCAAACACTTGAAAATGCTTACGTCCAATTAGATGTTCAATCTGATTTAGGGTGAATTTTATTTAAGGTGTATCACTCCACGTAGGTATGGTAAATGGGTGAGATGAAAACTTCGGGCACACTAAACACACTCCCTCTCACGCAATGGGTCCTCTAACTCGAGTCTCCGGGGTGGTTCAACCTGCTCAGTCCACAGTGAAGGAATCCACGGGGTACGAAAACTTACAGAGGTTTTGGCAAAGGTCCCCTAGTCTAATGAGACGGAATGCCCAAAGGAGAAGTAGCCTTTACCAAGAAGGGTGTTTGGATCCTAGTGTAAAGAGGGAAGGAGGTCCCTCAACCGAAGTATGACCTGTAAGCAATGCAAGATGCAAGATGGCAGAAAAACCCCTCTCACTATGACAGACTGAATCGCGGCGAGTTCAGTTGCCGCGCTTCGAGATGAATCGCGTCCATTCAGTCAGTCGCAGATCTGACAGCTCACAGAAGCTGTAAGAGCCACGACAACTCCCTCCAGAGTCTGTCACAAAACCGCATCGGGGTAAGACGTCGCACAATACCACAAATCGCGTCGCCTGAACGCGACGCAGATCAAAGAAACACCCGAGAACAATAAAATCAACACAGCATGCTTTCAACCAGTCAAATGGAATGAAGTAAGAGCCAAATAAAGATGCTTTCTTCCAGTAAAGGTAACCAAACGGGGAGGGGAACAAGATGGTATTTTTTTTTAATCAAAATTTATGAAAAATGTAAAGAAAAGAAACACAACCACAAAATGGTAAAGGCGATGGGAAATCTCAAAAGTACCACGTGGGGTACGAAAGGAGGGGGTTGTACCGTGTGGGGTACGGAAGGAGGGACACACGTGGGTGTCAAAGGAGGGGCACACGTGGGTGCCGAAGGAGAGGTAACCGGAGCTAAAAAGAAAGAAGTCCCACCGTGATCGCCAATTTGTAGACGTATTTTTTTCAAAACACCTCCTATAAAGAGATGATTAAAAAAAGAGATTATTTTTGAAATAAAATAAAATAAGAGAGAGATGGCGTGATGGGAAAGAAAAGAATAAAACGTGCGTGTGTTCACAATAAAAGAGGTGATCGCCAGGTACATGAGGGTACCGAAGGGGACGGGCGAAAAGGAAGACGCGAAGGGTACTTACTTTCACCCGAAGATCGCGGGAGTGTGGTGTGCGGGTTCACTTCTACTTCTTCCACCGGCCGGCCGGCAAAGAAGATTTAGCTCCGATGGTTACCTTGCAAAAAAGGAAGATAAGAAAACAAGTGAAGAGGGATTAGACTATGAGGTGCAGTACAAAAATTAAGGGAAATGAAGTAAAAGGCAAGAACAAGGGCTTTAACACACCTCGTGGGGTGGTGTTAAACCCCTAAAAGTGTGGGTGTGGAGAAAATGATGTGTGTGTGTGTGTGTTGTGATGCATGCAACAAATGAAATAGAAAGAAATGAAGGGAGAAGAAAGAGTGGCGATGTGAGCCACTGCTGCAATGGACTAAGTGGACGAAGAATGCCCCTCCCGCCTTGCTTCAATGCGCGTGAGGAAGACCACTCCGGACTCCAAGGATGAGAGAAATGAAAAGCTTGGGATGCATATTCTCCTTGGTTCAGAATTGAGTTTCTAATTCAGCAGGGCTTCGCCGTAGTGCGTGGGTGATGCTCAAAACAGTGGCCTCGGGGGTCTATTTATAGAGGGGAAATTCTTAAATCGCGTCCGACACAGTGGACCCCTATCTTATAGAACTGCGTCTGACTAAGCTACCGCGATTACCAAGATTCACTTTCTACGATTAAGCCCTTCCAAACATCGATTATAGCCCTTTTAAGAATCGCGTCGGCTACGGACGCCAAGTTTAAAACAATTCCGCTTTCAAATGATTCTTTCCAAATATTCAAAAATGGAAATATTAAATCGCATCGGCTGAGGCCGCCGCATATTTGAACATAATCGTTCTTTGAGGGAAATCGATCTTCATTCAAAGGAAGGTTAAAAACGCGTCGGAAAAGTTGGACGAAGTTCTACTTTAGCAACCAAATCTTTTCAAAAACACTTTTGGAAATTGCCATAATTTGAAAATGGAAACTCTTAATCGCGGCAACCTTATAAGACGCGATTCAAAACAGAGTAAGCGCCAAAAAAGGAAGTGTGATCCACGTCGATTTCACCTGCCGTGGATCAATCCTCCTAAAAGGCATCCACTGTGTCATACGCGAATCATTGAAGCTCAACAGACCCCTTTAGACCCTTAGAGAAATCCCTAAAAATCCTACAAAAATCTAGAAAAATAGGAAAATCACTCAAGAGGTTAATTGAAGAGAGCCACTTCGAGGCATCGTGGTATAACATGAAATTTGCTCGATATGTTGCCAAAATGGCGTGTCTATAGTGGGTTACATGTATAATATAGAGTTCCATGAATTATAAAAGAAAGCACAAAGAGAGAGTGTAAAAAGAAGACATCAAGAGGGAATAGCCCAGAAAATACACTCTAAAAACTAAATCATTGGTGAGCGCCAAAAAATCTTTTTCACTTCAGCATTCAAAGGCATCCAACCTCTTCTACATACAAAAATGAATAGTTCATTGAAGAGGATCTCACTTGAAAGAATAGAAGCAAATGTTGCTCAGCTCCTACACATTCAAGAGCTTCCTTGTTGAACATTCAAAGCCCATCATCTTTCTTCAGCAAGCTACATTCCTTCTAAAGGGCTTCTTTACTATGGTTTCATCTGTGCCATTTCTGTCTAATCTATAGACATTCTTTCAGGCACCTTTTACTCTTGCTAAAGAGTTGTTCCACCTGGTGTTAAGTAAAGGCATGTGTTTTAGGCGTGCTTGCTCCACATGGTAAGAGGTGAAGACGTGAGTGGTCAGGTGTTGGACTAGCCAGAGGTCTGTATCTAGTGTGTCATTCCACCTAGTGATAGGTGAAGACCTGAGGTGTTCAGGGTGTATCATGGACCAACTAGAGGTCTGTATCCAATGGTGTAGTCTTGGCTAAGGTTCAGTAAGATAGTGGAAATCTCAAGGTTGTTTCCCTTGAGGACTAGACATAAGTGTTGTGTTGATCAACATCAAACCAGGTTAAATAGTCGTGCAGTGTGTGCGCTTGTGTGGATGGTTTATCTTGTTCATATTAGTTTATTTCTCTAATTATTGCATCTAAACGCTGCACATCAGCCAAGCTTGACTGTGCTACTTTTATCTCTATCTAGATAAAACTTATATCCTACTAAATCAATGAATATACTCTAATATCATGATTAGGACCTATTCACCCCCCTCTAGGTCTCTATAGCTTGGGCAACAAGTGATACAAGAGCCATGTCTCTCATATTTTGGGGTTTCACGACCAGAGAGAAAAGATTTAAGATATGGATGACACTAATGGTGAAGGCCATTCTATTACTAGACCACCTCCCTTTGATGGAACTAACTTTGCTTAATGGAAAACACGCATGGAAGTATTTTTGCCAGGTCAAAAGCTACGATCTTTGAAATGTCATTGCAAAGGGAGACATAAAAGTCACCCTCAAGGAAGGAACATCAAAGTTCTCCAAGGAAGACAAAGAAAAGCTATCCTTAAACACAAGATCAAGGAACATACTTTGTTGTGCTATCTCAAGAAAAGCGTTGAACCATGTTTCGGCTGTAGCAGTGCCAAGGAAATATGGGACAAGCTCATGCTAACCCATGAAGGCACAAGCAAAGTCAAAGAAACAAAGGTGGATATTCTAATGGCCAAGTATGAGAAATTCAAAATGGAACCAGGAGAAACCATTTCTGAAATGTATGGAAGATTCACAGACATCACAAATAGTCTGACAGCACTAGGTATGGTTCTCCCTACCTATGATTTAATTAGAAAATTACTTTGCTCTCTTCCTACCTTGTACACAGCTAAAATGACGGCCATTGAAGAAGCAAAAGATCTAAAAAGGCTAAGCATAGAAGAGCTGATTGGATCACTCATGGCACATGAGTGTCACATAAGTCAACAACATGAAGGAACATCCAAGAGAAAAGTAAATTCCCTTCAAGTCAGTAAAGAAGAAAGCTGCTCGGAAAAAAGAAGACTTAGGCAAAACATCTTAGAATCAAGAAGTTGGTTGTGCTATTCAGAAGGCGTCAAAGGATTCTGCATAGGAAGAAAACAAAATTCACTTCTCAAAGATTTGGAAAGAAAAAGTTCAATATGGAAAAAACTTTTGGAAAAGATCAAGCTATTTGTTATGAATGTAAACAACCAGAACACTTGAAGTTTGATTGTCCCAAACTGAAAAAGAAGGAAAACTACAATAAGACCAAAGGAAGAATCTTTCATAAGTATAAAAGGTATTCAGGACGAAAGGCAATGACTACCTGGGATGATGAAGACTCTGAGCAACCTTCTTGCTCAGAATCAGTAGAAGAAGGAGACAAGGAAAATCTGGCCTTAATGGTTGATAATGATCAGGTACTATCTGATTCCTCTTATGATTCTTTCGCAAAAATTGATGATGATTATTCTCTGAAAGATGCCTTCAAAGAATTATTTAAAAACTTTAAGAAAACTTATCACGAACTAAAAGACTTAAAATTTGAACACACAAAAACTCTTGATGAAAATAATCGATTATTTGAAGAAGTAAAGAAATTAACAGATGAAAATAAACGGTTAATCAAGAATGTAGAAGACATAACAGATGCACTTGGGCAGAGGCTGATAAATTAACTACAAATATTATCAACTAAAACTTGCTAACACATTGACAACTGAAGAGCCCAAAACCACAAGAGAAGTTCGAGAATCTTCTAGCATTAAGGAAGAACAAATAAACAACAACAATGAAATTAATTGGTTAATTTTAGAAAATAATCGATTAAAAAATACTATCAATAAGTTCTCAACAAGATGAAAGAACTTAAGAATGATATTGGAAAGTCAAACTCATAATCATAAGAAAAGGGGAATAGGATATATTCCACATGGAAACGAAGAAAACATAAAACATCCTGAAGTCTATCCAACTCCAAAATTTGTCAAAGAACAAACCAATATAAATGACCATTGTCAAAACTCTGGAAGACTTGGACATAACAAATTAAATTGTCCTAAAAGATTTAAGAAATGGGTAATAAAGAAAACACATAATAATGATAACACTAACCATGAAGGACCCAAGAAAGATTGAGTACCTAAAAATCTCAAGTACTTCCTTGCAAGTTGGTACTGGAGCAACCAGAACCAAATTGTATCTGAACAGTGGGTGCTCCAGGCACATGTCAAGTGACTGTCAAACATTTATCTCTTTATCATCTAAAGAAGGTGGTATAGTAACCTATGGTGATAATGGCAAAGGAAAGGTAGCAAGAATCGGATAAATTGGAATCCATGGAATCAGTCTTATTAATAAGGTTCTATATGTCGAAGGGCTCAAGCATAACCTGATTAGCATAAGTCAGCTATGAGACAAAAGCCATGATATAAAATTCAAGACTGAAAGATGCATCATTACCCATCCTCGTTGAAAGGAAGTAATGTTTATTGCTAGAAGGGAGAGAAGCATGTATGTGATTGATCTGGATGAGCTAAAGCAACAAGATGTGTGTCTATTAGTTCAAAAGGAAGTTGTCACAGATCTTTGGCATAGAAGGCTTGAACATGCAAGTCAAGGAATAATTCAAAAACTATAGAAATATCAACTTGTGGAAGGGATTCCCAAGTTCAGAAGCAAATACATTCGTAGTCCGTGCATCAAGGGAAAGCAAGTGAATGAGTAGATTTCAAAGTAAGAATGTGGTTACAACATAGCAACCCTTGGAGCTACTGCTTATGGACTTATTTGGTGCAATGAAAACAACCAAACTGGTGGCAAAACTATGGATATGACATTGTTGATGACTATTCAAGGTTCACTTAGGTTGATTTTATGGAAAACAAGTCAAAAACCTTTGAATCCTTTTCAAGCATCAGTAAAAAGGATGGAAAATTCAAGATTGTTAACATAATAAGTAATTATGGCAGAGAATTCCAGAACCATGAATTTCAAGACTTCTGCAACAAAGAAAGAATTGAACATCATTTCTCTACACCTAGAACTCCACAGCAAAACGGTATGGCAGAAAGAAAAACCGCACTCTCATGGATATGGCTAGAACAATGCTCACTAAATATTCTTTACTAAGATATTTCTGGGCTGAGGCTATAAGTACAGCATGCTACATTATCAATCAAGCCATGATCTGACCAATTTTGAAGAAAACACCATATGAGCTCTACAAAAGCAGGAAACCAAATATCAGTTACTTGAGGCCATTTGGATGCAAATTTTTTATACTCAACAATGGCATGGATGATCTAGGCAAGCTAGATCCCAAAAGTGATGAAGGTATACTAGTATGTTTCTAAATCCAAAGGTTATTGTGTTTTCAATAGAAGATGTCTACTTGTAGAAGAAATAGTTCATATTGTGTTTGATGAGACTAACCCCATAGGAAAGGAAAGAATTCTTGTGAAGACGATTTTGCAGATGAAATATGCAAAGAAGGACCTAATGATGACAACGAAGAAGAACTTTCTATTGAGAAACTTCAAATAACTGATCAGCCAGATCCTAAACTGCCAAAGGAAATGAGGTTTACCAAGGATCATCCCAAAGAGAATGTTATTGGTAATCCACTTGGCAAAGTCCTCACAAGGAGTATGACCATTTATTGTGATTATTTAGCTCTAGTTTTACAGTTTCAACCTAAATTAGCCGGTGATACCTTAAAAAATGAACACTAGATAATAGCCATGCAAGAGGAACTTAACTAGTTCTATAAGAACAGAGTGTGAAAACTTGTCTCTAGACCCAATGACCATCTAATTATTGGCACCAAATGGGTGTTCAGAAATAAAATAAATGAATCAAAGAATATAACTGTAGGCCTGTTTGGTTGCTAAGGGTTATTCACAAAGAAGAAGGCATAGGGTTTGATGAAACTTATGCTCTTATTGCTATATTAGAAGCAATCAGAATTTTGCTTGTGATTGCTTGTGCTTTGAATTTTAAATTATTTCATATAGATGTTAAGAGTGCTTTCTTAAATAGCTTTATTAAAGAAAAAAGGTTTATGTTGAGCAACCTGAAGGTTTTTAGGATTCTAAGTTTCCAAATCACGTTTATTTATTGCACAAAGCTTTATATGGACTCAAACAAGCTCCTCGAGCTTAGTATGAGAGATTAAGCAGTTTATTGATTAGTCAAGATTTCAAGCCTGGAAAGGTAGATAGCACTCTGTTTATCAAACATCATACTAGAAATTTTATAATAGTTCAAATATATGTGGATGACATAATCTTTAGGTGCTACTGACGAAAGTTTATGCTAGAAATTTGAGAAGCTCATGTAGGGTGAATTTGAGATGAGTATGATGGGGGAACTGAATTATTTCCTTAGACTCCAAATCAAGTAGCATGAAGATGGTATCCATATAAACCGAAGTAAATACATGGAGAATATGCTCAAGAAATTTGGGTATGACAACACCAAAACCATGCAAACTCCCATGAGCACTTCAGTAAAGTTGGATGCTAATGAAAACGATAAGAGTGTAGATCAGAAAGTTTACAGAGGAATGATAGGGTCTCTTTTGTATTTGATAGCAAGTAGACTTGATATTCTGTTTAATGTCTATCTTTGTGCTCGTTTTCAAGCTAACCCAAAGGAATCTCACCTAGCATGCATTAAAAGAATATTTAGATATATTACTGGTACTCCTGATCTTGGATTACGGTTTCCTAAGAACTGTAACTTAGAATTAATCAGTTATTCGGATGTTGTCTATACTAGTTGCAAAATAAGTAGAAAAAGCACTAGCGGTACTTGTCAAGTCTTTAAAGGATGTACAATCTCATGGTCTTCAAGGAAACAAAACATTGTGGCTTTATCCACTGCTGAAGCAGAATACATAGCAGTAGGGAGCTGCTGTGCACAACTTCTGTGGATAAAGCATCAGTTGGAGGATTTTGGAATCAAGGAAAACAACATCTCTATGTTGTGTGACAATACTAGCACCATAAATTTAACGAAGAACAGTGTACAACACACAAGAACTAAACATATTGAGGCACGCCATCATTTTATAAGAGATCATGCTGCTTTAGGTGATATTTTCTTAAGCTTTGTAGATATTGTACATCAACTAGCTAATATATTCAATAAGACACCACCTGAGGATTGTTTGTCTATGACTCGAAGGGAATTAGGTATGTGCAATCCTTGAAGTATTATTAGTCAAAATCATATGTATTCATCAATTTGGAATATGAGTAAGTTGAAATATATACAAGTGTAAATTGTTAGAATCTATCTCTTTTAGGGGTGTCAATTGGATCGGGCTGGCCCGAAGGCCTAAAAGCCCAACTCGGCTTTAACTGAACTTAGGCTAAAAAAATTAGCCCGTTTAAATTTTTTGGCACGGCCCGACTAGACTCGAAAAAAATAGGGTCGGGCTTGGGCTTTGTGAGGCCTGACCCAGAATTTAAAAATATAAATATAATTTTTATTAAATATAAAATGTATATTTAGAAAGTGAGTTATATTTATTTTTTCTATAATAAATCTACACAAAAATATAATCTTTTTATAAATTGAATTTTAATATAGATATAAGTAAAATACATATTAATTTTTTATAGATATATTTAAATTATATATAATAGAGATAAAAATAATATTTTCGTGCCCGGCCTGGCCGGGCTTAACTAGACTTTTCCTGGGTCCGAGCCGGGCCACCCATACCAGGCCTATCCTCAGGCCTAAGCCGGGCCCAGGCCGACTTTTATAAAATCAAACCTGAGCCAGGCCTAGCAAGTCCCGGTCCAGGCTCGGCCCATTGACATCCCTAATCTCTCTTTAAACTTCTAATAATAAGTTAATTTCTGAACCCTTGAGGAAATAATCAGTTAATTTTTGACCTTATATGAAAATAATTGGTTAATTTCTTGGCTAGAATAATTTGCTAATTTCTCTTATAAAGAAAAGGTGGTTATTTCTTAAAACATCGGTTATTCCAACCTATCTTGTCTAAATTCATGCATATCTTTCTCTCTCTCTCTTTTATAATCACATTCCTGTCATCCTGACAGTTACTTTTGGAAGAGGCCATCTGTACCTTACATTCTCTGGACCTCTTGCCACATGTCGCAAACTGAGGGATATCGCCTTCTTACATCCCTTCTCTTTCGAAAATGATAGAATCTCTCCTCATTTAAGACACATTTTCATCTCTCCTTCTCTCTTCTCTCTCTTTACTGTCCTCATTCCTAAGTCTCTACACCGATGGTCTCTCATCTCTATGAGCGAAATCCTCATCCTTCGCAACGCCGATTTCTCTTCAGCGTGAAATCCTTTCACCTTCTACTTCAAGTAAGCTTGGTTCCTCGTAAATCCTTCATTTAAAAGATCACATCTTTTTGTAAAATAATATGTTATATCTTGTTTCTTTGGTCATCTATTTTTTCTTCTTCAAGATGACCATGGCACCAAAACCCTCCGTCTCCTTTCTAGATGACATCAAGTGTTTTGTCTTTCGCTTTGAGGAAGTCAAGAAAAAGGGTGTTGACATTAGCAAGATGATCAGAACAACAATACTATATGGTGTTTGTTCAATTAAGAAGAATGTCTATCCAGAGTTGGTAAAGGAGTTCTACTTCAATTTGGTGGCACCCAAGCATGCAAATATGTACACTTTTGTGGAGGGATAGAGGATTGAGCTATCTGAGGAGTCATTAATCAGTTATTTCAAATACTCATCCACTGAAATCTCTCTGAGTTTGAATGTTTCACAGAAGGATACTTTTGAGAAGTTGACTGAACAAAGAGCCCGTAGGGTAGACATTATAGGTGTGACACAACTTAGTGCTCTACATCGCCTGCTGCACAAATTGTGTTGTGTGGTACTCACACCAAGAGAAAGTAGTCACTCCACCGTGACTAAAGAAGATGCACTGGTTATTTATGGCATCATCACAGGACAAAAGATTCAGATGAGATAAATCTTATTCAAGATTTTCACTCGCATTAGTGGAAGAATGAAATATGTAACCAACTATGGTGTCTGGCTGCCATATGGGAATCTCATTACCCATATTCTAGCATAAGAAGGGATTGATTTGGAAGGAGAAAGAGATGAACCGGTCACCATGTTCACCTCTAACATTCTGAGCCAAAGTGGTTTCATGTTTGATGATGGCACATGGATAATGGAGAAGCACATAGCCACACCTTCTAGCACAAAGAAAAAGAAAACAGTGATTTTGTCCAATAGTGAGGAAGATACACAAGAATAAAATGAGAAAATCTCCACATCATCTGAGGGGGAGCCAGAAACTAAAGCATGCACACCCTCTCACATTAAGGGGGAGGCATCATCTATCTACACTTCTAAAGTGAAGGACTTGGCTAGAGAAGTGACAGAGATTAAGGAAGAAATGAAAGTGTTCAGACAAGAAGTATGACAATCACTCACAATGCAAAGAAGAATTCTTAAAAGCATTTTAACAGACTAAATCCAGCAACACCAACAAACTTAGAGCAGCAAGGGGATGAAAGTGAACCTAGAACACCAGCAGACACTCATTTCTATATTTCTCCAGCAAGGATCCCTACCATGTCAAAAGGATAATTCTCCAGCAGACTAGATCATGATTTAAATGCTGATATGATAGTGGAAGGCAAAGAAAAAGAAGCTTAGGATCAGCATACAGAACCTATGATAGCACAAGAACAGTAGCCTAAGGTTGAAAGGGCAACATCAGATTTCCACTTGGATGATGTTGTGACAGTGCAAGAAGATCTTCAGGATGCTTAGCCCCATAAAAATGTGGATAATGTGGTAATTGCTGAAGAAGCAGTGCACAATATGATGGTTGATGAGTTCTCCCCAGTGGCCACCTCACCTCTACACATTGAAGTTGTGTCATCTACATTTTCAAAGATAACAGAATTAGTTAGTTCTATTTGTATGGAAGGGAAGGTTTTTACCTCCACTCAGTCGACTCCAGTAGTTGAAGAAAGCTCTGATCAACCAACCTTTGATCAGACACCCATTTAGTTGTGACCTTAGAAACATTTGATGACACAATAGTTGGACCCTCTACTGTTCGAGCACCAGTAAAAAATGAGTTTGACTTTGACATCAAGGTGGAAGAAGAAGTGTATGAAGCCATTTTCATGGAAGATTACCAAGAATTTTATGAGAAACGTGAATGGAAAGCTTCAGAAATTCTACCCTTAGATTCAGATACCATTGAAGGGTATCCCCTGTTTAGAGATGCTTTTGTAATGATCAAGTAGCACAAGATATGCTACAAACTAATGATGGAGTTCAACTTGCGACTGAAATTTTGGCATCTACCCACTTACACCTTTGAAGAGTTACTTGCCATGTTTCTTGAAGAAGGTAAATTATCCAATGACATAATGAATGAAGAAAAAGAAATGACAAGGTCAATATCACAATCAAAATGGGCAGGCAAACATCTTGGTCTAGCAGCCAAGTACATTACATATAGGGGTATGGCAGAAATTGTTGAGCAAAATGATTTTTCTTTTGCCTCGTAGTTATTTAGAAAGCACAATACCTCCATGCAGCATGATGTTAATAAGTGTGTCAACAGAATCTTGAAGTATATTGAGTTCAATAGCATGAGATCAAAGGAAAAGGTAGGTCAGCTTACTTTCATTGAATTTCAGGAACATCTTACATCTAAAGGGAAAAATGTCACGTATATTAATCTCTTTCCATCAATTGCTTGTCTAATTGATGCTGATGGTTTAGAAAGAATTGTGCTATTGCACACATATGCACAGTTCAAGGCAAAAGAGCAGACAGAGAAGGGTATTGTCATTACACTTTGGATTTTCTGCTTCTATGGCACAAGAGAGGCAAAATTGATAGCATGAAGGTCAGGCACTACCTTGGACAGTATGAAAGATTCTCTAAAGCACAATGGGAAGAATTCTTCAAGCCTCTATATGTTGGATATCTACAAGAACTTGGAAATTTAGGTGCATCAACATCAGTCTACCAATTGAAAAGCTATTTTCATGAAAGGTACTTAGGCCGATTTGACAGAATGAGTGAAGTATGGAAGAAACGATATGAAGTTCTAAATGATTTGAATGTAGTGATTGAGGACAACTAGTTGGAAACAAACATCACCTACAACAATTTGTTGTCACTTGGGAAAGTCCATCTTCAGCAGTGTAAGTTGAATTCAAATCCACTGGTGGAATATGACAACTTCTTGAAGATCAAGCAGACTTCCTGTCGTCTTCCAAATCTATCTTATCATGACTTCCACAACTCTCCACCTTTGAAACTCAAAACTTACCTGATTACATCTCACAAACTTGCTTTGCCTCCTACTTCACAAGATGACCCCGAAGCTGATCCATCCCTCACTCCCTATTTGATTGACTAAGATCTAATCAGAACAAACACTTGTTATGTATATTTTTCATACTTATTCCAAACATTCTGTTAATGCTTTTCCCTATATGCTTATACTATTATGGCAATACTGTGTTTTTTCAGGATCGTTAACTTTTGCTATGATATACTATTGTCTTGCTATTTTAGTAGACCCTTTTTAGGCATATTGACAAAAAGGGGAAGACATAGTGTGGATGCTCATTTCTGTTCCTTACTACATATGGATTGAATGATTATTCATGAATGATTCTCATTCAAATAATATTTCAATTTTCATGTGATCTTGTGATGAACTAAATGAACACATTATTTTGTCAAATCACCAAAAAGGTGGAGAATGTTGCACACCCTCCTTATGTTTTAGATGATTAACAAAATTAATGTTCATTTAGATCTATCATTAATGTTAAATATTTACTTACTAGAATAACCATGATTCATAATGAAACATAAAGTAATCAGTTATTTCATCAATAGATTACAAAATTACTGGTTAATCTGCTAGACAGATTAATCGATTATTTCTTGGTCATGAAAAAAATAATTGATTATTTTGTGTTCATACAGAAATGATTATAATAATCAATGGCATGACCATGTAATATTCATTTTAGTAAAAATAAGCATGCATCATATATAGATATGCTTGATTGTCATAGGGTATACAATGAACATTTGTTTGAAAGCTTTCATATGACCGTATTGTTTGTTGATGGAAAGATGACACACATTCATTATTTAATTCAAATTGCAAAATGTACTTTACATGTGTCAACCATCTGGACGTAATGACGACTTGCTTAATGTATGTTCTTACGAAAGAAATCAGACAGGACTTTGGTCTGTCCAGATAAAATCTCTTTTGCAGGTCCATTTAATGTGCACTATGTACTGTACGAGGCTTTACACCAAATAAGGAATCATGGACCAGAAAAGCATCTACTGCACATCTCCATTTTTGTATCATGCGACGACTCAACAGTAACCTCTCCTATGTTGTATCTAATGTACATCTGCATGAGAGATAATAGATAGAAGGTGGGTTACATGTATGAAACCCAGTGTAGTGTATTGTAAAGGAAAGCACAAAAGAGAGCGTAAAAAGAAGACATCAAGAGAGAATAGTCCTGAAAATACACTCTTAAAATTCAAGCTTCGGTGAGCGCCAAGAGTTTTTCACTCTAGCATTCAAAGGCGTCCAACCTCTTCTACGTACAAAAATGAACAATTCATTGAAGATGATCTCACTTGACATGATAAAAGCAACTTCTGCTCAGCTCCTACGCATTCAAGAACTTCCTTGTTGAGCATTCAAAGCCCGTCATCGTTCTTTTGCAAGCTACATTCCATCTGTGCCATTTCTGTCTAATCTGTAGACATTCTTGCAAGCACCATTTACTCATGCTAACGAGTTGTTTCACATAGTGTTAAGTGAAGGCATGTATTTCAGGCGTGCTGGTTCCACCTGGTAAGAGGTGAAGACCTGAGTGGTCAGGTGTTGGACCAGCTAGAGGTCTATATCTGGTGTATGATTCCACCTAGTGATAGGTGAAGACCTGAGGTGTTTAGGGTGTATCGTGGACCAATTGGAGATTTGTATCCATTGGTGTAGTCTTGGTTGAGGTTCAGCAAGATATTGGAAATCTCAGTACTGTTTCCCTTGAGGACTGGACGTAGGTGTTGTGTTGATCAACACCGAACTAGGATCAATAGCCGTACAGTGTGTGTGTTTGAGTAGATGGTTTATCTAGTTCATATTAGTTTATTTATCTAATTATCACATCTAAACTCTGCACATCAACCAAGCTTGACTGTGTTACTTTTATCTTATCTAGATAAGACTTATATCCTGCTAAATCAATGAATACACTCTAATATCACGATTAGTACCTATTCACCCCCCTCCGGGTCTCTATGGCTTGGGCAACAGTTTGATTATTGAGTATTCTAATCAGATGGAAATTTAGTGGGGTTTTAATTATGTGTCTTTAATTTTTTTATGTGAATGAATAAATGTTCGCTAGAGGCTTATTTTGCTTGCTATTCACATCTCGTTATTTTCTTCTGCTATGTTCGGGACGTGACAGATCCTATCATACATTGCCCTCTCCCACATCACCCCCACATTTTTTATTTAACTAGTAGGTTCTAATAGTGAATATCTAAAAGATATTTTCATGAGAGAGGATATAAGTCAACACCTGGCTATACAAAACCTCTATAAAAATTACCTTCCTATATGATTGGCTTCATCTCTTCTACCTCTTCTTTGTATTGTATGTTTTTTTTTTTTCAGTAAATGAGTATTCTATTAGAAATATAAGATAATATTTACAAAAAACTTTGTTCGCACAGATTGTGAACCAAAGCCAACGAAGCATCGGGCTTGGGAGAGTGCACCCCACCTTCAAAGTGGTGGAATGGACTCACTCCACCATGTTAGTCCACAGTGTCCAAACACTAAAATAAACTAATTTTCCATGCTACTACAAGCCAGTAACTATGAAAGTAGATCTCCGTCCTGGGTCTGTTTGCACTGGTGGCGGGAAGTCCATCAGTTTTGCCTTTCGTCCACAGTCAAGGTGGTACATGTCTACAGAGAGACTAATCACGTTGCTGATGCTTTGGCCAACTTAGGGTGTAGTCTTCTCAGGAATGTTGTTTATTTCTCTTACTCGTTGTTGCCCCGAGAGTGTAAAGGTCCCCTTACTTTGGACCGGTCTGGGCTTCCTAGTCTAAGGCCAGTCTAACTGGGGTATGCCCCTTCGCTATTGTATTATCTGCCTTTCTATATATATTTAGGCCCAGGTGGTTCGCACTGGTGGAGTGGGAACATTCTACTCCTATGGAGTAGGGTGTACTCTCCTAGTTGCTGTCCCTGAGGACCTTCTTGTTTAAAAAAAAAAAAAAAACTATGAAAGTAGACTAATTTGAAATGTTGAAGTTGTTCATTACACGCACTTCCTTCTGCTCTTCCTACCTCTGGATATAATATCTTTCACACAACAATAAACATCACTTAAAATATTTAGGAGATGTGGGTGTTGTTTTTTTCCTTTCTCCTCAAAAACTCTTGTACACCGCTCCTTCCAAATCCTCTAGAGAGTAGCGCACACAAAATTAAAAGGAAGCATTGTTGCCATGCCAGGCTACAGTGAAAACTTGCTTGGATATCTCTAACTTCATGTAGCACCCGACTTCTTAGAATGCGATGGATATGTAGCCTTCTAAGCAGCTGATCCAGATCCACCTACTGTATATATGTGCAACACAAACAAGTGATCATTGGACTCTGCGGCCGCTTTGCAAAGAAAGCAAATACTTGCACCCTATACTCCTCTGCGTTGCATAGCATCAAATGTCGGCAATTTATTAAGCAATAGCTGCCACATATGCATGGAATACTTCTGGCTAGAAGGTCGCTGCCAAACAATAATATTGTGCCATGCACGTAGCCCGAGGATATTGAGTACGCTTGAAGTTATAGATGCTAGCCACTGTATATATAATTGCCATTGTCATGTGCCCATAAAATACTGTCTTGATGGTCGCCCTCTTGATGGATCTGAATATATATTAGAGATTTTGTCCCACATTGCCGCCATTTGCGTTGATTTTGGTTGAGGTAGATTCCAGCGGCCGCCCTGTGAAATTAAGCATGCAGCTAACCTTCACATGAATATATATAGGAAGCCCAAGGCGCAGGCGGATATGCTCCCTCTCCTGGAAAGGTAATGAACCCATCCACGGATGAAGCCAGATGTAGACAGAATCTTCATTCCCCACTTGGAATTTTTTATGCTCCAATATCGATCCATTCTCTTTCCAGAAGAATGTATTTCCAAGCAGCTGAGTGGTATAAGCCTTGATTTTGATGCTCCAAATACTCCTATATATTATGCAGGTACTTAATTTATGTGTATAGCCATTGCACAAGTAAAGAATCTTTTTTGGTTATAAGGCGTATGAGCTGCATTGGCCTCATTCCACGTGCAGGAGAGGTTCCTCAACCCCAAACCGCCTTCTTCCTTAATTAGGTCTACATACATGAGATCCCATTTTACCATATGAAAAGGCTTATGCATGCCAGTAGAAATTACGGAGTAATCTCTCAATTACTTCTCCAATGATTCTCTTAGGCTGAATAATTAATGATGCAGTCCAGTAAATAGAGTAGGAATTAAGGACAGTGCGAATTAGTTCGAAGGCGGCCAGCACGGGACAACAATCTCCTTCTCCATGAGGCAATCCTGCACCGAGAATACGACCAAGTAAAGAATCAAAGTGCTTATAAGCAGTGGTTGCAGAAGAGAATAATGGCACGCCTAGATACTTGGGTCGGCAGCGTTCCTTCTCCTTCTTGAAATTAATACAGAGCCTCTCAAATAGAGTATTGATTTACCGTAACTCCACCGGATTTTCTCTCTATATATATTCACTGGATGTCTTGTCCAGAGAATAATGACACGCCTATATACTTGGTCGGCAGGTTGTAAATAATTGTGCGCTAGCTTACTTTGCCTTCCATTCACATCTCGTTATTTTCTTCCGCTATGTTCGGGACGTGACAGATCATTGCCCCTTCCCACCTCACCCCCACATTTTTTATTTAACTAGTAGGTTCTAATAGTGAATATTTAAAAGATCTTTTCTTGAGAGAGGATATAAGTCAACACCTGGCTATACCAAACCACTATAAAAATTGCCTTCCTGTATGATTGGCTTCATATTTTCTACCTTCATCTTTCTGTTATATGTTTTTTTTTTTGTAAACGAGTATTCTATTAGAAACCACTGGCGGGAGGCATGTTTAAGCCCGTAAATAGATTTCTATAGCTTGCACATCATGTGTTTTTTTCCTTCAACATGAAACTCTTGAGGTTGTTCCATACACTTCTTCATTTAAGTCTTTATTGAGAAATGTCGTTTTCACATTCATCTGATGTAGCTCAAGATCAAAATGAGCCACCAAAGCCATGACCACCCTGAATGAGAGCTTTTTACTCACTGGAAAAAAAAGTCTCATTGTAGTCAATGTCTTCCCTTTGAGTGAACCCTTAGCTACCAATTTGGTTTTATATCGTTCAACTTTACCCTTAAAGTCCACTTTAGTCTTGAATATACATTTGCATCCAGCACGTTTGGACCCTTTAGGCAAGTCAACAAGCTACTAGACCTGATTTTTAGCTATAGAGTGAAGCTCTTCTTTCATGGCTTCCAACCAGTAAGTAGACTTTCCACTATTTATGACATGTGAAAATGATACGGGATCATCAATGTTATCCCTGCCAACACTATTCTCCTTAAGATATACCACAAAGTCATCAGATATAGCAGGTCTCTTAACCGTTTCAGATCTACGCAGCATTGGCCCATGATCCACCTGTGGAGGTGGTAGGCCTATTTGCGACGGTCCTCGCCATTCAGACCGGTTAACCCAATAACGTGCCCGACACGACTCTGCCTCCCGCGATCGGGCCGAAGTCTTGCAAGGGATATCAACCACACATGTCCGTGAAAATATAAAGGAACACACTTAACACATATAAGATTCCATTTCTCACATATATTCACATGAAATGTACATACTCAGTTTCAAATCATAGTCATTAAAAAAAGTATAATAGCCAGGGACAAACCCCCGAGGCTCCACAAGTAAAAGTATTACTCTGCTGGTGACAAAGGCCCGACTCCACTACAGTGCTGACCAGAACTAGAAGAGGGACGGGAACCCTCCTACTCTCCTTCACCTGGAAGAAGAAGGGGTGAGCCTCACAAGTCACTGGCTTAGTAGGGCAATTCCCCAAAGCCGAGAAACACATGCACAACAGATACAATAAACAAAGTTGTAAAGCATTTAAAATATATAACCACCTATGCATGATGCTACAGCTATAATTAAATAAACGACAAACCACGTACGTGTGTACAAGCTAAAGAAGGGCACGCCGCACATGAGTCAAGAGAACTGGTTCGCGACACCAGCCACAGACCCAGACAAACAACACAAGTCTACCTCTCAGCCTCGCAGCCACGAACGAAAGGTCTAGCTGCCGCTCCACCTCAGCAGGGTCAAGAACTATGGAGACAAACCAACACCACATCTGCAGACCACACTGCTGCAGGCCCAACCCTGACATCTTTAGGGACTAGAAACAGGACTAGCTGGAGACCAGTACATCTACTGGTGTCCGTCCCCCAACTATGAGCGCTCTACAAGCGACCGCATACCCACAAACACGAGTCGCTGCCCCCTGCCGTCTTTCCCTCAGCCAGACGTACAAATCAAACTTAGGAGTGAGGGTGTCCAGGAAGACGACACAAACCTTGATAGTACTCATTGTACTAGGACAAAACCCGAGCACCCGGTGCCTAGGTAACCGACTGGAGAGGTAACCACGGAAGGCGTTACAACCCAACTTGCTATGCACACATTTCCACGCAAAACCCCTCGTTATCAACCACGGTATAAGCCGACACAACTCATATAGACCCTACAATGCATAGCCAACACAGCCCAAGTAATGTAGGACAGAAACTAGATAGACTGGCCACAAAACCCCAAAGCTCGGGTGGCCACATTCTGAATTACGTCCAACACAGTGGACGCCAATTGACTTGAATCATGACGGACCAACCCATCGCCTTTCAACCTAAATCGTGACGTCTTGTTCCATCGCCTTTTAGACGACAGAACCCAGACCTAAAACCTCATTCTGGAATTCAAATTAAATTCTTTCTGTGAAAAGATATAGTTCAAACTCTTGTGGTCCGTGAACATCTCAAACCTCTCACCATACAAGTAATGCCGCCATATCTTCAATGCAAACACAACCGCTGCCAATTCTAAGTCATCTGTGGGGTAATTCTCCTCGTGCCGCTTCAATTGCCTTGACGCATAAGCCACCACCTTTCCATGCTGCATAAGCACTACCCCAAGTCCTCTCTTGGATGCATCTGTATATAGCACGAACCACCTCGGCCTGACAGAATTCCAATATAGGTGCTGAAGTGAGCTACTTCTTTAATCCCATAATACTGTGCCTACAATTGGATGACCAAACAGATGGTACTCCTTTCTTAGTAAGCCTTGTCATTGGTGCTGCAATCTTGGAGAAATCTTGGATAAACTATCTGTAGTATCCTACCAACCCAAGAGTCACTGCATCTTGCAACTCTGGCCTCAACCCCCGAATAAAGTATTCCACCATCATTGCATTGTTGGTTACCACGTAAGGGGCATACCTGCTCAAGGACATGAACCTCATATGATACTCTAATACCGACAAATTTCCTTGTTGTAGTGTCCTGAATTGCTCCCTCTTGGCTTGCTGAATTTGTACCGTAAAGAAGGTGTTGTTGAATACTTCAAGAAACTCGGGCCATGTAATTGTATCTTCTGCTCTTCCGATGAACATGGTTTGCATCTTGAGTCTCCACCACTCTTGTGCAAATCCTCTCAACTGGTAAGTAGCCAATATCACACTGTCAATCTGTGGGCACCTCATGGTAACAAACACCCTTTCTATATCATGTACCCAATGCTCTGCTGTATCTGGATTCGGACCTCCCAAGTATGTAGGTGGCTGCAACCGCAGGAACCTCTCCACTAACACCGTGGACTCCTCCACACTAGCTGACCGCACTGGTGCAACTGAAGGTACGGTACAACAGGTCGTACGTCTACTCCAAACGGTGGTGCTAGTGGTGTCGACACTACCTCCTCCTGTACTGGTGGTACTATACTCGCTGGCTGAACCGGTGGCTACTGGTCTAGCCGTGTCTGAATCTGGGTGATACTATCTCATAACCTCTCTATCATCTGCTGTGTGGTCTGCTCAGGTTCATCACCACCACCTCCCCAATCTCTCCGATCAGCCATTTATAAATCTGCACATACAACATTCCAGTCCACATAACACCAAAGCATATCATTACAAAAACAGGGCCAACTACCAGCAGTAGACGACTATAGTAAGGAACATACTGTGTACATTTCCTGTTCCTTCATATTTACACGGATCTTTCTCTGATACCAACTATGACGGTCCTCGCCATTTATGCCTGTTAACCAAATAACGTGCCCGACACGGCTCCGCCTCCCGCGATCGGGTCGAAGCCTCGCAAGGGATATCAACCACTCATGTCCGTGAAAATATAAAGGAACACACAGAACACATATATGATTCCATTTCTCACATATATTCACATGAAATGTACATACTCAGTTCCAAATCATAGTCATTAAACAAAGTACAACAGCCAGGGACAAACCCCGAGGCTCCACAAGTAAAAGTATACTCTGTTGGTGACGAAGGCCGACTCCACTACGGTGCTGAACGAAACTAGAAGAGGGACGGGAACCCTCTTGCTCTCCTTCACCTGCAAGAAGAAGGGTGAGCCTCACAAGTCACGGGCTCAGTAGAGCAACTCCCCCAAAGCCGAGAAACACAATGCACAATAGATACAATAAACAAAGTTGTAAAGCATTTAAAATATATAACCACCTATGCATGATGCTACAGTTGTAATTAAATAAACGGTAAACTATGTACGCGTGTACAAGCTAAAGAAGGGCATGCCGCACACGAGTCACGAGAACTGGTTCGTAACACCAACCACAGACCCGGACAAACAACACAAGTCTACCTCTCAGCCTCGCAACCACGGATGAAAGGTCTAGCTCCCACTCCACCTCAGCAGGGTCAAGAACTGTGGAGACAAACCAACACCACACCTGCAGACCACACTGCTGCAGGCCCAAGCCTGACAACTTTAGGGACTCTGGCCGAGAACCCAAGTGAGGCACTGGAAACAAGACTAGCTAGGGACCAGTACATCTACTGGTGTCTGTCCCCCAACCACGAGCGCGCTACAAGCAACCGCACACCCACAAAACGAGTCGCTGCCCCCTGCCGTCTTTCCCTCAGCCAGACGTACAACTCAAAGTCAGAAGTGAGGGTGTCTAGGAAGACGACACAAACCTTGACGGTACTCATTGTACGGGGACAAAACCCGAGCACCGGTGTCTGGGTAACCGACTGGAGAGGTAACCACGGAAGGCATTACAACCCAACTTGCTATGCACACATTTCCACACAAAAAACCCTTGTTATCAACCACAGTATAAGCCGACACAACTCATATAGACCCTACATTGCATAGCCAACATAGCCCAAGCAATGTAGGATAGAAACTGGATAGACTGGCCACAAAACCCCAAAGCTCGGGTGGCCACATTCTGAATCGCGTCCAACACAGTGGACGCCAATCGACTTGAATCACGACGGACCAACTTGTCGCCTTTCAACCTAAATCGTGACGTCTGGTTCCATCGCCTTTCAGACGACAGAACCCAGACCTAAAACCTCATTCCGGAATTCACCATAAATTACTACACATGTAGATAAAGCAAGGAATAAGCATATAAATTGAACCCTAAGCATGCTTCCTATCATGTTCACATGATTCTTAATTAAAATCTCATAAACCCTAATCCTCACATGCCATACAAGCTAAAACATAGGAATGTTACCTTACCAATGGATGAAACGCAAGTCCAACGCCGTCCGGACGTTCCCCGCGCTCCAAAGCACCTCCTCGCGCTGGAATCACGTCGAACGGACAGTAATAACCTCGAAATCTTCTCAAAATCCCACAGAAACGTCCACAGCTCTCTCCCTCAGCTAAACAGTACAACTGCACTATTCGGCCAAGGGCAGAGGCCCAAAACACACTGAAGCTGAATCGTGACGTATCGGGCCATTGCGTTTCAAAATGCGACGTACCCCACCGTCGCAATTAAACCCCAAAGCTCATGCATGTGCCACGCAGCGCGCATGCAGCGGCGCCCACATAAAGTGGTGCTAAAACGCGACGTACCAGGTGGTCATGTTACACTCATAAATGCGACGTCTGTGTTGGTCGCGTTTCTGAGTGATGCGCCAGAGGTCTGTTTGGGCTGGGATCTCCAACCCTCCAGCCTCCCACCTGCTACACAAACTTGTATAAACACATTTAGACTCATATGGTCTACCAATGGGCCACACATTGACCCCCAAACCCAGTAAACTATGATCCGAACGTACCGGTTATTACACTATTAGCCCTTGATCCACCTGTGGAAGTGGTTGGCCTATAGGCTCTTGATCCACCTCTAGAGGTAGTTGGCCATCTGTAGTTATTTCTAGTGGTTCTTGAGTTAATGGAGGCAGGACAATTGTGACAGGTTGCTCCCCTGTATGTCATTCTAAGGAATGAACATGGGAACAAAGTTGTCAGTGCTGCAGGTGTAGGTGTCTGATCCAGCAAGTCCTCAAAGAAAGCTCTCGAAGAGGTCCACTCCCACTAACTCCACCATCTTCTACAAACCTTGCTTTATCTGACTCCACTATGATGGGTACATGTGATGGACAATAGAATCTGAATCCCTTTGATTTCTCTAGATAACCAATGAAGAATCCACTGGTTGTTCTGAATCAAAAGCCTTTCATGTGGGTTATACAATCTGGCCTTAGCTGGACATCCCCATGTGTGAATATAGCTCACAGAAGATTTCCTACCACACCACAACTCATAAGGAGTTTTAGTAGAAGCCTTTATAGGAACATTATTTAGAATGTGTGCAGCTGTCTTTATGGCCTCACCCCACAATGATAAGGGAAGAGTCGAATGACTAAGCATTGTCCTGACCATTTCTTTGAGCATTCAGTTCCTTCTTTCAGCAACTCCATTTTGGTATGGACTGCCAGACATAAAGTACTAAGCCACAATGCCTTCCTCTTTAAGGAACCTAGCTAATGGTCTTGACCTTTGGCCCATCTCAGTATATCTTCCATAGTATTCGCCACCTCTATCTGACTGACTACTTTGATAACCTTTTATGATTGTCTCTCTGCTTCCTTCTTAAAATCCTTAAAGACATCTGCCTTTTCAAGAAGTAAGTAGAGATACATATATCTAGAGTAGTCATCTATAAAGGTAACAAAATACTTTTGTCCAGTTAGACAGGGTGAAAAGAGACCACAAATGTCGGTGTGTAAAATCTCTAATGTTCTTGAACTTCTAGTGGCATCCTTATTTGGTGAGTGTGTAAGTTTTCCTTTAATGCAATCCACACACGTATCAAAGTCAGTGAAATCTAAAGAGTGTAGAACACCTTCTCCCACTAACTTCTTCAGCCTCTTCATAGAGATATGACCCAGTCTCCTATGCCACAACATTGATGAGTTTTCATTTATTCTACCACACTTATTACCAACTATATTATGCAAGGATAGTAGGATTGTTCAACCACACGATCAAGACACATTTTATATAAACTATCAACTAATAAATTAGTATCAATTACAACTGAATCCTTGATAATCCTAAGAGAAGAGTTGGCAAAAGAGAAAGTAAACCCTCTCATACCAAGTTTTGATACTGAAATTAAATTTCTAGAAAGGATGGAACATAGAATGTGTCTTCCAGATCAAGAACAAATCCAGATGCTAAAGTAAGCCTATAAGTCCCTACAGTCTTCACTTGTGAATGTGTCTTATTCCCCGAAAGAATGCATTGTTCACCCTGATGTGGAGGCCATTAGAAAATGAACCCCTGCATAGATTTGGCAATATGAACAGTAGAACCAGAATCAACCCACCAAGTATGTTCAGTAATATTTACCAAATGAGATTCATGATAAACATAGGATGAGAAATTACCTCTGCCTTTCCTTTCCAGCCATGCCTTGTACTTTACACAATCTTTCTTTAAATGTCCAGCATGACGGCAGAAGAAGCATTTGACATTTTGCCTTCTTTCTTCTTCTTCTTGCCCTTCTTCTAGACATTCTTTCTGTTCTTAGCTTGAGCATCTCCCTTATGAAAGGTAAAATTAACTTGATTCCTTTCCCCCTTCAACCTCTCTTCCTCTTGAACACACATGGTCATCAACTCATTTGGTGACCAATTCACTTTATATATGTTATATGAGATTTTGAAGGCCTCATAGTCACTAGGAAGAGAGTTGAGGATGAAATGCACTAAGAAACATCAGATATGGTAACTTCTGTGGCATTCAGTTGGGCTGCAATATCTCTCATCATCATGATATGCTCTCTAATACTGCCACCACTAGTGTATTTCCTTGAGGAATGTCTGGCCATCAATGTGCTGGCCTTTGCCTTGTCAGAAGTGATAAATTGTTCCTCAATAGCCTTTAGAAATCCACTACCAGTCTTCTGCTCTGGGATTGATCCCTTGATGTCTGGACTTACATGCCCTTGAAGGAACAGTAAGCACAAATAGTTGGACCTCTCCCACTTCTCATAGAAGTTTTTCTATTCTACTGTGCTCTCGGCAGTGAGCTCAGCAGGCTGTGCATCATTGAGAGCAATATCATGATCCATACACCCTAAGACAAACAATACTCTCTGTTTTCATTCAGTGAAATTTTTCCCAGTCAAATAAGGCACTTGACCTGTGAAAGGTGCAAAGAGTGGAGAAGCAGTTGAAACACAAATTACATGCTCACATGAATATGGTTATTATAACTGAAGCAAGTTATGAGACATAAAATTAAAATTCTAGTGGACAACTTGATGGTAGAACTATTACAATGCACACTTTGATATCACGAAAATTGCACCTTTGGGTACTAAAATTTTCAAGAGTCTCCATGTAGACAATAATATTCTATCCTACTTATGTCACGAACATGAAGTATTCCTTTGGGAGTTAAACTCCACTTCAAATCCATAAGCACAAAATTAAAATTTTATCACATAATATGACATCATTAACCTTTAAAGAGATACTCTATCATTCTCTATGCATAAGCCCACTTTGGTGGTCAACTTATACACTTTGAACAATAAAATGTCTCTTTCCATAAAATGATGTCAACATGCATGCTTACATTATATGTTGTTAACTATCTTAGGGGGCTCAAATTTATCATTCCTCATATTTAGTGCCACTTTGGTGATCTACCTAAACACTTGGAAATGAAAAATTAACCGTTAAATAGCACAACAAAACCTAAAAAGTAAGTAAGGGCAAATACACAGAATTATCGCAATCTGAAAATTAGAGATATAAATGCATGCAAATAACTAAAATAGAGGTCACATAGCACAAAAATATCTCTAATGTTACTGCAATAATTAAAAGTGCATAAACACTCTTTAAATAGGGTAAACATCCATCAAAGGGGGCAAGAAACATGAGTTATAGCCTTCAGTTGCACAAATACCCCTGTAGTTTGCATAAATATCCACTGTATTGCAAACATATCTTTTCAATTTTATTCCTGCATCCTAACTGTTTGCAGAAGTGTCCCTGTGTCCTTTAATAGCCATTAATGGGCCTAGAATAGTCCAAAAGACTTCATGGAGGATCTAATGGATCTTGGTAAGGATACCCAATGATGGATACTAAAGGATATAGAACAAAATAACCTTTAAGTAAATAGTTTTAAGGCTTATTCGATATGGAATAAAATAAAAGATACTTCTGGGTATAAGTGAAAATCGGATTCGGATCCTTAATGGTATTTGAATTTGGATCTTAAATGGATCCATAACACACCCAATATCTAAAACCGAACCAATTATCCAATATCCAAACTTAAAGCCCCAAAAAACAGATCCAAACTTAAAGAACATGCGTATAAAAGCTACTAACTAAAATGTTGGGGGAAAAAGGGTCAAAGACCTATCTTCTTTCTCAACCGCCCCCTCTCACAGCCCTGTAACCGCAAGGGAGAGAGGGGAAGAGCCAGCGGCTGTTGGGGAGGCACCGACGGCGGCTGGACACCCGCCGGCCGGAGACGACGGCGGCGGCAGCGTCCGGTGAGGATCAGACCGCCGGCCCCCTCAACCGGCAACAAAACACCATTTTTTTTTCTAACATCCCACGGTGGACTGTCGTGCCACAGTGGCCGCGGCGCTGCCCCCTTGCCGCGCCCCGCACAGCGCGCGTGGGCCGCACTGGCATGGCAGCACTGTAGCGGCCGGCCTGTAGAGTCCCACCCAGGGCACAGGCCGCATGGCACCTTGCGCAGTGGGCAGGCCGCACAGCGGTAGTCACCCCCGCCGCCCGTGAGTCGCCCGCCAGTGCCAGCACCAGCGCGCTCTGCGTGCGGGAGGGCCACTGCGGTGGCCTGCCCTCTTTGTCGCGCCCTATGTGCAGAAGGCCGCACTGTGGTGGGCCAGCCGCCTCCCCTCCGCACCCTGCACGGTGGAAGCCTGCACGGCGGCCGGTCTGCAGTGCGTCCGGCGGACCCAGGCGACCCTTTTAGCACATGGTGACGAGCATCTCCTCCTCCGACCAGTAAGAAAAGCAACAAACCAAGATCAAAGCCTAAAGAATCCGACACGGGCTTTGATACCACATGTTGGAGCATGTGCGCATACCTGTAGCAGAAGTAGATTCCATAGTAGTGCAACCACGAGGAGGAAGACGATGAAAACGTCATGTGCTGGAGGAGACGACTGTAAACCCACGGGGTTTCCTCTCTCTATGTTCACTGGATGTCTTGTCTACCTATTGAGAAGACAAACCATATGTACAGAGGAGGGACCAGTCCAAGAGATGTCTTATTGGGCTCCCACCCATAACAGGAACCCATGGACCATATATGGGTTCGGTCCATCAAAGTATCCTTTTGACTAGACCGGCAATATGTATCCTTAATGTGTAGCTCAAACCTGATAAGTGGACCACTTTAATTGGGTCTGAACCCAACAACTGTTTCCTTGCAACATGCCCTCCTACAAAAACTCTACTTTTATCTGCTTTGAGTTGCAAACCTGACATGGCATGGAACTCTCCATAATATAATTGAAATTATTTACACTTGCATCATATACCTTGAGGAAACAACAAGATCATTCACAAACAATAGATGAGAAATAGATACACTTCTAAAAGAGGGTACCTTAATAGCACCTTTTGCCCAATCAATAAAGAGAGACCCTCCATAGAAATACAGAAGAGATAGGGGGATAGTGGGTCCCCTTGGCGAATACCATTAGTTGACTTGAAAAAACCAACTGGCGATCCATTAAGTAAAACACAAAAAATGGGTGTTGAGAGATAAACCGATTGAACTATATATAAAAACTGTCAACAGCCAATATGTGCACCCCTCTGCTCTTATCTCTCACTACAAGAAAATTAGGCTTTGCTTACGTCCAAACACCGTAGGTAGAGAACCGAAAATCGTAAGCATAGCCTTTGCTTACAGTGTTACCCTATGATACGGTTTCATCGGCTAAGCTCCGACGGCAAAGGTCTAGGGCTACGATGTTTTAAACTCCGTAAGTATAAAACTATAGTTACGGTGTTGGTAGCCGTAAGTAACACCATAAGGATATCCTCTTTTCGCTACAGCGATGTTAACCGTAGTCATATTTTTTGTAAGGATACTCAGTTACAGCTGCGAACATCCCTACGGCATTGTAAACCGTAAGCATGTGTCCCTACGGCCATGTACACTGTAAGCAAGTATGTGTTCCTATGGCCACGTACACCATAAGCAAGTATGTTTCCCTACGGCCGCGTACACCATAAGCAGTTTTGTTTTAGCAAAAAAAAAATAGTAATGTATTCAGATGGATCCACATTCACCTACATTTAGAGATCCACATTCATAAGCAATTGGATCAACACATACACATCCACATTTAGATCCACACATTCACATTTGGATCAACACATATACATCCACATTTAGTTCCACACATACACATCCACATTTAGATCCATAATCCACATTTAGATCCACACACACATTCACACCCACTCATTCACAATGCACAACACATTAATAATATAAAAATATTAAAGTTTAACAAACAATAATGTTAATGAAAAATTACATCAAACATCTTTGTTCACATACACATATTGTTGTTAAAGTCTGTTCAGAAGAGGAAGTTAATTGTTAGTACTTGAAATTGTTCACATGTGGGAGGAGATTTGTAATTTCTCCAAATGAGCTTGCTTTCTCCTTTGACCAAGAGAGGTTGCAGCAGACAAAACTGCAAGAGCAACAATATGTGGTCAATAAGTACTGTGTGAGAATATGTATAACAAAAGAAACAATATGCTTAATAAACAGTAATGCAGTGAAATACGTCATCAAACCATTACACTTGTATCAAATAACTCAGGGAGTATACTGTGAGGTACCATGGACGATCCTCATCAACTCAAAAATAGAGGAAAACGACCAGGAAAATCTGTGTTAGATGACTTGGTTACTTCAGATGTGAAGTGATCTGTATACATTTATAGGACACAAGTTAATTTATATGTGAAGTGACTGGGTTACTTCAAATGGTTTACATGACTGGGTTACTTCAGATGTGAAGTGACTGGCAAGCGGAATTAAAAAGATTTAAGTAGTAGCTTGTGAGTTTGGAGGATGACATCTCTAATCTCTTGTGCGATGTAACTTGATGAAATGATGGTTATCTCCCTGTAACCAGATATAATCGGCACCCCCTTCTATTTTCCCCTCCCTCTATCTGTTGCTGCCCCGTCTATTCCATCACCTGTAACCAGATATAACCAGATATATGAGATGCCATACAAGGATCCATCTTAGCAGAGATGATCGTTTTAGCATGAGTTACATCTCAAATTCTTCTTACTTGATTCATCTGGTTGCCGAGCTTATAATCGATGGTCATCCAGTGTTTAACATTGTTTGATTCACCGTCAAACAATGTGACCAGAACAAATTCCTTGTCCATTTGTTGTAATGGGATCATAAAATTCTTCTATTATCTATGATTCAGTTGTCAAGATGCATTCTATATTGACGTACACGCCACTCTGACTTTATCATCTCCAATGGTGCAGGGGATATGTCTGTGCGTGCTTGTGTGTGTGTTTTAAATCGTTCACCTGTAAGAACAATTGTACAGAGGAAGCTAGGGAAGCAAGGTTCGAAGCTTATTTCCAAACCTCTTGAGTGGAACACTACATTTTACAGTAGAGGCACAATAGATTCTGAGAGTTAAATTCCCACATCAACTTGACATAATTCTTTTTCTCATTCAGCTTCTCAAAGAGGGAACGTGAAAAATGAATCAAAAGGAAACAACTTTAGGATATTTATCTGAATGACCTCTTACATTTTTCATGCTCTGTTAACTTGTCAATCAGATCTTAAATAGTTTTAATTTTTTATTTTGGTAGATAGACATGGTTGAGAGAATTGTAGTCCAACTTATACAATATAAAGAAACTTATGCATTCCTATGGTCATGTTATGCACTATAGATAGTTGATTGGGAGTTTGGGACCCCATCCTGGAAATATGATATGAACAAACCGATGAAGTGCAAGAATGCCATTTAAGTGGACAAAATGTCATGCACCCAAGCAAAACAAGAGCACTGAAAACTGAAAGATATCAACGTATCAAGTAGTTATTGGCTTTGTGAAAAGTAAACAATGAGCAAACAACTATAATGCAAGAAAATAAATTCACTAGCCCTTTCTCTGATTTTGGGGACAACTCATGTGCTCCTGAATTCCAGCTAGCATTTATGGCTTCTGGTTCCTATGAAGACAGACAAACTTTATCACTTAGTGGACAAGAAGGTGTTCTTGTTCAAGAATTTTGTGAATAGGTTATTCACAGAAGCTACCAGTGCAACTCAGATGTTAAAAAATTTGGACCATATTATGTTACTTACCAAAAAGGGTGTAGGTGAAGATCAATCATCCTCAAGCTCAACCTGTTACATGTAAAATGTAAATAACATCAGAGTTGACAATTAGCAACATATAAATAAGAATGAGATAAATATAAATAAACTTACATATTCTCTGAACCATATTATGTGACTCCCAACAACATCGTTCATATTTTTTCTATCTGCATCTTTGATAAACAAAGATGCAGTCGGGTCATGGGCTATGAGTATAGAAACCTCATAGTACTCACCACCTAACTTCTTCCCCATGACCACATTATTATTATCATCAGACATTAGAATGCCGCTGGCAACTACTTGTCCAGAGAAATTTAGGATCCTCACCCTCCTCCTCGCCAATGAATCCTGTTAAAAATTTTGGATACAGATGTCAGATATACATGCATTCCAACATATTAAATCAGTTAGATTTTGTTTACCTTTTTCCTTTGAGGACAAACACTTGCAGAACTCTGCACAAGTATATGTAGATTGTCAACATTAAGCAATTTTAATATTGAAGTATGTCAACAGAATCTCATTACCTCATTATTGCCACGAGACTCAATTTTTTTCATTCTTTCTTCGAGAGCATCAATTTGTTGTTTTAGGCTTTCATTGTCCTGACACAGCTTTTGTTCACTTCTTGAACCCCACAAGCTCTTTGGGGTAGGGCCCGTGCCTATGCCACAGACTCTTCCAATTCTGTCTCGTCCCATAACTTGCTCATAAGCGTCCCCCACGCTTGCAATTGAGCTTGATGTACTTGATTGCTGTGTCAGCTTAATGTCTCGAATTTTATCCTACAATTTGAATGAAAAACATGAATTTGCAGCACTATCATAAAGAGAATTATGTCAACATTAGAATATCCAAACATAATGAGAATTATGTGAACATTAGACAATTAACAAATCTAATTAATTATACAATCATTGCAGCACTCTCTTCATTAATTGGACCGCCAGCTTTCTTCATATGGGTCCTTATGAATAAGTTAAGCCTCTTTCAACAGCTTCCTTTCTGCAAGAGCCTCTTTCAACAGCTTCAGAAGCATGTCAAAAGATTTGTTGCTCATTTTGCCTCTGCATTTTATGTTGAACAATGTGACTATAAATGACAGCTTGTTGAATGTCTTACAACCAGGGTACAAAGGCCGTTCAACATCTACCAACAACTGTTGAAATTCACCATACTCTCCTTTATTATCATCCATTGACTTCACTTCTGCATGTTTCAAATTTTCCTCACCAATAACATCCTCCAACATCAAATGCAGACCAACATCCTTCGGAAGTGTTGTGCGTGTAAAATCCGTAGACATGTGTCTGGAAGAAGAACTACTCCCATGGAACTTTCAAAATTGTTTATCTTTAATGACTCCATATTGAAACAAATGTTGTCTTACTATTTTCTTTTCATGTCTCAAGAGGCATACACACTTCAAACAAGGACACTTAATCTTTGTTGATGGAGTAAAGTGAGCAGAAGCAACTTGAATGTATGCGTCAACTCCATCCATATATTCCCTTGTATTCTTCAATTTATCCATCCAACTCCAATCCATAACGTCTCACTATAAAAAAAATTCATTTACATTATATTCATCATACTATAAATGTTGCAAGATATCCAATGAATTGTCTAACGACATGACAGGGTAGAGTACGTGTGGCTTCATCATGCCCCATCAAGGATTAAAAGGGGAAAAATAAGTTAAGCAACCATAAAAAAAAAAGACCAGTGTGTGTACGGTCATCACCATAAATTGTGTATTTCTTATGTTTGGAGTGTCATAAGCCATTTCACCGCATCTACCTTGCATTTGATGGGTTGTAAATTGCTGGATTTCAAAACCAGTTGATTTATTTCAATTTGACACCCTTCTAGCCATTTTTCTTCAGTCCATAACCACCATAACCAAAACCAGTGATTCTAAAACTGGTAATTTTAAAATCAAATATTTTAATTTCATGGATTTCAAAACCACACAATGTTTTATGACGTACCAAACAATCGGTAAGAGGAAACAGCAGCACTTGGTACATGCATGTGTAAACCACCAGAAAAAACCTCCTAAAGGACAACTTACATTGATTCAAAGCCAATCCCAATCCCCCTGCCTTAAAAATATATATGATTCAGGTTAATGATATTAGAATACCATCCACTGGGCACTGGTCCTGCACAAGCCCACATCCTTTTATAGCTAACATGGTGGACTCTTAGGGCCAGTAGGCAGATTAACCTAGCTAGCTAGGTGCAATTCATGAGAAGTCTATATTGTTCCATATGCACACATTATTAGAGACAGAGGAGACATCTGTACGTTTTATGAGTATCCCCTATTAACTATAGATTGAAGTCTGGCAGGCTCCCACGTACCATGTGCTGCAAATTAGAAGATCTAGGCTAGCCAACTTTGAATTCCCAGTATCAAAAACCTATATATATTGCCAACTTGTATCAAGTCCATGAGAGAGATCTTAACTTACTCCAGCAATAACTAATAATCCTGTCATATGAGTGGAACTAGCATCATAAGTAGATCCCAAGATATTGCTTGTCACAAGCTTGCAACAACTATTTCTCTACTAGATAAAGTTGCAGGATCCACCTGCTCAGGATGTGTGTGAAAGTTGTCTTCCCAGGACACAACAGAGAGAGAGAGAGAGAGAGATTCGCTACACGGGGTGAGACTACCAAAGTTTAGAGAGAGAGATGGCTACAGAGGGCGAGATACCAACTAACATCTTCCCGAAATTACTTCAGAAGATGCAAGGAAACCCCCCGACCTTCTCCTAATCAACAGAAGGAAAGAAAACGGACAAGAGTACTAACCTTCGACGCGACGGACTCACCTTCGGCGATCAGTCGGCCCTCAACTCCGCAAAAAGCATACCACGGCAGCACAGCCTCTGCGAGAACGGGCGGCAAGGGACCGCGCCGCGGGAGAGGCCAATCGCCCACTCCGAAGTGGAGGAGGAAGAAGGCGATGGGGTCGGCAGGAGACGCTCGGCGGCGTGGAGGACACGTAAAGGAATAGGGAAGGAGGAGGGGGTGGCCGGAGTGTCCTTCCCCTAAATCGCCGACGCCGCCGCCTGCTACCGCCTTCTGTGGCAAGTTCCGCCGCGAGTCTTCTCCAGTGCGGAGGCCGCCACCGCGAGTCTTCTCTAGTGCCTACCGACGACGCCACTGCTTTTTTTGCCCTTTCGCCGCTGCAATGGGAAGGAGGAGAGTGGAGGCAAGGGGAAGGAGGGGGTTTTTTTCCCTTCAATCAGGGCGCGGGAGGCCAAAGTTCAATGGGCGCCCAATGTTAAAAATAATATTTATTATATATTTATTGTATCAAACTCCGTAGGTATATAATAACATTATATGCTTATGATATTACGTCATAGGGATAGGCATATCTTAAAAGTTTAAGAAGAAAGTTTGTCTGATATACTTACGACACGTATAGTCCGTAAGTATAGATATGTCTATCCATACGAACAGCCTACGAATATACTGAACCGTAAGCAACTTTTGTAGGAAGAGCTAGGATTTCTTGTAGTGTCTGTTCCATAACTCCAAACCTTCACTATTCTTAATCGTAATTTCTTATTTCAAAATATTTAGTGTTTCAATTTCTATATGGGTTGGAAGGAGTGAGATGAAAGTTGGGATGCGATAAGAAATGATGATTTTAGATGACGATGATCCTAAGATTTTTAATGCATTAAATAGAGTCATCTCTTATTATAAAATATAGTTTGATGTTGGACAGTTTTGATAGTTTTTTTTTTTTTTTAAAGCAAATATCTGACAAGGGAGTAGGAGAGTGCTCCCCTTCAGAGAAAGGATAAGGAAATCGCTCCACCACCACACACTCATCAGAAAATTTTATTAAAAGCAAAATCATTACAAAAGACAGTCAGGGCCTGATGGAAGGTAACCCCATCTTATCTAAACGATAGGGCCCTCTTACAGAAGGAGGTAGATCAGCCCCAGAATACCAGACACAAGAGGAACTAGTAAGAGTACAACCAAAACCAGCGAGACAATCAGCCACCTGATTAGCCTCCCGGTAAATGTGAGTGATAGAGAGCTGAATATGCTGACAACGATTGAGAATATCCTGAGTAATCATAGAGAGGCGCCAAGGAATAGAATAGTTTCCCTTCAAGATTTGCACCAGAACAAGGGAGTCACACTCAATAAGGAAACCTGATATGCCTTTTTCATAACACAGAATAATGCCACTCCGAAGAGCAAGAGCTTCAGCTTCCAAACTAGAGTAAACACCTTGATAGTTAGCAGCAAAAGCAAGCACAATATCGCCCAACTCATTTCTAAGAACTCCTCCCCCAGCTGCAATGGAAGAAGTTGATTTATAAGCACCATCAACATTGAGCTTCAGCCTTCCAGGAGAGGTAAATACCATCTCACAATCTTGGGAGCGACAGGGGCAGACATCTGAATAGTGATGCCCCATTGCTGAAGGAAACTTAAATGGGAGGCGTGCAGGTCTAAGAACCTAAGATTTGTAATTTTCTGAGAATCAGATACATGCATCATTACTCTCTGAAGGATCTGACGGGCCACCATTGGTTGATCATCAAACCTGGATTTATTTCGGCTGCACCAAATCTCCCAGATGGCGGAGAAAAACATGTGTCTGGCCATCCGGCCCCAAGTAGTGGAACAATGCATGGTAGAGATATAGTGAAATATAGCTTGAGCGGTATTATGGGCCGTATAGCTGGAAAACTTCAGAAAATCGCTGAGAACATACCAAACCTCCTTTGCCACCTCCCCATGGAAGAACAAGTGAACACTAGTTTCACAGTTAGATTGGCGGCAGCAAGAACATCTGGAACAGAAAGGAATACCACATCCAGCTATAATGTCATCAGTAGGAACACAACCACGAACTATTCTCCAAATAAGAATCGACCACTTAATGGGAATCTGAAAACTCCAAATTTTTGACCAGCCATAAGTCGGTGCACCTTGAAGAAGTTTGCGAACAGAACTTGTAGAGAATTGACCATTAGAAGTAAACACCAAATCCATCTATCCATACCATCAGTACTCGCAAGGATGTGACCAAGAATAGATGGCGGGCAGAACTGGATAGCAATATTAATATGATAATGAGAAGGATCAGCTAACACCTGACAAATAGACACATGTTTGTCCCTCATAGCAGACCAAACATGGTCAGGAAGGAAAGCTTTAAGAGGGGCCGCTCCAGACCATGCATCCATCCAGAAACAAACATGAGAGTCCAGACCTCTCATCACAACCCTATGATTATGAGTAACAAATGCGGACGCCTGCCGCCATAATCTCCTATCCGCAGCAGACAACAAGTGATAGGAGGCAGAGGAGTAGTGACAATTATGCAAGTGTTTGGACTTGAAAAAATTACCCCAGAGGGACGTACCAGAGATTACCCTCCACAACATTTTGGTCTTCAAAGCAAGTTGCATATGGTTGAGATTTAGAACCCCAAGACCGCCACAATCCTTTGAATTGGAAATGATGTCCCATGAAACCCAATGTCTTTTGGGCGAACCATCATAAGAACCCCAGAAGAAATTGGCCAACAGTCTGTGGAAAGACTTCATGACAGTGGTAGGAATAGCCTGAGAAGACATCGTATAAATAGGTAGAGCAGAGAGAACATGTCTAATAAGGACCAACTTCCCACCGAAAGAAAGGAACCCAGACTTCCAGGTTTGCAGCTTTGCAGCTGTTTTTGCCAAAATATGAGAAAAATAGATCGGCCTTCTCCTACCAGAATAGAGCGAAACTCCCAGATACTTGATGGGCAGCTTGGATTGAACAAAACCAGTGATATGAGCAATAGAAAGACTGAGAGAACTTGGTGCTTTGTCCGCCACAATGAAGGAACTTTTGGATACAATAATAAGCTGACCCGATGAATCCTCATACGCCTTCACGAACTTCATTAGCCGCCTTATATGATTGACAGAACCATTGGAGAATATCAGCGTATCGTCAGCGAAAAGCAAGTGAGAAACCAGAGGACAACGTTGAAGAGTCTGAAAAGCTCCACCATTACTACTTTTAAATAGAGCGGTCAACCCCCTGCTTAATACTTCCTCCGCAAGAATAAACAAAGCTGGTGCAAGAGGGTCACCCTGACGAATACCCCTTGTAGACTTGAAGTAGCCATGAATTTCACCATTTAACAACACAGAAAACCAGCAATTAGATAGAAGGGGCTCAATGAGAGAGATGAAAGTGTGAGAGAAGCCAAACTTGCGAAGCACAGCATACAAGAAATCCCACTCCAAACGATCATAAGCCTTAGCCATATCCAGCTTGAAGACCACATTTCCACCTCTGGTCCGTTTTTGCAAGTGTTGGACCATCTCCCCAGCCAGAGCCACATTCTCATAAATATTCCTTCCTTTAACAAAAGCACCCTGCTGCTCCGAAATCAGAAAGGAAGAACTTGAGATAATCTGTCATTTATAATGCGAGAGATGACCTTGTAAAAGAAATTGCAAAGACTGATTGGTCTGAAATCAGCACAAGTTTTTGGTGAGTCAAGCTTGGGTACCAAAGCAATAAGAGAGGATGTAAGACCCGTAGGCAAAGCATGACCACAAAAGTAACTTTGAATAGCATCCACAATATCCTTTTGAATGAAATCCCAGCATTTTTGGTAAAAATAACCAGTGAATCCATCTGGTCCAGGAGCACTGTCAGGGGACATGGACATAACAACACCTTTGATTTCCTTAGCATTAGGAATCACACAAAGAGACTGGTTTCTAACATTATTAACCAAAACCGGAATTTCCTCCATAAGGCGCTGATCAACATGATGAGTGTTAGAAGTAAAAGCAACAGAGAAGTGAGACACAAAAAGGTTAACCAACTCCTCTTTATCAGTCACGACCATCCCTGAATCATTAGTGATCTGATTTATAGCTGCACGCCTTCTACGGGATGTGGCACAAGCATGGAAAAATTTCGTATTTCCATCTCCCTCCTTCAGCCATTTTAATCTTGCCTTTTGTCGCCAGAACATTTCCTCCTGCGCAAGCACCCGGTCAAGAACATCCTTGGCCGCATATAAGTGACTACGATTTTCCGGAGTAGAATCATTATCAAAAGTAACTTGAGCAATAGAGTGCGCCTCTTCCGCTAACACAACATTATCCTGGACATTCTTGAAAACCTGCTTGTTCCATTGTCTATAGAAGGACTTCATATGCTTCAACTTCATCATCAAATTTAAGAGCGGAAAAGAAGAACAGGAGCTGCTCCCCAGGCAACCATGGAATCCTGAAGAAACCGCTCATGGGAAATCCACATTTGCTGGAAACAAAACCTTGAAGGAACAGTAGTAGCATTAGACTCCGGGGAAATAAGCAAAGGGCTGTGATCGCTACACGCTCTAGACAAATGTTGCACCTTAAGGGAAGGACAAGCAAGCAACCAATCACCATTGATAAAGACCCTGTCCAGTCTGGCCCAAATACCATTGGCTTGTTGACCGTTATACCAGGTGAAGTTACTCCCTGAGAATCCCATATCCTCCAAGCCAGACGCTGATACACAAGCCTGGAAATCAGCAGTAGATCTCTCAAAGGCCCGACGACCTCCCCTTTTTTCAGAAGGATCCAAGATACTGTTAAAATCCCCACCAACAAGCCAAGGTTTATCACAAGAAGCAGAGAAATCAACAAGATAGTCCCATAATTCCCTACGCTCGGATAATAGACAGCTAGCATGAACAATGGTTACCATGAACTCCGGGCAGGAAGCAGTGGTAACACGGACAGAAACAAACTGATCAGAACTAGAAACCTTATGAACAATAACATCCTGAGTCCAAAATAACCAAATGCGTCCCCGATCATTAGTATTGGATAAACAGGAATCCATACGAAGCTTAAACCTGTATGTCTCTCGATTTTATCACTGCTAAGCTTTGGTTCAATAATTGCAACAAACTTCAACTTGAACTTCCGGATAAGCTGCTTTAACCTGTTAACAGACTGGGAATTACCAATCCCCCTGATATTCCAAATTAGGCTCATCATAAGAAACTAATTAGGGATATTGACAGAGGCGCTCCTGCGCAAAGAAGATCTGTTTTTAATACCATCATTCTTCTTGACATCCATATTATCCGGACCAACAAAGTTTAAATGGACCGACGTGAAATCAGCATCAGATAGAACTGGATTGGCACCTGGAAGGGAGACGACCTGGTACACAGTTGCACTAGAACCAGGAGGTGGCTCATGAACAGCTTTTGCGGTACTGGTAGAAGGAATATCCTTTGGGCTGGTCCCAATTTCACACAGAGAAGTTCCCGTATCATATTGGATAGGTTGCACTATAATATCAGTAGATGTAGTGGCAATGTTAACAGGAGGTCTGGAGTCCAATAAATTTACCTCACCAGGAACGTCTATTGGCTGCACAGGGTGTGTATCATTAATATCATGCATCGCATTAGCTTCCATGGTATTAGGACGTGAGCAACAGCACTATGAGGTTCAAGAGAAGGAATATTTGTAGCTCTATCCAATGATTCAGATTCAACAATGAGATTTAAGTTATTACAATCAACATCTCCTTTTTCAGAAACAACTCGGCGCCAAACTTTTTTGGCAGGCGGAGGAGCAATCTGATCCTGGTTACCCTCAAGAACAAGGCTGGCGCTGGGATTCGCTTTCTTGCAATGAGTAACGATATGTCCAAGACGCTTACATGATTGACAAAAGGACGGAGGATTCGGATATGTTACCGATTGCCACATACCACCTGCACCAATACCAATCCAGACACGATCAGGGGGCACTTGAGATATATCTAGTTGAACACATACCCTGGCAGCATGCGCACGAGACAAGCTGATAGTATCTCTATCAACCTGCAGAACTTGGCCAACACAACCAGCAATAGACCGGAGCATGGGTTCATTATAAAAGTTAGCTGGCAAGCCTGGCAACTCCAGCCAAACCAGGACAATAGGAGAATCCTCATTAGGTGAGAAATCCAACGACCATTAAAGAACCTGAACAATCTTCCCTTCACAAACAGAGAATCTTTTAACAAGACCTGGAGATAATCGTTCTTGTCTTGAAACCGAATTAGGAGATGTCGCCCATCCATAGCACTAATAACGAAATATTTCACAAACTTGAATCGTTGAGATAGGTGCATACGAATGTCCTGGAAAGGAGGTCTGCCGAGCGGCGTACGGGCGATAATAGCAAAGTTGAAAGGCGAACAAGAAATCCGTACCTCTTCGTGGGAGAAGAATACCGCAGGCTCTCCAGAATCAGTACTAGCAGGAGCGTGAACCTTCAAGGGAAGCACAGGGGAGTAACTGATTCCATAAGGATCTGTGCAAACGACTTCATAGGAGTTATGCCTTCACGTCCCCATGCATTGGGAGATTCATTTATGGCTTGCATGCATGGGCTCGATGACGGGACGGACGTAGTGCAAGGCGGGATCGGAGCGGAGCAGCAGAACCACTGTTCCCCTCCTGGGGATATAGAACCGGAAAGTGGGAAGGCGCAAGAGGAGAGGAACGAAGGGCCCCCTCGGAACCTGCCATGGCACCGGCCATGGGGCGACGCCCAGGCCAGGGCGCCGGCGGCGGCTAACCCTAGCAGAGCAGAGCGAAAACCCCAATGGCAGGAAAGTAATTTCATTCAAGTTGATATGAAAGCACATCCCTGGATTATAGTCCCGTCCCCTTGCGAAGCAAAAGAAAAAAATTACGAAGTGTTGTATATCCCATGGATTAGTCGCATGTTTGTTTTGCTACAGATTGTTTGAAAACAGGCATTATTTTGATTGAAACCAGTTTTACTGTAACATATATAAAGACTTACTGTAACTGATACAAATACAAGCTGTAACAGATATAAAGTCTTACTATAACGAATGTAAGTGTGCATAGGGAAAGAAGACTTACTGTAATAGATATAAAGACTTACTGTAATTGATACAAATGTAACTTGTACAGATATAAAACTTACTGTAACGAATGTAAGTATGTATAGGTAAAAATGGCTCATAGGGAAAGAGCAGAGAAGGTAAAAATATGAAAAAGTTGATGTTAAAAGGACGACTCGTCTTTCAAGACGCACTAAATGCTGAGCAACAAAAGTAGGGATTAGAAACAAAAAGTAGGGACTAGAAATTAAAGTAACACAAAAGTAAGAACTTTATGACTTCTGATCTTCTGACAGGGACTACAAATTAAGTCTAACCTTCTGATAGGGACCCCTAATTAATTCTCCATAGTTTATATTATCAAATAATGTTTAATTGATATAAATTTTATTTTTAAAAAATATATTTTCTTATTATTTTTAAGTATATGAAATTTTATTTTTTAAAATTATTTAATAATATACTCATCCTAGATATAGTACACGCGCATAGCGCGTTTCTTTGACTAGTATAATTAAAGATGATGTTATTGTAGAATTTTTTTCGTCGTTCTCTAAACTCTCCTTTTTCACATAGACAGGACCCCTCAATATAGCGCAATATGGGATCTGTACAAGGTAAAAATTGACATTTTATATTTAAATATATTTATGTAAAATCTTTTATATTTTAAATAAAAATAGAAATATAAATATATATTTTTTAATTTATAGTGTCGGAATCCCTCGTGCGTGGTACTGCCTTTCCCCACGCAAACACCTTCGTCCACCGTTCGCACGGTACACCGACTACCGGCGGCAGACAGCACGTGTGTCCCCACGTAAAAAGCGCCACGACGGCGTGTGTTGTGGCACCCTACAAACCACCCGAAGGTAGAGCAACGCCATTGGTTAGGCTGCCACCTGTCCATCACCCTAACCCATCAGCCGTCGATTGCGCACGCCCCGCGCGTCGATCTCGATCCAACGGATGAAACAAGCCGCATGGGCCGAACATCCCGGTCAGACTCGTGCTCTTTAAGTTACCTCTGAGGAGACACACACTGTGGGCCCCACTGCCTTCCTTGGGTTGGATGGCGGGCGCCTTTGATACCCGCCCCCTAAACTCGGACCCTGATCTCTCTCTCTCTCTCTCTCTCTCTCTCTCTCTCTAGCTCTGGTGGCGATGGCATCTCGCTCCGCCGCGGCTCCACTCTCGCGTCCCTCCTCCGTCACCATGAGATCGCCGCCACGGCGGTAACATCATCTCCCACCAGGCACCTCCTCCATCTGCAGACCCAGGCCACTCCACCGCCGCCGCGTCGGAGGCCGCCCCCTGTCGGCCGCCGGGAAGAAGGCGCCCAACATGAAGACCTTCCAGATCTACCGATGGACCCCGAGGATGGAGGGAAGCCCAAGCTGGAGGAAGTTCCAGATCGACCTCAACTAGTGCGGCCCCATGGTACTGGACGCCCTCATCCAGATCAAGAATGAGGTCGATCCCAGCCTCACCTTCCGAGATCCTGCCGCGAGGGCATCTGCGGCTCTTGCGCCATGAACATTGAGGTGACAACGGCCTCGCCTGCCTCACCAAGATCAAGAAGGACCAGGCCGCCCCATGATGATCACGCCGTTTGCCGCACATGTTCGTCATGAAGGATCTGGTGGTGGACATGACCAACTTCTACGCACAGTACAAGAGCGTGGAGCCGTGGCTGAAGCGCAAGGACCACCGCCGGTGCCCGGCAAGGAGATCCCCCATAGCAAGAAGGACGGGCAAAGCTGGACGACATGTACGAGTGCTTCCTCTGCGCCTGCTGCAGTACCTCTTGCCCCAGCTACTGGTGAATCCCGAGCTCTACCTCGGCCACGCCGCCCTTCTCCATGCTCACCGGTACCGGTGGATCCACATCTCTCCAGTCCCTTTTTCCCTTTCTTATAAGAAAAAAAGATTTCTTTCTCAGTAGAACAGGATGCGATCATCTTTCCTCCTCTATTTCTTCACAGTGATCGCCTTATGCTATTTTGTTACTCGTGTTCCTTTCTCCATGGATAAGTGGTTTCCTCTACTATTGCCTTTGTGTTATTGAATTAATTTCTGGGAAATATGGAGGATCAATGCTTGCCCGTCTAGAGATTCTAGAGCGGATTCATCACCTGTAAGAGTGAAAAGAGAGAGATGTGGTATGTTAAGTGTGGCCAGATGAATTAGGGTCTGTCTTACAAACTTCAAACCATGGTGTCAAGGTTGAAGGGCCCAGGACTATATGCACAGGTCTCTAGGTGATGCATCCGATATGGGATTTATCTCATCGGTTCTCCACACTCCCCCTTACGGCCAAGATGGCGTGGAAATCAAATTAGAAAGGAGGTGGCGCAAATCACATAATGCCCTGGCCCAGCTCTGATACCATCTTACAAACCTCAAAACCATGGTGTCAAGGTTGAAGGGCCCAGGACTATATGCACAGGTCTCTAGGTGATGCATCCGATATGGGATTTATCTCATCGGTTCTCCAACAGTCTGCACATATAGTTTTTGTTTTTTTTTGAAAGTGGATTTTCTTGTTCTGCCTTATATCTCTCTTGGCTTAGCTTTCGCTGAAGACTGTCCATTTGATGTACCGTTTCTTTCTGTGGACATGCATTCCTGTTCGAAGTTAGGGTTTTTTTGGGGGGGGGGGGTGGCTTCGGTTTCCTTCTGTTTCCTTTTCTGTTACCAAACTGTGGCCTCGTCTTTCTCTTTAATCCTACAAACAAAATATGTGCTTCAATTCATCATGTTTAATGGCCGTCTGGACTGTAATTACACCTCAAATTTTACCCTCTCATCAACACCAGCGATTACATTTCTTGAGAGCTCAAGCTGTCATTCGGCGTCAAGGATTCGTTCTTTAACTATTCCTATTCTTGTTGGTGTATTAGGTTCGAACTTCAAGTTACTGTTAGTTAATAAAGCCTCTTGTACCCAACTTCTTGCAAAAATGTGATTTCCTTTTTTCTTTTATTTGCTCGTCATGGATATTATCCGCCACCATGTGGTTTTTAATCTAATACTTAACAATGAGTTGTTGATAAATATTTTCTGGCAGCATTTGGCCAGTACTCAATTTAGAGAGTCCAGACTCATTTAATGGGGTCCGTGTCTCTAGAATGGGGAATGTAAGGCAATATCTTTCTAGACATCTACCTGGGAAACTATCGTTCCCTTATTGTCCATTTTTTGTAATTTATGTATATCCAAGCAAGCAGAGAGAGTAAGGGTAAACTCTTGCATGGAAATACGAGGGAAATAGTTCTGACTCTGGTTCCCATCTGGGCAGAAACAGAATTATGACATTAACATAGGAAGAGGTGCCAACCTGAGGATAATTCTGCCTTGCTTAGGGGAACACAGGTTGATTTTAGATAAAATGATGACTAATCTTTCGGAAAGGAATGTTGTATCCAGTTCACCCATGGTAAATCCTTTCAAGTAATAACATATGATGGGCAACATTTTTGACTCTGATTGGGGCCTATGACAGTACAGATAATAAGCATCATCTGCATGGGACTATGGGATGCATAATAGCACCACCTTCCCCCCCCCCCCCCCCCCCAAAAAAAAAAAAGAAAAAAAAGAAAAAAAACTACCTTTAGAACTGAGCTGGACTGCAAAACAGCTTCTGATTTGATTTGTTTAAATTTCTTACCATCTGCTATCCTGTGACCTACATCAATCTCTAGAACTGCCACCATGCACAGCTCCACAAATTGTATTTCCTAACAGAAACGTTTTGTCGTGGGAAGGAAATGGCTTATCCATGCAGTTCCTCTAGATTAAGAGAGGGAAAGTAGAAGACCTTCAAGAAACTTTACTTGTTATTGACTTGGGATAGGGAAGGTCCATAGTTGTAACTTCAGTTACTTGAGTGGAAAAAAAAGGTTTGACTTTCTGGATAAGCTTTAATATCTGATATATGGGGAGAAACAAGACAAACATCAATGGTATGTCTCTTTGCCATGAAAAAAACCATTTTCATTGAAGAAATGAGTTTTATTTTTCCTTCATCTTTGTTGCATTCGAATTGAGGAAATAAGAAGCCATTTCTTTTATCCTTTTATGACATTCTAAGCTGCTTCAAGTGGGTGGTACCACATATATTGATTTAAAAGAATGAAAATGTACAAGTATAGGTGGGTCCAAAACACCCCAAAAGGAGCATCCCACAGCACCTATACAACAAGTGTACACCAAGGAGGTGTAATAGACACTAATCCCCCAATAATCCAAAAAGAGGAGTTATGGATGAATTTACATTGGACAAAATGACCGCCCACTCTCCTCCCTGCCCCAAACAAAGTGAAATAACACCTCCTCGGAGCAGGACTCCCTCCTGAAAATATGAGGTTCCGTCTCCCCCCCCCCCCCCCCCCCCCAGACCGCCCACCATACCATCCCATCAGACTTGCGAAGCCAATGCCTATGCCAATCCCGAAATAGCGAAGTGACATCACCCTGCAAGGTGAGAGCATCTGGTCATTCGGGCAATCTTCCTTCAAAGCCCCTGAGAAGAGGAGCAGCCCATGAAAAGGTGATCCAACTCCTCATTGACGCCACAACAACAGCAGATCGGACTGATATCAGGCAAAAGAGAATCAGTATCCCTAGTAAAAAGCCTCCCACGAGCAATGCTCCAAGCCAGTAGCTTAACCTTGAGAGAACTGGGCGTTGTCCACATTTTGTGGAAAAAGGCAAACCGCACACCTCCATTTTAGCAAACCTCATATGCTGATTTGACTGAGAAAGTACCACCCTTCCCCCATCTTCAAACCCAAGCATCCCTTGTATCTTACAGCTGAAAAGCAAGTATCAAACTTAGCAAACCTTGAAGCTGTTCCAATTCTTCATGCTGGAAGTTATCCCTGAAAGTTGGGGCCCAAGCTCCACCGGGAATGTGCCGATCAAAGACCTGAGCCACAGAAGCACATGGGGATGCCGAGATAGCAAAAGGGCTGGGAAATAAGGATTCCAACGTAAAATCACCACACCATCTGGCTTTCAGAAGAGACACTTATTACCATTTCCCAACTTCACCCATATTCCTGAAGCAACTAGTTCTTTACGGGAGGAAATATCTCGCCAAGAAGGGGAGGTCAATTATTCATATATAATGAAAGCTTCAATGCTCATATTTCCTCCTAGTTTCTTCTCTTTTTGATATATCTGATGCCCATTTGGCATTGGCACTGTATAAATAAATTTTCCATCTTCATGTCATGAATGAATGCACTCAGACTTCATTTACTACCAGAATTATCTTGTGCTCCCTGTCCATCTTCAAGATCTCTTGCCAGATTTTGAGTGTTTTTCCTCATGTTTGGCAATTTTGTTTGGTATCAGCACAAAAGATATTGAGAGGACGTTGTTATAGCTTATTTGATACAAGTAACTCAGAAAAAGAACAAAATAAAAAAAAATCCAAGAAATTCTAACTGAGGTTTCAATTAGAAGCAAGAAACCGTAGAAATGGCTTCTTAGATATAGCTTCCTACTCTAAGCTGATGCATCTGGAAAACCAAAGAGCTGTGCTAAGCATGCCCTTCAGCTTGATTTGTGTTTTTTATGCCAGATGCCTTCTTTCAAGTTAACTGCTAATCTATCTATCTGAGGGGGGATTTGAGAATTGAGATACATTTACTTTAAAAGTAATATATTTATGTATCTAAAATAGATCTCAATAGTATGTCTTTTAATAAATTGTCACCTCAAATGCCTTAGCATCCAAGTCCACGGTTACCTCTTGGTCACCTCGGTTGCCTCTCACCTTTGACTACACGGGGCATATCAGAAGTGATATGGGGCTTAATGTGATGCCTTCATGCTAATTAATGTGATGTTGGACCAGTGGGTTAATGCGTGTGCTTTTGGAGTTCAGTGAGTCTTGAACTTACTAGGATGATTAACATGAGCCATGAAAATATCCAAATAAATTCATGAAGAGAACTCAAAAGAGAACTATTGACGATTTATGAGGCTGGATAAGTCATGCAATGGAGTCTAGATTCAATGGATAGGTTACAGTTACATCTGGACCTTCTTTTATGCTCATATTGATCTATAATTCACTTTCTTTCTATGAAGATATTGGATCCTTTATGTTCTAACGGTGAGAAACCCAAGTACAGGAATTGGTAGGAGAAGACACTTTCACATATCCATCCTTTTTTTGTTTGTTAATTTTACCACGGTTGGATGAATGAGAAATAATGGGCCTCCAGACAATGTACCGCTGAAATAACGCTAACTGCCCACTCTCTTTCCACAGCAACTATGACATGAATTTTTAGCAGAAAGCCCTTTTCTTTGTGGTTTCAAGGCCAGTTTGGCATCACTGCATCAAGATACAAGTTTTTAAGTATAGAGGTTCCTTGCATATCCTCCATTTTGGAAGAAGCCACTCATATGAATTTTCTCTTCATGCTGGTTTAGTTAGTACTGTTACCTGGGCGCCATTTTGTTTAAGAATTGCTCTACGTTTTTTATGTAGATGGATTACGGATAGCCGTGATCAGTACACAAAGGAGCGCTTAGAGGCTGTATGTAATGAATTCAAGCTCTATCGTTGTCACACAATATTAAATTGTACTGCTGCCTGTCCCAAGGGATTGAACCCTGGAAAAGAGATCATGTCAATAAAAAGTCTTCAGCTTCAGAAGCCATTTATGTGAGGAATCTCGCCAGGCAGAAGCATGCAGATCGCCATATCCTACGGGGGCATTTTGCAGCTCTCACTTCAACTGAAATATTCTCCTACAATAAATGTCTGAACTCTGAAGTGAAAGAGCATCTTTCGTTAATCTGCTGCTCTTTGCTGCACTTGAAAAATAAAAGAATTGAGACACCTTGTGATTTTTTTTGTAGGATTTATATGTTGGGTGGTCCATTGCCCGTGTCTTGTTTTGGCGACCATTTTGTGAGTGCGCTATTTAAGCATCTTTTGGCTGCTATGAACTGTGTTAAAACTTGAATGTCACTTGGTATGATGGTCATATATCATTTCCAACTGGCATTTTCTTATGTTTCACATTTAGCGCCTCCTTCCTATGCTCCCACCTCAAAGGGATTCTATCGTACATGCGCAACTTAACTGCTCCCATTCTTTTCACTGAAATGATATCAGAATTTTGATTTAGGTCATGAGAAATGCTTAGTACAAGAACACTTTATGTATTTGAGCTGCAAATGGGCTCATAAAAATTTGAGTTGGACTGATAAAATAATGTGTCATGACACATTGATTCATCAGGGGACCAATAGTCTTGCAATTCAAATAAAAAATACTCTTACAATAAACATTTCTCTTTGGTCATATAGTATTTGGCCAAATTTATATCTGCCCAACCCGAGAGGACTGAACCTGAGTAACTTGCTCCTATCATCTATAGATCCATCAAAATTGATTCTTAATTTTTTTTTATCCATCCTTTTGGTTTAGTTAGGTGGTGGTTGCCTTTGAGAGCCTACCCCCAATTCACTTTTGCCGAACTAACTCGATGGAAATTTTTTTTATCAGGGTTGGTACCCCCACACGTAAACTGTTATACATGTGGCCATGTTCATCAGCTTTTGAAATGCATTCAAGTAGTCCCATCATATTCAACATGATGAACCACCATAAACCTGGGTGGCAATATAAGAGCTGAATATTCTTAAGTTAGTGGTCTTCACGATTTGGACATGTAAGATATATCGTGAAGTATCCGAGGAACGGTTACCTTGCTACTGCTAGATCCTCTTCACCTGGAATCTCGCGAGATAAAATATCAGCTTCTCTGTTCATTATTTCTTATTAATCATAACAAAGCGTTACATCATTTCCTAATTTTCCATTGCTTAGGAACGAATGTAGAAAAGCTTTGATATTTCAAAAGGGAGTTGGCTCGTAGCCTCGTACACACTGCCCGTTCATGAGGCCGTAAGGGCTAGAGTTTTGCATGCAACTCTACATACTGCCTGTTCCAAGCCATCTAAGAGAACTGTAAAATGTGATCCCTGAGCAGTCATATTTGAAAGAGCAAAAAGACAAATCACATGGGAGGGCCATATAGAGAACCTTTTTCAAAAATAAATAAATATATATATATATAATAATATAATAAAATTGCAGTGGCCTCTCCCCAGACGTACATCGCAGCGACCAACACACAGCCAGCGAGGCCCATCCCAAGGAACCAGGTAGTCGTCAGATCGCCCAGATGCGCGATCAGCAGCTGTCCGGGTTTACCTGGTCACCCCTGATTTAAAATAAAAAAATAAAAACTGATAGCCTGTTCTCCATGTGATTGCTTTTCCTTTTTGCTCTCAAACATTGGCTGTCCGATCAAAAGCCAACATCATCCCCAAAGTTGGCAGCGGACTGCATCACTTCCCCACCTCTAAATGAGGTTCATACCATATCACGTACAGTTACTTACCCCATGAATTGTTGCATAATAACAAGGAGGACTCAGCCACAAACTATGCAAATGCTGACATTATGTCCCACGGAATCGTTCAAAAAGAAGCATAAGACTGCCTTCACAGACTGCTCTACAAAAGTGGTACAGATAGGGCTTAAGTGGAAGATTCTCACGACATACATCAGCATCAGACTTGTAGGAATAGCCTCATGATTTAATGCTTCTCAAATACTAACTGCTGACAAGCTCTCAAACTTAAAGGTTTCCAATCGAACCTGAAGTTTGAAGATCCACCACGTCTGTTCCATTTTCCAATGGGCCATAGAATCAGTTGTTGCGGTCACCTTTACATGAGGGTTTACGGGGGTTAAGAAGAACATGGAGAAACCTCGTGCTGAAGTAATCGGCAGATATTTTCACTTGTATACGTAATATGGGATAATATTGAGTTTGTGAGGATTTTCACTTGCAAAAATCATCTTGCTGATTTCCAAATTAACTGTAGAATATGGAAACCTTTCAAAAAAAAACCCTGTAGAATATGGAGATGCTCCTCCTTTCAGCTGGTTGTACGACATGCTGGTCTGGTCATTTCACCGTTAGCAAGTTAAAACTGTTCCATGAGATGTGCAGCAGGATTACCGATGTCCAAGGCCCTTGAATGTGCACTAATTCTTGAACATGTTACATCAGAGGCTTGCCTCTAATCTTGGGCAACTACACATCGGGCCGGCATTACATTTCTGTTCCTGGTGGAAAGGATTGTCACTACCATGAACAGAGCTCAGTCTAGGAGAAAACTCACAACCACCCAGATGCTCCATGGGATCGTAGCTATCAGATTCCTTACAAGATTCTTCCTTGAACTTGAGGAAAAACATAGAGGACCAGTAATCTCTGACCAAATTCTTCAATCATAAAATATGTTGCAAGTCAAACAATTGCCTAATAATTGATGGAAGCAATCATGTTTTTCAAAGATCAGATATACATACCGTTTTCATAAGCTGTACCAGCTCTATTAAAGCATGGTTAAAGAGATCAGGGTCGGCAAGATCCAGGGTATCCAGAATTTGCTGACGGGTTCTATGAGATATGTTTACTTCCATCTCCGAACCTAAAAGATGCAGTGCCATAAACTTAGTAGTGAGCTTGAGCCTTGAGGCAATAAAATATGCGGAAAATTCCAGTGTCTACCAAGTGGAGGAAAAACAAGCAAGAAGTAGATCCTCTGTAAACAACGTTAATTAATGTTTTGCTTAGTGTCATATAGCAGAAACTGGTTCAGAAAGAATATAGCACCATAGAAACTACAAGTACAAATTCAGGGTTTAAGAATGCCGCCTCCTTGTGTCTTATTCTTTGGTGTTGTACATGTTAAGTGAAAGTTCAGTAGAAGATGTAGGAGTAGTCTACATCTGGGAATAGATGATCCCCAGGTTTGAATTCACTGCATTCTTCAAGTTCTTACCAACCAGGTTATTCTAGCAAACAAGATAAAAGCAGCAGCATACCGACAACAATGTACTTCTCAACAATGTGCCTTGCCATGTAGACCCTTCTTACAGAATCATCAACAGGTATTTTGTTGAGCTCATGCACCTCATCATAAAAATGAACACTTTCGCCGGCCAGACAACTGGATATCAAATTATCAACAATAAAGATAGAATTCACAATTCAACTTCATATGCAAACATCAGAAGAAGGGGGAAAAAAAGATTTAAAAAGACACCTGTCTGCAAAATCCATGAAGGACTGGCGAAACCTTTTATTCAGCAGGAGTTTGTCCAATGGTTCGTTGATGTCTAGAACGGTAGGTATAGCCCTTTGTATTAGTCCACTGTCTGGAATTCCCAAAGCTTTACCCATTGACATGTATTCCAGTGAGCCCCTTCTTCTCAAGCTCATTTGAGAGAGCAAAGGTTGAGAAACCGACATTGAAAAGAAAGCCAGCATAAGAATGCTCACCTGAGTGTCAAGTAAAAGGAATTATGCTAGAAATGAGGCATCATACATGGCATCCTATTTGGAATAGCAAGATCTTAAATCGTAAACAATAAGAAGGGAAACCTAATACAAATAGGCATAGTGTTCTCTTCTAAGGATACATCTCTACACCATCAAGACATCATACAACATCCTAATGCCAGAAACGATGAACTTCTAGAAGATAGCGGGACAAGCAAATGCTATGTAAAATTGGCTTCCAAGAATAGAATATCATTTGAATCAGGAAAAAAGTTGTTGACTAACAAAATCTAGATTCATTTCATCCTTTATAACTGTGTTCATCCCTCATGTCATTCTCCACCTTCCTTTGCCCTCTCTATTATTCTTCTCAATCATGTACTTGCATCTCCATTCGTCTACCTAAAAAATTACCATTGGAAGTTCTTCTTTTCCCCTAAAATCCCAACAAATTAGATCCACTCATCAGATCCAGCACAGTGCACCCTTTTAAAGTGCACAACATCCTATTCAATTTAGAAAGCTTCAGTTTAGGCCTAAAAAAATGTTGGAGAGAAGACAGACAGATATGATCTGGCAGGATCTGCCGACCTGATCAACCTGAACTGTATGACCTCACCAATCCCTGATTTATGAAGTGAATCAGCCAGAACTACACCAGGTCAGAGGGATTGGCCCAGACTGAACAATCCCAACTTGCTGCTGGATCTTCAACAGCTGGCTAGGGTTGGAGAATGGCTTGAAGGCTATAAATAGACCCCATTTGGCCATTCCCAATCCCACCTTAACCAATTTCTTGCTCTTTTCTCTCTGTACACACTCTCTCTCTCCCTAACACTTTCACTATTATTATTCTCTAACCCAGAACTTTTCTCATACAAAATAATATGGCAGAGATAGCTATTCATTTCATCTATTTTGTGTCTGACCATTCATGTCATCCCCTTTACATTGACAAACAAAGGACCACAGGAAGAAAAATTTGTATATGTTTCGTAAAAGTAACAACATGTCATGTATGGAGATATGATAAAGGAAGCAAAGCAAGTGGAAATGGCATGACACACTCAACAAGCACCATGTGACAATTATACATGGAAAGCATTCCACACCTAAGGCCATCTGGTATAAAGTTATCGATTTATAGCTTACCATAACAAGCAGTAAAAATCGAGATGTAACTTGAACCCATGGGATATCTTCATGAACTTCATTTAGCACATAAGCAACAACCCAAAGTCCTGCAGGAAGAAATACATTAAATCATTTTTAGTAACTAAAGTACACTCGATAATTAGGGATTAATGGCATTTCAGCATTCCAGAGGAACAATTTCATTTTTGGCAGAAAGTATAATTGTAAGTGTAAACCTGTAAGGGCAGCAACATCAGTCTATAAATATAATTCCAAAGAAGTTTAAGCTTTTTTGTCTAGGAGATGATGTTAAAGATCAATTGAAAACTTGCATCAATTAGATTTTTTTATGACTTCAAATTAATAAATTAATATGATGAAATACGAACAATCTAAAAGAATTATCTGCAATGTCTTAAGACTCTTAACCATCTTCTCCTACATCTGCATGTTTAATACACAAGAATAATAACCACTCTCCTCACTTGTTGCAGGTGATTGCCAATGTAGAACCCAAATTACCACAATATACTCAAGGACACAATATAATGGATAACCTGGTTTTGTTTATCCTGTTGCAAGTCGATAATAGATAATATTTAGCGGACATTTTTAACAAACAATTTGAAGAGAAAATACCTATTGCAATGGTTGAGACAATTATTCCTCTTAAGAGATCTTTAAATTCATGAAACCTGAACTCAATATGTCGGACGGCATGTGCAACACCGAACAAAACAGCAACATATAACATATGTAGGCAAACAACTGGAACAATCCACTGAGTCCGCATATGGCAGCGACTGTTCAGAGGTTTACTTATGTGGATAACTGCAAAATATATGCAAAATTAAACTTTAATCCTGTTAGACATGCTAACTAATATAATCACAAAGAAAGCCTTGTACAAAAAAACAACTTGGCAGTGACAAATCTCAAAAAAGATGTGCGAGAAGAAATTAAAATAAACTGGTCGGTAGAGGAATACTAGAAAAATGAAAATCCATCAGAAACAAATGAGACCGTAGACAGATGGTCTACACAGACAATCATAATACACTGACTGGCTAACGGAAAATCTAGTACTTTGCCTATCACACAGTGTCACCATTAAAAAGCATTGGTACACTTCATGATTGAATGATTTACCTCATTCACATGATTAAATTGTTGGTCTAGTGATAGGATGAGAAGGATCACAGGATCAAATAGCCTCAATATCAGTGAGGCAAAAGAATTCAGGATGGTTCCCATGGTCAAATGGGTTCTTATCATATTTAGGAGTCATAGCAGGGTCATGATTAGTTTAATCCCTATAAATTCAGTGAAAATTTCTTTTCTAATTAATGAGGAATTATGATTGCGAATTTCCAGATAATATCCATCTTTCTCTACGACAGAGAAGATGAGTGATGGGAAATGAAGGATGGCTAAATCGAAGTATTTATTATGTTTATTTGGCCTATTAAAAGACCTAATGGTTGTAATCTTGTTTGGCTTTACAAATTTCTAGGGTCATTAAATAAGTAAGTTTAAGTCATTTGGGTTCCTAAGTCTTAAGTAAGGTCTTATTAAGTGTCTTTTCATATGAAGAGTCTCTTTATTTTAAAGTCTATATATAGAGTCTTGTAACCAAAGATGAGGAGAATAGAGAGGAAGAAAAATTTGAGTTGAGTGCCTCCACAATGGACTTTGTGTTTGGGTGTGATGCCCTCAGGTGAGAAGCCCCAAGGTGGTCCCTGTGAAAGGGAGGGTGTGAAGCCTACACTCCCACCTCCTATCCCTCTTTCCGGTGTGATTCCGGTAACCTCCCCCTTTCTCTCTCTTCCTTAACCTCTTTTCTCTCTCTGTCCCGCATCAATGAGCATTGTGATGGGGTAGTGTACAATGCCCTCAACCAACCAGCCAACAAAGAGCCCTGTGATGGGGTTCCAAGCCAATACCCAGATTATCCATCATCCTCGCCATCACCACTGTGCCTCCCTTTCTCCTTCTCTTTTCTCCCTCTGTTTCCATCATTCTGCAAGCCCCTGTTAGTTCCCCCTCAACGCACCAGCACCCTGGTGTGAGATCTGGCCACTGCCATGTGCCCCACAGCCACTGGTGCCCACTGGCCGCCCTTCCTTAAGAAGCCTCACAGAGATGGTGTGACCACACATGGAATCCGCAGATCATCCATCACAGCCAGTTGTTGAGCATCATCACCCAGCTTCTCCTATGCATCTGAGGCTCTGAGCAGCCACCACCTGTGCAACCAAGGATCGCAGTATGGGTTTTGGTATTGGTTTCAGCCAGGTCCAAAACCGATACCGTTTCGATTTCGTTTCGCCTGGTTTCGGCCGTATCGGGCGGCCTTAAAGGGGAGTAAAATGGCCAATTCCGGCCAGTTTTGGCTGGTTTGTTTTGGCCGAAACTGATTAAAATATTATTTTTAATGGTGTTAGATTTTCTATAGTAGTTTCGGCCAGTTTCGGATCGGGAATAGGCCCGATTTGGATCAGGACAGATTCCTAGGCCGATCTGATTCTGTTTTCCATGATTCCCATAGCTTAAGTTGTTGAGGAATATGTTGGTAGTCGAAAAGCGAAATCCAAGAACATAAAGAATGGCATGGATGGCTATCATAATATTGGTACTTATGGATTATATGATATGGATAAATATGTATAATGTAACAGGCTTAGTACAAACAAAATGAAAAGCATATCCCGCCCAAAGGAATATCCAATATGTTGTGCTTCTTACGTGCAGCTCCACCAATCCACGGCAACATAATCAGTGGAAGCAAGATAGTTGTTTTAATTGGAGGTAATCGACGCCTACATCATCAGTATAATGCAAGAAGAGTATTAGCTAAATATTAAGATGATTAAGGTGCTCAATATGTGAGCACAAGATCCACAAGTCACTTTCAAAATAGAAATGGGAGCAGTAGAAGTCGGTCACAAAGTTACATGAAAAAGAGCCAGGAGATCACTTACTTAACAAACAGATAATAAAGTTTATATGCCAGTACAATGCGACAGCTCATCAACAAACCAAAACCCAAAGGACCTTCAAACCACACTGGTAAGAATTTCTGAATTAGAAGTCTCGAAACAGCAAGTAAAAAATATAGAGTCATTGTAGGAATTAACAGTAATAAAAGAGAAGCAAGATTGTCCTACTTTTGAAAAAACAAAAGAAAATAAATACCTGCCCAAACATAGCATGACTGCCATGGATGCCTTTCATCAGATTTGAGATAATTGATGGACATCTATATATATATATAAAAAAACTAGAAGGTTAAGTGTCACAAGATAAGACAAAATTCATACAACTCATAACTACAGCTTTATAGTACCACTAAACCTAAGGTAAGGTTGAAGCTGCCAACAATTTGAACAATGATGAGCCAGAAGCCATTGAACTTCATCCTTGAACCCTTGTGAACCAGAAAAGGATAAACAGCACGGATAAAAAGCCTACAACAAAGAAAAATTAGTTAAAGCATATACGATATAAGAATGTGTCCATGACCAATTCCAAAGATGTGACACAACAGAAAGAAGGGAGACAAGAAAAGAAGCATTTATATATTATTATTGATTATGCAACGAGAAGATGCAATCTTAATGCTTTATTAAGATTAGAAAGATAACAATTCACAAAGTCACAAATGTTGTCAAGCCAAAAAATTATCAACCTCATTACACATTGATGAACAATTTTACCTGTCATTGCCACCACACCAGAAGCTCATCACCCCTGAAAAAGACATGGAAACAGGGGCAAAGCATGAGACACACCAGCCAGACACCCACCAACCCTGGTGCCCTTTTAAATTAGACATATTCTTTTTCTTATGGTTTCACTACCCTGTGAAATATGTATCCCAGGCTTTCTCATTTTTAGGAAAAGTTAGCATATATGTTCTTTCTTATATTTAAACTCCCTGAACATATTTAACTCAGATTTTTGAGCCAGTAATTTATACATACCATACAACCTTTTTTTTTTTTCCTTTTTGGAAGAATGGTGATGATTGCAGCACTAACTTTATTAGAGGATTGAAAAGAGGTAGCGCAATTAAAAGCCTGGACAAGGGATTCTCTGCAATTCCTACAAAAAAGTGCAAATGCAATTAGAAGCTGAAGATGAATATTCTCAGTCAAAAGCCTATTTCCCCCTAAAGATGATGTCATATGCATTCCCTCTAAGTGGTCCAGGAAAGAGAGTGCAAAATGAGTTATAGGCCACATCTTGCTCCTTTACCAAGCTTCACTCTTTGAAGTTCAAAGAATGTCCTTCCCCAAAACTTGAAGTAAAGTAGTCCCCAAAATTAGACATAATCCCAAATATCATACAGAACTCCCAACTTATTGGGCAATTAACCAAGTGATGAACAAGATCATCAGAATTGCTACCACAGAAAGAAGACAACACCTCATAGTCGGGCACCCCTTTCTGCATATACATCTTCGCAAGTACTGGAAAATAGGTTGCTGGAAGTCTGGAATTATTTATCAGAGCAAAAGAAGAGACTGAGATATTTTTTACCCATAAAAATGTCTGACGTCCACTTATCCAGCAAAATAAATGATCATTCCCTAGACCTAGGGAAATTTGCTGGCAGAAACAAGAAAAATTTGCAGAAACAACCTCTTCTATGAAAATTTGTGCCAATAGCACTTGCAGGAATCCACTCAACTGCTTGCAGCAAGTAATGGAACATGTCAGAAGGAAGAAAAAGCAGCAACAACAAGAAAGAAAAGATCAACAGAAACCTTTCCTTAAGAGATTTAGGACCTCTCCATTTACAAAACCAGAAATAAGTATTGCCCCTACTTCCCACTTCAATAATTATATTCTTTTCTAACCATTTACTTTCTGTAAGGAATCCCCTTTTAAAGTGAACTCACAAGATTAGTATTGTCCACCTGAATGTAAAATTTGTTGAAATTCTGTGGTAATTATTCTGCAAAATTTCTGACCAAAATAAATCACCCTAATTAGGAAGGACTTGGATTTCTTGTGTCTAAACATGAATATAGCACTTGATAGAAATCGGAAAAGGATTCATGTAGTGATGTAGCCTACCCGAAATAATGCGATAAGCTCTGATGATGATGATGATTAATTCCAAGAGCCCTTTGCCAAGAAAAACGTAGCTCACCCTTTGTAGAAACTTAATGACTGCTCTTCCCTTGTTGCATGGCTTGCAGACAATTCCTCCCCCACTCCCCTCACCTCCACCCACCCCCCACACCCCCACCCCACAAAAAAAAAAAAAACTGCCAGTGGAATTTCCTCCAGATCTGACCAGTTTTGCATGACATATCTGTAGGCATGGTAAATACAGCCAAGAAAGTTGTAGGAGAAAACATAATTCAAAAGTGTAAGCCTTCATCCTAAAGATGCAGTCCAAACCTTCTGAAAAGACAGTTTCTTCTGTATTTTGAGAATGAGGGTGTTCCAATCAGCAGCCTTCAACTGTCTACAGTTAAGAGATAGCTCCAAATATGATATAGGAAGATGCCCTATTTGCAGCTTAATACTGCAATACACAATGTGACTAGAGTCACATCCATGTATCTAAAACTTTCTAATGTTAGACCCCCCACCCCAACAAAAGGTTCCTAGCTTCGCCACCACCCTTGAAAGTTACCACCAGCCAAATTTTTGTGAATAAGAATAAGGCTTTCTGTTCTGGCCAAAGGGATTAGAAGGACCTTTAAAGGAGTTATGATACATGGATACAAAAGATGAGCTGTCCAACCACCACAAACATATATTAGTTGTACAATGAAAGTGGGAAAGGACTAATTCACAGAAACTTGATTAAAGAAGCATCAAGAAAGAGTTATTCTGGGAGTTAGAACTAAGAAACTGATTTCTTTTATTCAACTATTCTCATAAAATGTAATTTATATTAGTCTTTATGATGTGAGTTAATTGTTAGTCACTGTTTCATCAGAGTTCCTTTCTTCCCTCCCAATCTTTTTTTTATTTTTTTCCAGAATTTTGAGGTCAAATTCAATGTCCTACTAACTCAGCCACAACCATGTGCAGACTGACTTGTGGAGCCAAAGGGATCTCGAAGGTCAAACCCATCTTGATGATCCTACCACAAGGAGTGTGTTGGCCCACAGGGTCCCAATTCAAGCTTGTAGCATCAAAGAGAATCAAAGTCATAGCCTTTCGTTACCAACCTAAGGTCCTGAGACCAACTCTCCTACAGGCCATGCTCCTCTCTCCATCTGTTATCTGAACTCTTTCAAAACCTATGAGACTTTTGGGGCTTGCTCCAGGGATGGAAAAGATTAAGCTGCATGAACAAGAAGGTAGTCATTCTAAGTTGTTATTTAACCTTAATGGAACTTCTTAAAGACCATCTCTTCTCTAATGTTTAGCCAGGTGCTTGGACCGCCCTCTAAAGAGCTGACGTCAAACAAGCAGCCACTTGGAAATTTTGTCAAATCATTGGATCCTTCATTGGATTTAGATGAGTGTAGGATGACAAATTAAAGGTTATGCTAACAATGAAACAAGCTAATGGTCAACAGGGATAACAGCAGAGATCAAATGGAGAAATTGTTTAGAAGCTTGTTTGTTTTGCAAGTAATAGTTTACTTGGAGAAGAAAATAGAGAAGACAATGACATCAAACATTAAAGGGATTGTTTCCTTGCTTATGGGTAACTAAAACTAAAATAGGCACTCAAACTGATGTCAGATGGACGGTGTTCTTAGACATGGAAAAACAATCACAAGATTACTGACAGGAACGCAATTGTAGAGTTATCTTTATAAACATTTCCATGAGTAAGGCATCTAAACTTGCCTCCCCCAGGCCATCCTAGTTGAAACACCTAGACCTTCTTTAGCTGAAGCCAAAAGTAACATCCGTGAAAGGTAGACTGCTAAGAAGTACAAGTAGGAATCGATATCTCAAACACTCATTGAGCATCAAATGCAGACAATACAAAATTGGAAGGGACACCGGACACCTGACCAAAAGCAGCAAGCACCACAGGAAACGGTTGTTACATTTAACTGCTTGAAAGAGAGCTGCTACAATACAGTTGCGCCGCTCTTACGAAATCAAGCACCTAATCTCCAAGAAAGTTGTAGGAGAAAACATAATTCAAAAGTGTAGGCCTTCATACTAAAGATGCAGTCCAAACCTTCTGAACAGACAGTTTCTTCTGTATTTTGAGAATGAGGGCGTTCCAATCAGCAGCCTTCAACTGTCTACAGTTAAGAGATAGCTCCAAATATGATATAGGAAGATGCCCTATTTGCAGCTTAATACTGCAATACACAATGTGACTAGAGTCACATCCATGTATCTAAAACTTTCTAATGTTAGACCCCCCACCCCAACAAAAGGTTCCTAGCTTCGCCACCACCCTTGAAAGTTACCACCAGCCAAATTTTTGTGAATAAGAATAAGGCTTTCTGTTCTGGCCAAAGGGATTAGAAGGACCTTTAAAGGAGTTATGATACATGGATACAAAAGATGAGCTGTCCAACCACCACAAACATATATTAGTTGTACAATGAAAGTGGGAAAGGACTAATTCACAGAAACTTGATTAAAGAAGCATCAAGAAAGAGTTATTCTGGGAGTTAGAACTAAGAAACTGATTTCTTTTATTCAACTATTCTCATAAAATGTAATTTATATTAGTCTTTATGATGTGAGTTAATTGTTAGTCACTGTTTCATCAGAGTTCCTTTCTTCCCTCCCAATCTTTTTTTTATTTTTTTCCAGAATTTTGAGGTCAAATTCAATGTCCTACTAACTCAGCCACAACCTCAGCCACAACCATGTGCAGACTGACTTGTGGACCAAAGGGATCTCGAAGGTCAAACCCATCTTGATGATCCTACCACAAGGAGTGTGTTGGCCCACAGGGTCCCAATTCAAGCTTGTAGCCTCAAAGAGAATCAAAGTCATAGCCTTTCGTTACCAACCTAAGGTCCTGAGACCAACTCTCCTACAGGCCATGCTCCTCTCTCCATCTGTTATCTGAACTCTTTCAAAACCTATGAGACTTTTGGGGCTTGCTCCAGGGATGGAAAAGATTAAGCTGCATGAACAAGAAGGTAGTCATTCTAAGTTGTTATTTAACCTTAATGGAACTTCTTAAAGACCATCTCTTCTCTAATGTTTAGCCAGGTGCTTGGACCGCCCTCTAAAGAGCTGACGTCAAACAAGCAGCCACTTGGAAATTTTGTCAAATCATTGGATCCTTCATTGGATTTGGATGAGTGTAGGATGACAAATTAAAGGTTATGCTCACAATGAAACAAGCTAATGGTCAACAGGGATAACAGCAGAGATCAAATGGAGAAATTGTTTAGAAGCTTGTTTGTTTTGCAAGTAATAGTTTACTTGGAGAAGAAAATAGAGAAGACAATGACATCAAACATTAAAGGGATTGTTTCCTTGCTTATGGGTAACTAAAACTAAAATAGGCACTCAAACTGATGTCAGATGGACGGTGTTCTTAGACATGGAAAAACAATCACAAGATTACTGACAGGAACGCAATTGTAGAGTTATCTTTATAAACATTTCCATGAGTAAGGCATCTAAACTTGGCTCCCCCAGGCCATCCTCGTTGAAACACCTCGACCTTCTTTAGCTGAAGCCAAAAGTAACATCCGTGAAAGGTAGACTGCTAAGAAGTACAAGTAGGAATCGATATCTCAAACACTCATTGAGCATCAAATGCAGACAATACAAAATTGGAAGGGACACCGGACACCTGACCAAAAGCAGCAAGCACCACAGGAAACGGTTGTTACATTTAACTGCTTGAAAGAGAGCTGCTACAATACAGTTGCGCCGCTCTTACGAAATCAAGCACCTAATCTCCAGAAAGTTGTAGGAGAAAACATAATTCAAAAGTGTAAGCCTTCATCCTAAAGATGCAGTCCAAACCTTCTGAACAGACAGTTTCTTCTGTATTTTGAGAATGAGGGCGTTCCAATCAGCAGCCTTTAACTGTCTACAGTTAAAAGATAGCTCCAAATATGATATAGGAAGATGCCCTATTTGCAGCTTAATACTGCAATACACAATGTGACTAGAGTCACATCCATGTATCTAAAACTTTCTAATGTTAGACCCCCCACCCCAACAAAAGGTTCCTAGCTTCGCCACCACCCTTGAAAGTTACCACCAGCCAAATTTTTGTGAATAAGAATAAGGCTTTCTGTTCTGGCCAAAGGGATTAGAAGGACCTTTAAAGGAGTTATGATACATGGATACAAAAGATGAGCTGTCCAACCACCACAAACATATATTAGTTGTACAATGAAAGTGAGAAAGGACTAATTCACAGAAACTCGATTAAAGAAGCATCAAAAAAGAGTTATTCTAGGAGTTAGAACTAAGAAACTGATTTCTTTTATTCAACTATTCTCATAAAATGTAATTTATATTAGTCTTTATGATGTGAGTTAATTGTTAGTCACTGTTTCATCAGAGTTCCTTTCTTCCCTCCCAATCATTTTTTATTTTTTTCCAGAATTTTGAGGTCAAATTCAATGTCCTACTAACTCAGCCATAACCTCAGCCACAACCATGTGCAGACTGACTTGTGGAGCCAAAGGGATCTCGAAGGTCAAACCCATCTTGATGATCCTACCACAAGGAGTGTGTTGGCCCACAGGGTCCCAATTCAAGCTTGTAGCCTCAAAGAGAATCAAAGTCATAGCCTTTCGTTACCAACCTAAGGTCCTGAGACCAACTCTCCTACAGGCCATGCTCCTCTCTCCATCTGTTATCTGAACTCTTTCAAAACCTATGAGGCTTTTGGGGCTTGCTCCAGGGATGGAAAAGATTAAGCTGCATGAACAAGAAGGTAGTCATTCTAAGTTGTTATTTACCTTAATGGAACTTCTTAAAGACCATCTCTTCTCTAATGTTTAGCCAGGTGCTTGGACCGCCCTCTAAAGAGCTGAGTCAAACAAGCAGCCACTTGGAAATTTTGTCAAATCTTTGGATCCTTCATTGGATTTAGATGAGTGTAGGATGACAAATTAAAGGTTATGCTAACAATGAAATAAGCTAATGGTCAACAGGGATAACAGCAGAGATCAAATGGAGAAATTGTTTAGAAGCTTGTTTGTTTTGCAAGTAATAGTTTACTTGGAGAAGAAAATAGAGAAGACAATGACATCAAACATTAAAGGGATTGTTTCCTTGCTTATGGGTAACTAAAACTAAAACAGGCACTCAAACTGATGTCAGATGGACGGTGTTCTAAGACATGGAAAAACAATCACAAGATTACTGACAGGAACGCAATTGTAGAGTTATCTTTATAAACGTTTCCATGAGTAAGCCATCTAAACTTGGCTCCCCCAGGCCATCCTAGTTGAAACACCTAGACCTTCTTTAGCTGAAGCCAAAAGTAACATCCGTGAAAGGTAGACTGCTAAGAAGTACAAGTAGGAATCGATATCTCAAACACTCATTGAGCATCAAATGCAGACAATACAAAATTGGAAGGGACACCGGACCCTGACCAAAAGCAGCAAGCACCACAGGAAACGGTTGTTACATTTAACTGCTTGAAAGAGAGCTGCTACAATACAGTTGCGCGCTCTTACGAAATCAAGCACCTAATCTCCAGAAAGTTGTAGGAGAAAACATAATTCAAAAGTGTAAGCCTTCATCCTAAAGATGCAGTCCAAACCTTCTGAACAGACAGTTTCTTCTGTATTTTGAGAATGAGGGCGTTCCAATCAGCAGCCTTCAACTGTCTACAGTTAAGAGATAGCTCCAAATATGATATAGGAAGATGCCCTATTTGCAGCTTAATACTGCAATACACAATGTGACTAGAGTCACATCCATGTATCTAAAACTTTCTAATGTTAGACCCCCCACCCCAACAAAAGGTTCCTAGCTTCGCCACCACCCTTGAAAGTTACCACCAGCCAAATTTTTGTGAATAAGAATAAGGCTTTCTGTTCTGGCCAAAGGGATTAGAAGGACCTTTAAAGGAGTTATGATACATGGATACAAAAGATGAGCTGTCCAACCACCACAAACATATATTAGTTGTACAATGAAAGTGGGAAAGAACTAATTCACAGAAACTCGATTAAAGAAGCATCAAGAAAGAGTTATTCTAGGAGTTAGAACTAAGAAACTGATTTCTTTTATTCAACTATTCTCATAAAATGTAATTTATATTAGTCTTTATGATGTGAGTTAATTGTTAGTCACTGTTTCATCAGAGTTCCTTTCTTCCCTCCCAATCTTTTTTTTATTTTTTTCCAGAATTTTGCGGTCAAATTCAATGTCCTACTAACTCAGCCACAACCATGTGCAGACTGACTTGTGGAGCCAAAGGGATCTCGAAGGTCAAACCCATCTTGATGATCCTACCACAAGGAGTGTGTTGGCCCACAGGGTCCCAATTCAAGCTTGTAGCCTCAAAGAGAATCAAAGTCATAGCCTTTCGTTACCAACCTAAGGTCCTGAGACCAACTCTCCTACAGGCCATGCTCCTCTCTCCATCTGTTATCTGAACTCTTTCAAAACCTATGAGACTTTTGGGGCTTGCTCCAGGGATGGAAAAGATTAAGCTGCATGAACAAGAAGGTAGTCATTCTAAGTTGTTATTTAACCTTAATGGAACTTCTTAAAGACCATCTCTTCTCTAATGTTTAGCCAGGTGCTTGGACCGCCCTCTAAAGAGCTGAGTCAAACAAGCAGCCACTTGGAAATTTTGTCAAATCTTTGGATCCTTCATTGGATTTAGATGAGTGTAGGATCAAGGTTTGGCGGATCGGGATCGGAAGGCGAATCGGATTCTCTTGATCCGATTCGATTCCCCCCGAATCGACCCGAATCGATCCGCATCGGATCGATTCTCATGGGTATAATATATAATATATCATATATATGATATTATAATGTATAATATATATTATTAATATGATATAATATATAATATATCATATATGATATTTATAATGTAATAATATTATTAATATGATATAATAATATTATATATATGAGGCGAATCGGACCGAATCGATGGAATCGAGGATCGGGTTTTCCCTGATCCGATGCGATACGGGGGTATCGGGCCGGCACGATCCGGCACGCCAAACCTTGTGTAGGATGACAAATTAAAGGTTATGCTAACAATGAAATAAGCTAATGGTCAACAAGGATAACAGCAGAGATCAAATGGAGAAATTGTTTAGAAGCTTGTTTGTTTTGCAAGTAATAGTTTACTTGGAGAAGAAAATAGAGAAGACAATGACATCAAACATTAAAGGGATTGTTTCCTTGCTTATGGGTAACTAAAATTAAAACAGGCACTCAAACTGATGTCAGATGGACGGTGTTCTAAGACATGGAAAAACAATCACAAGATTACTGACAGGAACGCAATTGTAGAGTTATCTTTATAAACGTTTCCATGAGTAAGCCATCTAAACTTGGCTCCCCCAGGCCATCCTAGTTGAAACACCTAGACCTTCTTTAGCTGAAGCCAAAAGTAACATCCGTGAAAGGTAGACTGCTAAGAAGTACAAGTAGGAATCGATATCTCAAACACTCATTGAGCATCAAATGCAGACAATACAAAATTGGAAGGGACACCGGACCCCTGACCAAAAGCAGCAAGCACCACAGGAAACGGTTGTTACATTTAACTGCTTGAAAGAGAGCTGCTACAATACAGTTGCGCCGCTCCTACGAAATCAAGCACCTAATCTCCCAGAAAGTTGTAGGAGAAAACATAATTCAAAAGTGTAAGCCTTCATCCTAAAGATGCAGTCCAAACCTTCTGAACAGACAGTTTCTTCTGTATTTTGAGAATGAGGGCGTTCCAATCAGCAGCCTTCAACTGTCTACAGTTAAGAGATAGCTCCAAATATGATATAGGAAGATGCCCTATTTGCAGCTTAATACTGCAATACACAATGTGACTAGAGTCACATCCATGTATCTAAAACTTTCTAATGTTAGACCCCCCACCCCAACAAAAGGTTCCTAGCTTCGCCACCACCCTTGAAAGTTACCACCAGCCAAATTTTTGTGAATAAGAATAAGGCTTTCTGTTCTGGCCAAAGGGATTAGAAGGACCTTTAAAGGAGTTATGATACATGGATACAAAAGATGAGCTGTCCAACCACCACAAACATATATTAGTTGTACAATGAAAGTGGGAAAGGACTAATTCACAGAAACTTGATTAAAGAAGCATCAAGAAAGAGTTATTCTGGGAGTTAGAACTAAGAAACTGATTTCTTTTATTCAACTATTCTCATAAAATGTAATTTATATTAGTCTTTATGATGTGAGTTAATTGTTAGTCACTGTTTCATCAGAGTTCCTTTCTTCCCTCCCAATCTTTTTTTTATTTTTTTCCAGAATTTTGAGGTCAAATTCAATGTCCTACTAACTCAGCCACAACCATGTGCAGACTGACTTGTGGAGCCAAAGGGATCTCGAAGGTCAAACCCATCTTGATGATCCTACCACAAGGAGTGTGTTGGCCCACAGGGTCCCAATTCAAGCTTGTAGCCTCAAAGAGAATCAAAGTCATAGCCTTTCGTTACCAACCTAAGGTCCTGAGACCAACTCTCCTACAGGCCATGCTCCTCTCTCCATCTGTTATCTGAACTCTTTCAAAACCTATGAGACTTTTGGGGCTTGCTCCAGGGATGGAAAAGATTAAGCTGCATGAACAAGAAGGTAGTCATTCTAAGTTGTTATTTATCCTTCATGGAACTTCTTAAAGACCATCTCTTCTCTAATGTTTAGCCAGGTGCTTGGACCGCCCTCTAAAGAGCTGACGTCAAACAAGCAGCCACTTGGAAATTTTGTCAAATCATTGGATCCTTCATTGGATTTAGATGAGTGTAGGATGACAAATTAAAGGTTATGCTAACAATGAAATAAGCTAATGGTCAACAGGGATAACAGCAGAGATCAAATGGAGAAATTGTTTAGAAGCTTGTCTGTTTTGCAAGTAATAGTTTACTTGGAGAAGAAAATAGAGAAGACAATGACATCAAACATTAAAAGGATTGTTTCCTTGCTTATGGGTAACTAAAACTAAAACAGGCACTCAAACTGATGTCAGATGGACGGTGTTCTAAGACATGGAAAAACAATCACAAGATTACTGACAGGAACGCAATTGTAGAGTTATCTTTATAAACGTTTCCATGAGTAAGGCATCTAAACTTGCCTCCCCCAGGCCATTCTAGTTGAAACACCTAGACCTTGTTTAGCTGAAGCCAAAAGTAACATCCGTGAAAGGTAGACTGCTAAGAAGTACAAGTAGGAATCGATATCTCAAACACTCATTGAGCATCAAATGCAGACAATACAAAATTGGAAGGGACACCGGACACCTGACCAAAAGCAGCAAGCACCACAGGAAACGGTTGTTACATTTAACTGCTTGAAAGAGAGCTGCTACAATACAGTTGCGCCGCTCTTACGAAATCAAGCACCTAATCTCCCAGAAAGTTGTAGGAGAAAACATAATTCAAAAGTGTAAGCCTTCATCCTAAAGATGCAGTCCAAACCTTCTGAACAGACAGTTTCTTCTGTATTTTGAGAATGAGGGCGTTCCAATCAGCAGCCTTAACTGTCTACAGTTAAAAGATAGCTCCAAATATGATATAGGAAGATGCCCTATTTGCAGCTTAATACTGCAATACACAATGTGACTAGAGTCACATCCATGTATCTAAAACTTTCTAATGTTAGACCCCCCACCCCAACAAAAGGTTCCTAGCTTCGCCACCACCCTTGGAAGTTACCACCAGCCAAATTTTTGTGAATAAGAATAAGGCTTTCTGTTCTGGCCAAAGGGATTAGAAGGACCTTTAAAGGAGTTATGATACATGGATACAAAAGATGAGCTGTCCAACCACCACAAACATATATTAGTTGTACAATGAAAGTGGGAAAGGACTAATTCACAGAAACTCGATTAAAGAAGCATCAAGAAAGAGTTATTCTAGGAGTTAGAACTAAGAAACTGATTTCTTTTATTCAACTATTATCATAAAATGTAATTTATATTAGTCTTTATGATGTGAGTTAATTGTTAGTCACTGTTTCATCAGAGTTCCTTTCTTCCCTCCCAATCTTTTTTTTATTTTTTTCCAGAATTTTGAGGTCAAATTCAATGTCCTACTAACTCAGCCACAACCATGTGCAGACTGACTTGTGGAGCCAAAGGGATCTCGAAGGTCAAACCCATCTTGATGATCCTACCACAAGGAGTGTGTTGGCCCACAGGGTCCCAATTCAAGCTTGTAGCCTCAAAGAGAATCAAAGTCATAGCCTTTCGTTACCAACCTAAGGTCCTGAGACCAACTCTCCTACAGGCCATGCTCCTCTCTCCATCTGTTATCTGAACTCTTTCAAAACCTATGAGACTTTTGGGGCTTGCTCCAGGGATGGAAAAGATTAAGCTGCATGAACAAGAAGGTAGTCATTCTAAGTTGTTATTTATCCTTCATGGAACTTCTTAAAGACCATCTCTTCTCTAATGTTTAGCCAGGTGCTTGGACCGCCCTCTAAAGAGCTGAGTCAAACAAGCAGCCACTTGGAAATTTTGTCAAATCTTTGGATCCTTCATTGGATTTAGATGAGTGTAGGATGACAAATTAAAGGTTATGCTAACAATGAAATAAGCTAATGGTCAACAGGGATAACAGCAGAGATCAAATGGAGAAATTGTTTAGAAGCTTGTTTATTTTGCAAGTAATAGTTTACTTGGAGAAGAAAATAGAGAAGACAATGACATCAAACATTAAAGGGATTGTTTCCTTGCTTATGGGTAACTAAAACTAAAACAGGCACTCAAACTGATGTCAGATGGACGGTGTTCTTAGACATGGAAAAACAATCACAAGATTACTGACAGGAACGCAATTGTAGAGTTATCTTTATAAACGTTTCCATGAGTAAGCCATCTAAACTTGGCTCCCCCAGGCCATCCTAGTTGAAACACCTAGACCTTCTTTAGCTGAAGCCAAAAGTAACATCCGTGAAAGGTAGACTGCTAAGAAGTACAAGTAGGAATCGATATCTCAAACACTCATTGAGCATCAAATGCAGACAAAACAAAATTGGAAGGGACACCGGACCCCTGACCAAAAGCAGCAAGCACCACAGGAAACGGTTGTTACATTTAACTGCTTGAAAGAGAGCTGCTACAATACAGTTGCGCCGCTCTTACGAAATCAAGCACCTAATCTCCCAGAAAGTTGTAGGAGAAAACATAATTCAAAAGTGTAAGCCTTCATCCTAAAGATGCAGTCCAAACCTTCTGAACAGACAGTTTCTTCTGTATTTTGAGAATGAGGGCGTTCCAATCAGCAGCCTTCAACTGTCTACAGTTAAGAGATAGCTCCAAATATGATATAGGAAGATGCCCTATTTGCAGCTTAATACTGCAATACACAATGTGACTAGAGTCACATCCATGTATCTAAAACTTTCTAATGTTAGACCCCCCACCCCAACAAAAGGTTCCTAGCTTCGCCACCACCCTTGAAAGTTACCACCAGCCAAATTTTTGTGAATAAGAATAAGGCTTTCTGTTCTGGCCAAAGGGATTAGAAGGACCTTTAAAGGAGTTATGATACATGGATACAAAAGATGAGCTGTCCAACCACCACAAACATATATTAGTTGTACAATGAAAGTGGGAAAGGACTAATTCACAGAAACTTGATTAAAGAAGCATCAAGAAAGAGTTATTCTGGGAGTTAGAACTAAGAAACTGATTTCTTTTATTCAACTATTCTCATAAAATGTAATTTATATTAGTCTTTATGATGTGAGTTAATTGTTAGTCACTGTTTCATCAGAGTTCCTTTCTTCCCTCCCAATCTTTTTTTTTATTTTTTTCCAGAATTTTGAGGTCAAATTCAATGTCCTACTAACTCAGCCACAACCATGTGCAGACTGACTTGTGGAGCCAAAGGGATCTCGAAGGTCAAACCCATCTTGATGATCCTACCACAAGGAGTGTGTTGGCCCACAGGGTCCCAATTCAAGCTTGTAGCCTCAAAGAGAATCAAAGTCATAGCCTTTCGTTACCAACCTAAGGTCCTGAGCAGGGAATCAAAACTCGGCCAACTCGGGATCGGATCGCCCGAGTTGGCTCGGTTTTGGCCCCTCCGATCCGAGCCGGGGTAACCTGTCCGGTCCCCTGCGCTCGGATCGGTCGGGCTCGGCTGGGCTCGGCGGGATCGCCGAGCCCGGGCCGGTCCGCCGCGGATCGGCCCGGACCGGGGCGATCCGGGCCCCAACGGCTAGTTCAGAACTAGCCGTTTTCTAGCCGTTGGGGACTGTTCCCCAACGGCCAGAAACGGCTCTTTGGAGCCTTTGGAGGCCTTGGGGGTCTATATAAACCCCCCAAAGGCCCCCAATATGTTCTAAACTCAAGTTTTGAGTTCTCCTCCCCTCCTCTCAATATTTTGGGCATTCTCTCTCTCTCTCGGGTGCTATTTTGCACTATTTGGGAGGCGATCTCATCTTTCACACTCTTGGGATTCTTGTTCGACTATTCGGGCTCTCTCACACACTCTTGGCCCGAACTCTTGGCTGCGATTCATCTCCCTCTCTCTCATCCGCAAAAAAAATTATTTATTTTCTGTTTTATTATTATTTAACTTCTTTTTTTGTGTTGTAAGTGATGGCCGCCGAAGGTGGTGCTGCTCCGGCTCCCCATTCTTCAAGCAACCCTCCTAGCACCGATCCCGCTTGGGCTCATGGTATCGTTGTGGACATGGCTCGAAGGAAGGTCCAATGCAAATATTGTGACCGGGTCTTATCGGGCGGCATATTTCGTTTGAAACAACATCTAGCGGGAATTAAAGGTGAGGTGGCACCATGCTCGAGAGTTCCTGCTGAAGTTCGAATGCAATTTTGCCAATATATGAAGGAGAAAGAGACATCCAAAGCAAACACTAGTAGAAGACGGCAACAAATCCGGGAAGATTTATCTGCCCCTCCTCGAAGGTCCGTAGATTTACCAAGAGGGAGACAATTCTTTGATCTTGATCAAGATGAAGAAGGTTAGTAATTAGTTAACTTACTTTTGGAACATTTATTTTAGTTTAAGGCTTTAAGCACCCTCCGACCCTCATTCTATTTCTATCTCATATTATAGAACAATTTCGTCGGGCATCGGAAGCAAGTCGAAGGTCTAATGCGGAAGAGGACTATCTCCGACGTACCGGTCGTCACGTAGGTCAAGGTAGTGGCCATGGGGGTAGCGGACAAGGGAGTTCAAGTGCTGGAATGAGTTCAAATATACCTGAGGTTCCAGTGGATATCCCTAGAGACGGAGATCCTAGAGTGGGACCAATAGACCCATTTCTCACCAGGCGAAGGGAGAAGCAACCATCCATTTCTGCAGCATTCAAGAATTTGAAAATATGCAAGGAGAAGATAGGGAGAGCGACGTCAAGATGGTTCTTCTTCAACAGCATACCGGCTAATGCAGCAAAAGGACCATATTATGAGTCCATGATAGAGACTATTGGTGAAGTGGGCAAAGGGGTGGAAGGCCCTACTTCATATGAAATCTACAACAAATACTTGGATATGGAGGTTGAAGATATGAAGGCATATGTTTCCACATTTGAACGAATATGGGATGAATATGGTTGCACGTTAATGTGCGATGGATGGACAGGTATGTACAAGTGTTTGGCTAGTTAACTGTTATTCACTTATTCATTAATAAGACATAGGTTTTAATTTTTCATATGGAATTGTGCAGGCATTACACGAAGAAGTATGATAAACTTCTTAATCTACTGCAAAGCAGGGACTGTTTTTTGGAAGTCGGTAGACGCTTCTGGCAAGGTGAAGAATGCGGACTACCTATTTCAGTTGATGGATGAGATGGTGCAGGAGATTGGAGAGAAAAGAATTGTCCAAGTGGTAACCGACAATGCAGCGGCTTTCAAGTTGGCGGGCCAAAAACTAATGGAGAAAAGGAACACTTGTATTGGGTTCCTTGCTCCGCGCACTGCATTGACTTAATGCTAGAAGACATTTGTGAAGATCCAATGGTGGAAAATGTGGTCAACAATGCAAGGTTCGTAACCACTTTCATCTACAACCACAACAACATATTGGACATCATGAGGACGCATACACATGGACGGGAGTTGCTTCGGCCAGCACCTACAAGGTTTGCATCCCAATATATTGCATTGGATAGCATAAATGGGCAACGTAGCAACCTTATTAGGATGGTAGCATCGGAAGAGTGGGAGAACTATATGTCCCGACATGCTCCTACACGGGTGAGGGAGAATGGAAAGAAGGTGACCGACATTATCCAATCAAAGCCATTTTGGAAGGGGGTCCAAAATGTGTTGAATGTAGTAGAACCGCTTGTTCGAGTGTTAAGGGCGGTAGATGGGGAGAGGAGATCCGAGATGGGTTACTTGTACGAGGCTATGGATCGAGCAAAGGAGCTTATCCAAATGAACAACAAAACAACGTATGCCAAGTGGTGGGAAATCGTAGATCGGCGATGGGAGCACACATTGCATCATGATCTTCATGCTGCAGGTAAGCATAACACTTCAACTATTGTGAATTGTGATTACATATTATTTACAACTCATGTTTTAACATTTATCTTCTACATGTAGGGCATTTCTTCAACCCCCAATACATGTATAGGACTGATGGGAGGAGGGAGAACTATGACAATTCCTCCGAAGTGTTGATTGGGGCCAAAAATGTAATCAAACGGATGCTAGACAATGAGGATAGGGCAATCATAGCATGCAAACAAATGCATGATTATAGACTTCAACTCTACCACTTTGGTACTAGCACGGCACAACGAGCTGCTCAGATTTTGAGTCCAGGTTAGAAGTTACTCATCATATTTATTTGCATGTAGAATGAGTTGGTTTTATTTTCTAACACATTATACATGCTTCATTTACAGCGGATTGGTGGTTGGATCATGGAACAACTTATGGATATGAAGACTTGGCCTATGTAGCTATTCGGGTTTTAAGCCAAACAACGTCTGCCACAGGGTGTGAGAGAAACTGGAGCACATTTGGCTTGATCCACACAAAACAAAGAAACCGGTTGAAGTCTGCACGTCTTGAGAAGTTGGTATTTTGCCACTACAACATGAGATTGAAGCTTAAAAACCTTCAATTAATCAAGCAAGTTCAAGATAGAGAGAGATATAGATCCTCGGGGCAACAACAAGCTGAAGCAACTCCATCGGAGACAATAGATATAGAAGAAGTTTTTGAGGAGGAACATCCACTACATGCATGGGTAAATGCAAGCACTTCGGTTCAACCAGAGTTCGACCCACATGATCGTGCATGGGCTGAAGGTAAATGACATTTACAATGTACATGCATCATTTATAAATTATTTATTTCTCATTTTAACATGTTTATGTCTCATTTAGGTGAGCTTGATGATGTGCCTTTGCTTCCGGAGTTCGAAACTCCCCCAGCCCCTAAACGCCAAAAGAAGACAGTGGGTGCAAGAGGAAGGAGCACGAAACATGGCATTAGCATTGCAGACTTGGACACGATCGAGGAAGATATAGATGATGAAACACCGGAGCCAAGCGATAATGTTCAATACCAAACTTCTAATGACTCGACATCGAAGACAAGTACTCCTAGTGAGGGATCCGATCATGGAGGAGATGTCCTAGTTGTCAGCAGTGTACCGCCACCGGCACCGCCACCCGACCCTATTGTATTCACCGGAGAGGAAGATTTCACCCATGCTACTCAAGATCAACATCATGGGAGTAGGGAAGGGAGGGAAGCACAAACCTCAAGTCAAAAATATGCACGAAAGGGGAAGAAAGTGGCATCTCAATTGCAAGGGCAAGGGCAAGGCCAAGGAGCATCCGAAGATTCGGGATACAATCCCAACTTCATTCCGCATAGACGGAATTGGTTAATGAAGAAGAAGAAGATGCAAGAGGAGTGGGAGCGTCAAGAAAAGCTACGGATGGAGTTTGAGACCATGGAGCAAGCGTCAGATACATCATCTTATGCTTCCACTGAAGGATATTACCAAGGGCAGGGAGGCTACTTGGGATATCCTCAATACCCGGATGCATCATATTACACCGGAGGTGGAGCATATGCACAATCCACTGAGTCCGATTCACATTCACATGACTCATATGAGTCATATGGCTCATATCAAGTGCCTGAAATACCGGGCTACACACCAATCACTATCATATATGCGAACACGGATGCCTATAGTCAATATTTGACTCAATATGAGGCATATTACCAACATTATATGTCTTGGACAGATTATGTAAACCTTATGTCCACACAATATAATGTACGATTCCAATAAATACATTTTTTTCATGTATTTCAGTCCATAAATACAATGTTCATATATTTCCTATTTTTTCATATTTTTTCTATTTTTTTTCAATTTTTTTAAGGGGGGCGATCCACCCCCTTTTGCTTGGCCAGACCCGGTCGGGCTCGGCCCGGACCGGCCGAGCCGGGCTCGGGATCGCCGGGTCGGATCGGTTTTGGGCCGACCGATCCGATCCCGATCCCCGAGATTTTGAACCTTGGTCCTGAGACCAACTCTCCTACAGGCCATGCTCCTCTCTCCATCTGTTATCTGAACTCTTTCAAAACCTATGAGACTTTTGGGGTTGCTCCAGGGATGGAAAAGATTAAGCTGCATGAACAAGAAGGTAGTCATTCTAAGTTGTTATTTGTCCTTCATGGAACTTCTTAAAGACCATCTCTTCTCTAATGTTTAGCCAGGTGCTTAGACCGCCCTCTAAAGAGCTGACGTCAAACAAGCAGCCACTTGGAAATTTTGTCAAATCTTTGGATCCTTCATTGGATTTAGATGAGTGTAGGATGACAAATTAAAGGTTATGCTAACAATGAAATAAGCTAATGGTCAACAGGGATAACAGCAGAGATCAAATGGAGAAATTGTTTAGAAGCTTGTTTGTTTTGCAAGTAATAGTTTACTTGGAGAAGAAAATAGAGAAGACAATGACATCAAACATTAAAAGGATTGTTTCCTTGCTTATGGGTAACTAAAACTAAAACAGGCACTCAAACTGATGTCAGATGGACGGTGTTCTAAGACATGGAAAAACAATCACAAGATTACTGACAGGAACGCAATTGTAGAGTTATCTTTATAAACGTTTCCATGAGTAAGGCATCTAAACATGGCTCCCCCAGGCCATTCTAGTTGAAACACCTAGACCTTCTTTAGCTGAAGCCAAAAGTAACATCCGTGAAAGGTAGACTGCTAAGAAGTACAAGTAGGAATCGATATCTCAAACACTCATTGAGCATCAAATGCAGACAATACAAAATTGGAAGGGACACCGGACACCTGACCAAAAGCAGCAAGCACCACAGGAAACGGTTGTTACATTTAACTGCTTGAAAGAGAGCTGCTACAATACAGTTGCGCCGCTCTTACGAAATCAAGCACCTAATCTCCCAGAAAGTTGTAGGAGAAAACATAATTCAAAAGTGTAAGCCTTCATCCTAAAGATGCAGTCCAAACCTTCTGAACAGACAGTTTCTTCTGTATTTTGAGAATGAGGGCGTTCCAGTCAGCAGCCTTCAACTGTCTACAGTTAAGAGATAGCTCCAAATATGATATAGGAAGATGCCCTATTTGCAGCTTAATACTGCAATACACAATGTGACTAGAGTCACATCCATGTATCTAAAACTTTCTAATGTTAGACCCCCCACCCCAACAAAAGGTTCCTAGCTTCGCCACCACCCTTGAAAGTTACCACCAGCCAAATTTTTGTGAATAAGAATAAGGCTTTCTGTTCTGGCCAAAGGGATTAGAAGGACCTTTAAAGGAGTTATGATACATGGATACAAAAGATGAGCTGTCCAACCACCACAAACATATATTAGTTGTACAATGAAAGTGGGAAAGGACTAATTCACAGAAACTCGATTAAAGAAGCATCAAGAAAGAGTTATTCTGGGAGTTAGAACTAAGAAACTGATTTCTTTTATTCAACTATTCTCATAAAATGTAATTTATATTAGTCTTTATGATGTGAGTTAATTGTTAGTCACTGTTTCATCAGAGTTCCTTTCTTCCCTCCCAATCTTTTTTTTATTTTTTCCAGAATTTTGAGGTCAAATTCAATGTCCTACTAACTCAGCCATAACCTCAGCCACAACCATGTGCAGACTGACTTGTGGAGCCAAAGGGATCTCGAAGGTCAAACCCATCTTGATGATCCTACCACAAGGAGTGTGTTGGCCCACAGGGTCCCAATTCAAGCTTGTAGCCTCAAAGAGAATCAAAGTCATAGCCTTTCGTTACCAACCTAAGGTCCTGAGACCAACTCTCCTACAGGTCATGCTCCTCTCTCCATCTGTTATCTGAACTCTTTCAAAACCTATGAGACTTTTGGGGCTTGCTCCAGGGATGGAAAAGATTAAGCTGCATGAACAAGAAGGTAGTCATTCTAAGTTGTTATTTATCCTTAATGGAACTTCTTAAAGACCATCTCTTCTCTAATGTTTAGCCAGGTGCTTGGACCGCCCTCTAAAGAGCTGACGTCAAACAAGCAGCCACTTGGAAATTTTGTCAAATCTTTGGATCCTTCATTGGATTTAGATGAGTGTAGGATGACAAATTAAAGGTTATGCTAACAATGAAACAAGCTAATGGTCAACAGGGATAACAGCAGAGATCAAATGGAGAAATTGTTTAGAAGCTTGTTTGTTTTGCAAGTAATAGTTTACTTGGAGAAGAAAATAGAGAAGACAAATGACATCAAACATTAAAGGGATTGTTTCCTTGCTTATGGGTAACTAAAACTAAAATAGGCACTCAAACTGATGTCAGATGGACGGTGTTCTTAGACATGGAAAAACAATCACAAGATTACTGACAGGAACGCAATTGTAGAGTTATCTTTATAAACATTTCCATGAGTAAGCCATCTAAACTTGGCTCCGCCAGGCCATCCTAGTTGAAACACCTAGACCTTCTTTAGCTGAAGCCAAAAGTAACATCCGTGAAAGGTAGACTGCTAAGAAGTACAAGTAGGAATCGATATCTCAAACACTCATTGAGCATCAAATGCAGACAATACAAAATTGGAAGGGACACCGGACACCTGACCAAAAGCAGCAAGCACCACAGGAAACGGTTGTTACATTTAACTGCTTGAAAGAGAGCTGCTACAATACAGTTGCGCCGCTCTTACGAAATCAAGCACCTAATCTCCAAGAAAGTTGTAGAAGAAAACATAATTCAAAAGTGTAAGCCTTCATCCTAAAGATGCAGTCCAAACCTTCTGAACAGACAGTTTCTTCTGTATTTTGAGAATGAGGGCGTTCCAATCAGCAGCCTTCAACTGTCTACAGTTAAGAGATAGCTCCAAATATGATATAGGAAGATGCCCTATTTGCAGCTTAATACTGCAATACACAATGTGACTAGAGTCACATCCATGTATCTAAAACTTTCTAATGTTAGACCCCCCACCCCAACAAAAGGTTCCTAGCTTCGCCACCACCCTTGAAAGTTACCACCAGCCAAATTTTTGTGAATAAGAATTAGGCTTTCTGTTCTGGCCAAAGGGATTAGAAGGACCTTTAAAGGAGTTATGATACATGGATACAAAAGATGAGCTGTCCAACCACCACAAACATATATTAGTTGTACAATGAAAGTGGGAAAGGACTAATTCACAGAAACTTGATTAAAGAAGCATCAAGAAAGAGTTATTCTGGGAATTAGAACTAAGAAACTGATTTCTTTTATTCAACTATTCTCATAAAATGTAATTTATATTAGTCTTTATGATGTGAGTTAATTGTTAGTCATTGTTTCATCAGAGTTCCTTTCTTCCCTCCCAATCTTTTTTTTTATTTTTTTCCAGAATTTTGAGGTCAAATTCAATGTCCTACTAACTCAGCCACAACCTCAGCCACAACCATGTGCAGACTGACTTGTGGAGCCAAAGGGATCTCGAAGGTCAAACCCATCTTGATGATCCTACCACAAGGAGTGTGTTGGCCCACAGGGTCCCAATTCAAGCTTGTAGTCTCAAAGAGAATCAAAGTCATAGCCTTTCGTTACCAACCTAAGGTCCTGAGACCAACTCTCCTACAGGCCATGCTCCTCTCTCCATCTGTTATCTGAACTCTTTCAAAACCTATGAGACTTTTGGGGCTTGCTCCAGGGATGGAAAAGATTAAGCTGCATGAACAAGAAGGTAGTCATTCTAAGTTGTTATTTATCCTTCATGGAACTTCTTAAAGACCATCTCTTCTCTAATGTTTAGCCAGGTGCTTGGACCGCCCTCTAAAGAGCTGACGTCAAACAAGCAGCCACTTGGAAATTTTGTCAAATCTTTGGATCCTTCATTGGATTTAGATGAGTGTAGGATGACAAATTAAAGGTTATGCTAACAATGAAACAAGCTAATGGTCAACAGGGATAACAGCAGAGATCAAATGGAGAAATTGTTTAGAAGCTTGTTTGTTTTGCAAGTAATAGTTTACTTGGAGAAGAAAATAGAGAAGACAATGACATCAAACATTAAAGGGATTGTTTCCTTGCTTATGGGTAACTAAAACTAAAACAGGCACTCAAACTGATGTCAGATGGACGGTGTTCTTAGACATGGAAAAACAATCACAAGATTACTGACAGGAACGCAATTGTAGAGTTATCTTTATAAACGTTTCCATGAGTAAGCCATCTAAACTTGGCTCCCCCAGGCCATCCTAGTTGAAACACCTAGACCTTCTTTAGCTGAAGCCAAAAGTAACATCCGTGAAAGGTAGACTGCAAAGAAGTACAAGTAGGAATCGATATCTCTCAAACACTCATTGAGCATCAAATGCAGACAATACAAAATTGGAAGGGACACCGGACACCTGACCAAAAGCAGCAAGCACCACAGGAAACGGTTGTTACATTTAACTGCTTGAAAGAGAGCTGCTACAATACAGTTGCGCCGCTCTTACGAAATCTAGCACCTAATCTCCAAAAGTTGGGCACTGCCGCACTGGGGCACCAAAAGTTCGAAGGAAACCCACTTCTCCAAAGCCAAAACCGGGGATACCAAAACGGTCAGCAGAGCAACACAGTCAGAAGCCCCTCCACATCAAAAGTTCCACATCCAAGGGCAACACTCACGACCAGATCACATGAATAGAATGATTATATTGAACGGAAAGGGAACCCCGGGGGCTTACAGCACGAGGGCCGCAACGGCGATGCCGACGGCCACGTAGTCGCTAGGGCAGCCACCGTGGAGGGCGCAGTCGGCCATGGCGGGGGCGCCAGGGACTCCAGGGCCTCCCTTGTAGGAGGAAGCGATAGAAGGCGTGGGCATGGCCCATGGAGGTGGGGAAGGACTTCATAGCCCCAGTACGCTCTCTCTCTCTCTCTCTCTCTCGTCTGACGTCAGCGCACGGATTTGAGTGGGAATTTCGGGACGTACGGCAGCCTTTGTTGACGAAACAGACGTTCCATCAGAAACGTACCTTGTAACAACAAAGAGATTATAGTTATACATTTATTTTAAATTTAGGGGAAAATATTTGTATACTCACATGTGTACTTTTAGAATCATCCTCTTTTTTTATATAGAGAAGAATTTAGTATACTTAAATTTTATACTTTACACTTGTATCTCTTGCTTCTTATTGAATGGATGTATTGTGTCTTCTTTTCGTTGGCCAATGATAAGTAAGAGATACAAGTGTAAAGTGTAAAATTTAAGTACATTAAATTATTCTCTTTTTGACATATCTCTAAAATCTAATTATTAGACTGTGTATCTTTTAAATGGAAAAAAATATTGGTTGTATGATGTAATAGAAGGAATATTCTGTTCTCAAATGGATGGAACGGTCAAAATAAGGGCAAAAAAATGAAAATACTATTGAGAGATAGAAATACCCCTTCTCCCCTCACTCACTTTTCACTCCCCCCTTCTCCACTAACACGATTGTCTCTTTCTCCCTACATTCATCAGCAAGGTGAACAACTATGCTGCTGGTGGAGTTCAGCACGGAGGCACCATCACCGGAGGATATGAGGTCATGCAAGTCATTCAATTCCCTTAAGAACGTCATAGACCAGACTGTTGTCGAGGATGCTGAAATTCTGGCGGTGGCCTCTAGCACCCTGTTCTTGTAGAAGGGGCTGAGCAAACTGCCTATCCGCTGAACCTCGCCTTAAATATCGGCATCATCGTTGCTCTTGAAGCAACTACCATGCGTGGATGTGCTTTTGAAACCACAAAGAGAAATTAAAAAGAAGAAGAAGACTTTAAACAATATAAAAAATGGATATAGTATGGTACATATTATATATGGAGGTAAAGAGTGCATGTGTGCATTAGAGATGGAGTGTGATCGCCAAATACGAGTGGGTGCCGAAAGAGTGAGAGAATGATGGACACTAACCTTCACTCGAAGATCGCGAGAGAGTGTGGGTTGATTCTTACTTTTCCAATCGGCTTGCCGACGAAGAAGACTTTGATGTTTGGCTACCTTGCAAAGAACAAAGACAACAAACAATGAAGAAAAGGATTAGACCAAGTTATGTAGCATCAATTCAAAAGAGACTAAAGAAAAGACATGCATGGGCATGAACACACCTTGTGGTGGTTTTTAAATCCCAAAGAAAATAAGTATGCGTGTGATGATGATGATGTGAAGAACACAAATAAAAGACTAAAAGAGGGGGGAATCAATGCATGCACTAAAGAAAAGAGAAAAGAATTAAAGCAAATGAAAGAAGAAAAGAGAAGGGAGAAAAATCTGATTATTGTAGAGGGGAGTTGATGGCACTATGGAGAAGCTTCAAGCAAGCTCTAATGGAAGAACTCCAGCCTTGAAAGGCCGGCAGTACCGCCTCTCAAATTGAAGAACGCTTCGAGTAAGTTTGAAGGGCTCTCTCCAGCTCTAGAACACAGCAGGGCTTCGCCAACACTCAGATTGTCTCCTAAAAATTATGGCCGCGGGGGTCCTCTTATAAGAGAAAATTCTTAAATCGCTACGGATTCAATGGACGCCTTTTGAGTGAATCGCGACCGATCAAACCACCGTATTTAAAAGACTCCCATACTTCGACTAGCTCTTTCCATACCTCGACTGGCAGTTAAAATATATCAATTGTAAATCGCTACCACAAGGTAGTCACGGTTATGGATTTCCAATATTAATCGGATTCTAACTATATTTTGTTCATGGAAAGTTTGAATAGCGACGACTAATGACCTCGCGCTTAGGAGAGAAATTCGTATTTAATTGAGATTTGATTCTTGTCAAATAAAGGAAATTCATCAGCGTGACCACTTGACCGGACGCGTATACATAAGATCAATCGGAACCAGACTGGGAAACAGAACCAAAAATGCGTCGGTTAGACCAGTCGCGCATCATATCAATCGATGTTCATATCATCAATCGATATAGGCTTCAATCAGAACAAGCATCAATAGGAACAAAGAAGCGTGTCAGCTTGACCAGTCACGAATATGATTATTTAGCAATCAATGTTTAGGCTCAATTTATTCGGTCTTCACCAATCAGTTGTCTAAGAACGCAATAGATTGAATAGACACAGATTTGGCAATTAATGTTTCAGCTGAATCGATTAACCAGTCGATTTATGAAACGCGATGGATTGAACTTATGCGGATTTGATAGTCAATATTCTAGCTGAATTGATTTAGACTTAACCAGTCGATTTATGAAACTCGACTGCTTAACCCGTCACGTGTTAACTTTTAGATAGGACCCCCACACTAGAAAAATCTCTAAAAATTCTATAAAAATCTAAAAACATAAGAAAATTACTCAAATAATTAAATAGGGAGAGCCACTTTGAGGCATTGCATTATAACTTGAGATTTACTCAACATGCTGTCAAATTTGACATGTCTACACCATGAAGTAAGAAGAGGAGGCTGGAACAAAGATTGGGTTGCAACCTCGATGGACAACTATCACCGGAGATAGAGGTGAAGCTAGAAGAAGGAAGAGGGGATTACTATTGTGATGACGCCACTGTGTGTGGGGGTGGCTCGGTGGATTTGGATGTGGAAAGATCTGTCATGGATGAGGGGGGAATCAGAAGATTGCACCTAAAAGAAGAAGGCCTCTTGCGTGTGGGCTCATCTCAGGGGGTTGTCCGTATCGCACAACATCCTCCTTGGTGACATGCCAGATGTCGTAGACGGAGGCCAAGAGCAGCAGAGGAGCAAGGGTTGTAACACTCAATTTTATTTATAAAGATAAGCGGTCATGTAACTTTTAATATTACATGATAATGTTGTTATTAAATGAAGTTCACCTCACACTGTAACTTTTAATATTACATGATAATGTTGTTATTAAATGAAGTTCACCTCACACTGCCATTTTCAAAATAGTCATGAGATAAGTACACATAAGTTTACATAAAAGAGCAACCTAAATAAATAAAATTTTATTGTTAGAAAAAGATTAAAATGAATTATATTATATTAAAAGATTATATGTATATATATGTATATATAATGGCACCTACTTGATTACGTAATGCAAATTACTGTTCACCTACGTAACAGTGGTTACGTAATAACACCCCTACGTGTTAACTGCGGGTAAGATCTAAGCAATGTGGAGTGAATCCATGGGGGTAACTCATCCAATTAATCGCCATCGTCCAACTGTTGATATGTTTATGCATGCCTCATTTGAGATAAGCTCTATATATATGATCATGTTGATCCTTAGCCAGAACCTTGAACTCTGGCTACGTACTGTTGCTATCACTCAAGACTGAAGAGGAAGAGGGAGGCAGGTTGTTGAGTATTGAGTGGAAGGAGGACTCTGGCAGAGCTAGAGCTTCGTTATTCTGTTGTCATCATCCCAGTGTAATCTTCCTGTCATGTAGGATACTATCTTCTTCCCTCCTTTACGACCTTCACCACGGTTGGCCTATTTATGTTGCCTAGGTTAAGACTCAAGTGTCTATATTGCCTAAAGGAGACCCTCATGAATGAGTTTGTATTAGCATGATTCAAGACAACCCCAGCCACTACCTCTGTCACGTCCTAATAAAATGTCCATTTATCGGATATGATAGAAATCAGGTAAAAAAATAGAACTTATATTTTATTCATCTAATATTGTCTTAGAGGAAGCGTAAGTACATAATACTCCTCATTACTGTCTATAAGAGGAGCAAGGGAAAAAAAAACTTATTTACAACTCATTACTACATTTCTAAAGAAAAACAAAGTTGTTGAATTCTGAGGACTAGTTGTCCCGCTCAGCACACTCCCCCCTTTAAGCATTACCCGCATCTTGATCACCTGAAATGGTAGGATTTGATGAGCTAACCAGCCAAGCAAAATTCAATCTTCTAATCACAGGGATCGAGATAATCAAGAACATGATAGAAATTATCTGCTAACAATGCAGGACAACAAGGAAGACTGGATAACCATGACAAATAGTTCACAAATGTGAAACAAGAATACTGAACTAAGAATAGCATAATCAAGAGTTCAAGGAAATAGTCCTTGTTTTGATTCAAATACATTTAACTCATGATAAAATAACATGACGACTAATCAAGCTTGTATTGATGCAATGTCAAACATCCACAGATCCTTTATCGTTCCATACGACAACTAAATGAATTCGGGTACTCCTCCCAGGACTGGACCAACCTTATTTGCACAGGCATATATCTCAAATGAGTCCAAAGACCCACAAATTGTCATCATAATTTATTCTTGTAAAAACATTTCAAGTGGGGTACACAAGTTCTCAAGATCTCTTATAGAACAAAAGGTTGTAGACAAGTAGGTAACCAGTATACTTGAGGAGTTCAAAGATAATCCATAATGGTATATGGATGACACTTGAATGATCCTTTTCAAATACATAGTAGTTGGAATCCAAGGAAATCAAAGAAACCACCAGTTGGGTTAATACTGTAGTGTCTTACCCTTGATTAGTCATGAAACAGATCAAGTTAAACACATTAGACAGATGTATGTCGACAGTTAGGAAGTGGTTGTCGACAGCTACTGTCCTCCTAGAACTAATTTCTGGGGAGGGGTGTTCACGGTTCGGTTCGGTTTTCTCCATTTTTGGAGGAAACCAAATCGAACCGAATTCACTGAACCAGTTCGGTTCGGTTCAAACCGAAATCTGGCATCTGGCATTTTTATGGCATTTTTGTTATTTCTGGCATTTTTATGGCAAAAACATCTAAAAAGGTGTTTTTTTGGTGGTTGCGAGTTTCGAACTCGTGACCACCAGGCGCGTGGAGGGCGCGCGACGCCGCCCTCCACTGTGCTACCACTTTTTTTTGTATAATTTTATTATTTATATAATTATATATAGATATTCGGTTCATTTCAGTTTCCCAACCTAAAACCGAACCGGCCGGTTCGGTTTTTCGGTTTGGACCATATTTTGCACGGCCCTATTTCTGGGCTCTGAACACTGTCTATCGATAGACTAGGGTCGACTATCGATAGATGAAGACCATCTGTCGACAGGTGAATGCCATCTGTCGACAGCTACTGCTGGTTTTGTATTGTCTGGGTTCTGGAAGCAGGAACCCTGTCGACAGGTAAGTTCTGGCTGTCGACAGGTGCAGTCTAAACCTCCAGAAATGATCGTTCAACATCTCACAACACTCATCTAAGTGTTCCTATGATTCTAAGCATGGTTGACAACACATAATGGGTCTACTTTACACTTCTAGATACTACTTTACATGATAGAAACAGTAGGACAAGGCTACACTTTCTTCACAATAAAATGACATGAACTGAAAGCTTGTAGGAATGAAACTCCATAGGAACATATCTCCACTATCATGCAAATCTTATCGAAATTGAAACAAGGTTCCTATCAGTACATAAGGCTACATCTAAAGACATGAGTATCAATTTTAGAGACATGGATTCAATGAAGAAGAGATAAGCGAGATAGCTTGCTGAACTCTACGACCTTAGATGAAGGAGAAGTAAGAGATGATGACAAGGAGAAAGAATCCCACCTGACTGGGAAGAGTAAGGGTCCTTCTTTTCCTCAACGTAGAAGTCTACAACAGTAAAAGAAAGAAGCAGCCACGGCGGGTGCAGGTGAAGAAGTGGCAACCACCAAGAGAAGCAGCAGCAGCTCAAGCATGCAGCAGCAACAACCACGACAAGTAGCTACAATAGCTCCAACAGCAAAAAGGTTCGTACGATGGGTGAAGGGGTGGTTTATATAACCCTCCAAATTTTCATGCAAGCTGGCACGTCGACTATACAGGTGTTGAGATAAAAACTTCTTTTACCCACCCACAGCCACGTTCACCATGCAAGCTTCCATGTCTTACACGTAGGGTAAGAACGATTAGACAGTTTAACCCAAGTGATATGGGCTTACGTTGCCTATATTATGTAAGCAAATATTAATAAAAAAATAGTTACCGTAAATGGGTAATAAATCAGTTGACTCATTTGTCCTTAAATTTTTATATCCAAATGATGTCCATTCAATTGAAATTTCAACCATAAACTAATAAGAATGTTTTACAAATTATGGTAATTTTAGTTTAATTTTTAGAATTTATTTTTCACCCAGCAAAAAATACTCGAAAAATAGTTGCATTGGCTTAATCTCGAAATCCGCATGTCAACAATTCTGGATATTTACATTTCTGATATCAACACATTTTTCTAAAAATTATGGTGTTCTCAAATTTTATTTTCATTACAGAATTCCAGAGTTGCCCCGTCGGAGTGCGCACCTCTGAGTACGACACTGGAATAACATTTATTATCACTAATTAATCCTAAATTAAAGTTAATTACAACTCATGAAAATAATTGTGTTTAACAATCAAGTTATTCACATTTTTCTAATAAATAAAATTTTCGAGGCATTACAACCTCCATTTAAGGACTAAACCAGTTCTGTAACATCGCCAGAATTGGTCAACCGACTGATCCTATCAGTCGACCGATCCCCTTCACTTTTGTCCATCCGAGGGAGAAAAAGAAGAGAGATAGGGAGCTTAAACCTCCTATTTTTTCTTGAAAATTATGTACATCTATAGAATAGTCTTTACTCTTCTAATCTTGATTGTTTATTTCCATTCCCAGGCTAGAAAAAGTAGTGCGATTTTGACCTATGTAATTTCGGGTTTTTCCAGAATTGGTCAATCGAAACCCGAAATCGGTCGACTGATCCTACCTTTTCGGTCGACCGATTCTGTAAATTTTGGTCGACTGATTCTCACCATAGTAGAAACCCCACTTCGACTAACTAGGTCAGTCGATCGATTTTAGGCCAGTCGACCAATTTGGCCTTTTCGGTCGACCAACTTTTCTTTAAAACCAAGTTACTTGCTAGGTCGGTCGACCAATTTTGTCATTCCGGTCGACCGATTCCCTTATTTTGGTTCTAGAACATCATTTTATCTGAATTATAATCATTCGAACCTTACGCTTACTTTGCTTAAAGAACCATACTTGAAAAATAGTCCAGCGGAAATGGTATGACATACTGTGCATCTTCGGACTCTTCTGACATAATGTCTGTGCAAATGGGGTCGGTCCAATCTTGAGAGGAGCACCCGAATTCGATTACTGGCCATACGGATCGAAGATGGATCATCTGGGTGTTTGGCATGACACCACCTACTGCTGTAGATTCTTCCAAAATTGAAGCCATCCAGCATTGGGAACAACCTTAGACCCTTACTGAAGTCCGAAGTTTTTGGGGTATGACTATTTACTACCGCCGATTTATTGAAAACTTCTCTAGAATTGCTGCACCACTTACTCAGCTGACTCGGAAGGAAGTACCCTTTGTATGGAGCGATGAGTGTGAGTACGCCTTCCAGAGATTAAAGGAATGTCTGACCTCTGCACCAATCCTAGCTCTATCTATAGAGGGAAGAACCTTTGAGGTCTATACTGATGCGTCAACCACTGGGTTGGGATGTGTCTTAATGCAAAAAGGAAAATCCATCGCATACGCATCTAGACAGTTAAAGAATCATGGAAAGAATTATCCAGTTCATGACTTTGAACTTGCAGTGGTAATTTTTGCTCTGAAGCTATGGAGACACTATCTTTACGATAATCTATTTATTATGTACTCAGATCATAAGAGTCTGAAATACTTGTTTTCACAGAAAGAATTAAACATGAGGCAAAAAAGATGGTTGGAATATACCAAAGATTATGATTTTAGGATTGAGTACCATCCTGGAAAGGGCAATACTGTTGCATATACTCTCAGTAGAAACCCTATGGCACTGATGACATGTTTGATGGTAAAGGAATGGAAACTGTTGGAAGAATTCTCCGCACTAAATTTAGAAGTCAAGCCACAGAAAGATAAGGCCATAATAGTAAATTTAAGGGTCAAATCTGACCTTCTGAAACAAATTAGAGGACAACAAGATGATGACCCAATGTTATTAGAAATCAAAGAAAACTTAAAGTCTAAACCTGACTTCTGTATAGATTCACACGGAAATGTTCGATTCAGGACAATATTATTTGTCCCAAAAGATTCAGAGATTAAGAAGCAGATACTGGAAGAAGCACATCAAACTTATTACACCATAACCTTGGAACTGTCAAGATGTACCGAGATTTCAAGAAAAACTTTTGGTGGTGTAATATGAGGAAGTACATTGAAAATTTTGTTGCTAAATGCTTGACCTGCCAAAAGATTAAGGCAGAGCATCTGAAGCCTACAAGAAAATTGAAACCTCTGGAAATACCCGATTGGAAATGGGACAGTGTGGGCATGGACTTTATCACAGGATTACCCAGAACTCGAGGCATCTATGATGCCATATGGGTAATAATTGATCGACTCACCAAGTCAGCCCATTTTCTAGCAGTGAAGAGCAAATAGTCAGTTCATATCCTCGCAGCCTTATATTTAAGGAAATTGTTCGATTGCATGTAGGGGTGTTCACGGTTCGGTTCGGTTCGGTTTTCTCCATTTTGAGAGAAACCGAACCGAACCGAAGTTACTGTTTGAACCGAACCGAACCGGTTCGGTTCGGTTCAAACCGAAATATTACATTTCTGATTTTTTTAATATTTTTATGGCATTTTGGGAGGTTTTTATGACATTTTTTGGCAAAATGTGTTAAAAGAGACCTTTTTGGCGGTCGCGAGTTTCGAACTCGCGACCGCCAGGCGCGTGGAGGCGCGCGAAGCGGCCTCCACTGCGCTACCTTATTTTTTTGTTTGATTTTATTATTTATATAATTATATATAGGTATTCGGTTTATTTCGGTTTCCCAATCAAAAACCGAACCGAACCACCCAGCCCATGAAACCGAACCGAACCGAACCGGTCGGTTCGGTTCGGTTTTTCGGTTTGGACCAAATAATGAACAGCCCTAATTGCATGGAATTCCAAAGGATATTATCTCAGACCGTGATGCAAGATTCACTTCACATTTTTTGGAAGGAACTGCAAGAGGCATTGGGAACCAAATTGAAGTTCAGCACAACTTTTTTCCCCAAACTGACGGGCAGACCGAAAGATTAAACTAAGTTGTTGAAGACATGCGCAGAGCTTGTGCACTAGAATTCGGGTAGGACTGGAACAATCATTTACCAATCATGGAGTTTGCTTACAACAACGATTACCAGAGCACGATTCAGATGGCACCCTTTGAAGCACTGTATGGTAGACAGTGTAGATCACCCATCTGCTAGGTAGAAGTGGATAAACCACAAATTTTGGGGCCAGAAATGAGACAATAAACATAAAAAATCATAAGAATAGTGCAAGGAAGAATGAAAGTTGCCCAAGATCGACAGGAAAGTTATGTCGATCAACAAAGAAGAGAATTGGAGTTCCAACAAGGAGATCACGTCTTCCTTAAAGTATCACCTCGAAGAGGAATCCACAGATTTGGAATCAAAGGCAAGCTCAGTCCACGTTACATTGGGCCATTTGAAATATTAAGGAAAGTTGGAGTAGTGACTTATCAGCTTGCTCTTCCTCCTCGGTTATCCAATGTACATGATATTTTTGATGTATCTATGCTGTGAAAATATGTCTATGATCCATCCCATATCATAGAATATGAAGATTTGAATGTGCAAAGTAACTTGGCATATGAAGAGAAACTAGTTCGAATCCTCGACCGCAAGGTTAAACAACTCCGGAATAAGGAAGTACCATTAGTGAAGATTCAACGGAGTCGACGAGGACAAGAAGAGGCAACGTGGGAATTAGAAGACGCTATGAAAGTCAAATATTCAGAGTTATTTGCAGGTTAGCATTTGATACTAGTTGAATTTGGAGGGTCAAATTCTTTTCCTAGTGGGAGAGAGATGTAACACCTCAATTTTATTTATAAAAATAAGTGGTCATGTAGCTTTTAATATTACATGATAATGTTGTGATTAAATGAAGTTCACCTCACACTGCCATTTCCAAAATAGTCATTGGAGATAAGTACACATGAGTTTACATAAAAGAGCAACCTAAATAAATAAAATTTTATTGATAGGAAAATATTAAAAGGAATTGTATTAGATTAAAAGATTATATGTATATATAATGGCACCTACTTGATTACGTAATGTAAATTACTGTTCACCTATGTAACAGTGGTTAAGTAATAACACCCCTACGTGTTAACCGCGGGTAAGATCTAAGCAATGTGGAGTGAATCCATGGGGGTAACTCATCCAGTTAATCTCCATCGTCTAGCTGCTGATGTGTTTACGCACGCCTCATTTGAGATAAGCTCTATATATATGATCATGATAATCCTTAGCCAGAACCTTTAACTCTGACTACTTATTGTTGCTATTACCCAAGACTGAGGAGGAAGAGGAAGGCAGGTTGCTGAGTATTGAGTGGAAGGAGGACTCTGGCGAAGCTATAGCTTCGTTATTCTATTGTCATCATCCTAGTGTAATCTTCCTGTCAGGTAGGATACTATCTTCTTCCCTCCTTTACTACCTTCACCACGGTTGGCCTATTTATGTTGCCTAGGTGAAGACTATACTACCTAAAAGAGACCCTCATGAATGAGTTTGTATTAGCATGATCCAAGACAACCCCAGCCACTACCTCCATTTAGGAACTAAACCAGTTCTGTAACATCACCGGAATCGGTCGACCGACTGATCCTATCGGTCAACCGATCCCCTTCACTTTTGCCCACCCGAGGGAGAAAAAGAAGAGAGATAGGGAGCTTAAACCTCCAATTTTTCCTTGAAAATTATGTACATCTATAGAATAATTTTTACTCTTCTAATCCTAATTGTTTATTTCCATTCTCAGGTCAGAAAAAGTAGTACGATTTTGACTTGTGTAATTCTGAATTTTTTTGAAATCGATCGACCAAAATCCAAAATCAGTCGACCGATCCTACCTTTTTGGTAGACTGATTATGTAAATTCCAATCAACTGATTCTTACCACAGTAGAAACCCCACTTCGACTAACCAGGTCAGTCGACCGATTTTAGGCCAATCGACCAATTTGGCCTTTTCGGTTGACCGATTTTTCCCTGAAACCAAGACTAAGTTACTGGCGAGGTCGGTCGACTGATTTTGTCATTTTGATCGACCGGTTCCCTTATTTTGGTACCAGAACATCATTTTATCTGAATTATAATCATTCAAACCTTACGCTTACTTTGCTTAAAGAACCATACTTGAAAAATAGTCCAGTAGAAATAATATGACAAACTGTGGGTCTTTGGACTCTCCTGACATAATGCATGTGCAAATGGGATCGGTCCAGTCCTGGGAGGAGCACCCAAGTTTGATTACTGGCCGATGGATCGAAGATGGATCATCTGGGTGTTCAGCATGACACCACCTACTGTTGGATTTGATTTACCTTTCCATGGAACTGTATCATGAAATAAATTACACTTATTTACTGTTTGGTTCAGAACAACTCCTTCTTTTCACTATTACCTTTGTTTTAATACTGTTACGACCCTTGTGCAGGATGATCTCCCCTGGGGGGGGGGGGGAGGCGATCCCTCCCCCCACCCACCCTTGTGCTCCACCTCTCTGCTTTACAGATCCCACTGCTGCGTCCTGGTCTAGGACCTTCCCCCCACTCGGGCCCTCTCCTTCTCCAGCTGCCCTTGGTGCATCTGTAGCTTCTGTTGAGGGGCTACCTCCTGCTGTGGCCCCAGACCTAACTGCTTCCACTACTCCTGGCCCGACTCCATGGAGGCCATCCAGCTCAGCAGATCCCACCCCACCTGCTACGTCCTTTGCTCATACCCTAATGCGTTCCCTCTGTCCTCCTGCCCTCCCTCTCGCCATTCATCCCCCAGCCTCAACAGATACTGGGGAGCCAGCTGCCTTCTTTTCCATGGAGGAGATCAAAATCTCCTGTGCGCCCCTGAAGCTGGCAGTGATAGCTAGAACACCTCAAGGCAGGCCTGCGTTCCAGGAGATTCGCTCCCACCTACAGCAGCGATTCAAGCTTCAGGCGGATTTCATCATCAGTGCATTGGACAATCGCCATCTTCTAATCAGGTTCTTGAATAAGGAAGATTTCCTCCAAGTTCTTCTCAAAGATTCCATGTATGTGCACGACAGATTATTCAGGTTCTTCAGATGGTCCATGGATTTCTCCCCCGAATCTGACTCACCTATGATCCCTGTGTGGTTGGAGCTGCCAGCACTGCCTGCAAACTTTTTCAATGAAGCTATGATCCGATCCATAGCTAGGAGCATTGGCTTAGTTCTGAAAGTTGACAGGAACACCCTCTCCATGCCACGCACCTTCTCTGCTCGAGTGAATGTCCAGCTGGACGTGTCGCACAAATTACCTGAATGAATCTGGGTTGGCATGGGGGTCGAGGGGCTACTGGCAGCACATTTTTTATCCTGACCCCCCACTCTTCTGTTCCTCATGCAATCGACTTGGGCATCTGCCACCTAAATGTAACAAAACATCTGCCAAGACAAACCAGCAACCAAGAGGCCAAGGACCAGGCCAGTATGTGAATATCTCGACCCAAAAATCTGATGTGAACCCTGAAGGCATGGCCCCGGAGCATATTGGAAAACAAGTGTGGCACCCTGTTCTTAATAGCGTGAAGGATTCAGATCCAGCTATGCGCCCTCCTGCTGATCAGATTGGCCTCTCGTCGGGTAGTGGAGTTACAACTGACGTAACTGAGCCATTGCTCCCAGCTATCTCCACTCAGCAGCCCATGATGACCTATGTGGATAATTTTACTGTATGTCCTACTGTTCAGAATGATCAAATGTCAGTTACAAGTATTGCACAATGTGATGCCCACCCTGTGTTCGAAGATATGCCACCTCAGAAATCTGATCTAGCACCTGTGACTGCTGCTCCCTATGTTGATCAGTCCACTGTCACTGATCTCATGCCAGGGCAGTCCCCTTTGCAATCTACAGCTGATGACAACCCCACCCCAGCTGAACCTGCTCAGCTCACTGATGTCCAAGTGTTATCTAAGAATGCTCTCAACGTGTTCGATGAAAATCTCCATCACCAAGAAGGCACGGGTGTTAAAACTACGGCTTCGTTTTCTGCTACCAGCCCTCGTTGTGCAGCTGCCCCCGCTATGACAGACCTATCTTCGTCTACACCAATCAAAGTTGTATCCTCAGCTCTGCCCCAGCCAAGCTCCCATTTGATTGATGCTTCCCCTAAACTGCAAGTGGACACAGGTACTCAAGCTACTGCCCCACAATCTGCTGCTGATCCTGTCCGTGCAGCTGGCCCCGTTATGGCAGACCTGAGTCAGAATCGCACTCATCTGCAACCAGCCTCCACGGTACCTGTCCAGGCAGAAATTCCAGATTTGTCTCACCCTCCAGCACCTCTGATTAATGCTGCACCTGCGGAGTCTTGTGCTGTTCTTCTGAGCAGGACAGCCAGGAGAAAAGCTATTGAGGGGTCCATCGTTTGCCTACCGGTTAATGATGATAACTATGCTTGTCTACCTAATGATTATGCTCCTGCATCTCCGGGCGGTTTTGTAGGTAATCATAAAGGAAAATCAAGGAAGGTTCAGCCATTCCCAGGTGTTACAACCAGAAACACTTTTCACAAAGTAAACTCTATAAGCTCCTTTCGGGACTGGGACTGATTCTTGGCCCGTTGGTGTATCTTTCGTTTTCATGGGCCACTACTTTATGCATATTTGACCCCTCTGCATAGGGCGTCTTCAATTTGGGCCCCCGTTGACTATGTACTTTTCTTTTCATGCTTTCTATATATAGAAAATCTGTCTAGCTGATTGCGACATCGGAGGCTCACTCCTTTGTCGTATCAGTCTAGATATCACTTTATTAAAAAAAAATACTATTACGACAAGTTTATTTCATTTTCTTGTTATAGAAAGTGCAATCTCATAGTTCCTTTCTAATGCTATAATGTACCTTACTTTCGTTATGAAGGCAAATCCTATTGAGCACAACCGCTCACGTATCCCTCTTGACCTTTCAAGAATTCCAGATGGGGCAGACTCTCCAAGGGACTGTGTGTCGAGCAATTCTTGATTTTTTTTTTTTTTTTTATCAATCCCAGATACCCTAGATGTTGGCAACCTAGAATATTGTAAATATTAACTGGAACCCTTAGTTGTACAAATCATATTGTATTATTCCGCTGCACTGCCAGATGAATGTAATTAAAGGTTTTAAATCCCCGATATGAGTACTTCGTTTCTATTTCCCTCTTGCTCACATTACAACATTTATAAGTATATTTAATTGTCGGGACGTGACAAGGGCAGATTCCACAGTCTCACAAGGAAACTGCGATGGGAGCACCTCTTAGCACAACCTCCATGGCCCCCTATCACAAATGCCAGCTTTCAGACTAAAGGAGGTCGATGGAACTGTAGATGGTGGGTAGAGAAGGGGGAGAGAAAGCGAGATAGAGGGCCGGGTGGGCAGGGGGGTGAGAGAGAAGGGGTGCTAGAGGGGACTCCCCCTAGCTCTAATAATGAGAGAGATAGAGAGAGAGAGAGCAAGATAGAGAGGTAGAGAAGGTCGGGTATGGGAGGAGAGAGAGAGAGAGAGAGAGAGAGAGAGAGAGAGAGGGTTGGATGAGGGGGAGAGAGGAAGGGTATTAGAGGTGCCTCCCCCTTCGGCTCCAGCAATGAGAGAGAGAGAGAGAGAGAGGTGATAGAAATTAAAAAAATAAAATTTTAAGAGTTAAGAGAGGATAAGTTAGTTATTTTCCCCTCTTAACTCAATTGTGATTGAGTTAAATGGATAGAATGAAACGACAAGGGCATACATGATGATTTTTTTTCTATTTGAGAGGTATACAATTTAATAGTCAAAATTGACAGTTTATCTAAGAATAAATATGATTTTAGGGGTATATATGTATTTTCCCTTTAGTTTATGTCATTATTTCCATTATAAAATTCAATGCAATTGCATGTAAACAAAAACCATAAATAATATTAAAATGATCACAAAATAAAAAATAATTCCCTAAATAGTGATCAACTTGCAACATTGGCAAGTTGGTGACCAGGTGAAGAAGGATTATCATCCCAATTACCAATCCTAACATGGTGTTGGGGTTGGCAATACTATCAAAGGTGTCGACATTATCAATGTCGATATCACTCGACCTTCGCTCAAGGCCGATTCTAGCATCTTAACATGTGGGGTCGAATTGAAGGCCGTGGTGGGTGGATAAGTGGGGGTGTGTGCATGCATGAGACACCCAACACCACGAGTGGGTGCAGCATGGGCTAGTGATGGGTTGGGTCAGGGCAAGTGGCAAGTGCATAACCAGGACGCATATGTGCATAGAAACACCCAATGCTATAGATGGGTGCTGAGTGGGCATCCATGTCAACATTTCTTGTAACATACGGTGTTCCTAGATTGTAGTTAATGGGTCTTGTAATGGCTTTTGAGGTGTTTTCGGGTTTCTGGCCCTGAGTGTGTCGACCTGGAAGTTTATGGCTTTGAGTTGGGTCGACCTAGTGCTCTAGTTGTAGTTGTGTCGGAGTTGGTGGTCGTATTCTTGTCGCGGTCTACCTAGAGGATGCATTCTCATTTTCTATCGTGGTCTACCTAGAGGACGCGTTCTCATTTTCTATCGCCGTTGGTCATTTGGGCGCGACACTAGGCGTTCGCTGATGGTACATGTCTTTTGGAGATACAAGACACTTGGTTAGTGTCACGGTCCTCCTATAGGGCGTGATGGCATCGGGGCCTAGTGGGGGCGGTGTGTTCTCCTTGCCGTGGTTTTTTAAGTGTTGGGGTGCCGATAGAGTGAGGGTTTCACCCTTTCCTCCGTCAGGCGAGCTCCCAACGGTGACTTCTTGTGGGTTTGCACTTTGTCGAAGTCTGTGGTGTGCTGTGGCACCGGATTTGCATAGGAGGAGGCAGCCAGATGATGTGAAGATCCCAACGGGTGGTGTTCTTCGCCATTTGGTAGAGTTTCTCTAGCTATTTTAGTTTCTTGTGAGTTATTTGATGTTCTTCAACTAGAACAGAATGTGGTTGTGTGTGTGGATGAGTGTTTACTCTGTTTTAGTTGTATTTCTTGAGTTTATGATGCTAGAGATCATGTGTAAGTGTTGTTTAGATTTAATTGAGATGCTTTAATGGTTTTTCCATATGGGGTGGAGCATGTTTGGGGTCGTTTTCATGTGAGGAATGGTTACAATCGAATGAATGTATGGTTTGAATGGCTTGAATGCATTTTCTAGGTTGAAATCGCACACCTGAGCATTCTATCTGAGATCGTGGTTGGGTTGTGGGGTACGATGATGTCGCGGTCCTTTGATAGGATGCGACAAGCACCGACGTTGCGGTCGGGTTGTCCGACACAATGAAGTTGTGGTCGCTCGATAGGGCACGACAAGTGTTTGGCATCACAGTCTATTGGTTTACCGCGTTCTAGTGGCGGCCTCTGTGTGGGGCGTGTTCACCGCTGCATTGCAGTAGTGGTTCCGGTTTGAGTGTTGATTGGTGTTGAGTAATGTAGGTCCCATGTGGGCCATGCTTTAATGCTATTTGTTAATTTAATATGGTTTACTAATGTGAATGTGGTGTGGATATGAATTCAAGAAGATTTGAGTAGCTCTCTGTGTACGTTAAGTATTATAAGTTCTCTTGCATGTGATCTTCTTGGACTTAGGGTAGACCCTCCGAGTCACCTATACCTCAGGTGAGGATCTAGCAAGGTGTGTATATGGGTTTAATGCATGGTTTAATGATGGTTGGCAATGGATTAAAGGTTTATGTGGTCCTCGAGTTTGATCGGTTGTGGACTGTGTGGTTTACCGTGTTCAGTTATCCGACGCTTATTCCGGAATGCCTCTTCAGTCAGGTACCCCAGGTTCTTTGTGAGCCAGGCACGCTGTGCCCAAGATTTGTCTCGATACTATGTGTACCATAGAGGTCTGTGTCATCTTTTTGGAACCCTCACTTGTTTGTTGAGTAGCTCGTCTGGCTAAGGGAAAGACGATAGTGAGGCAACCACTTGGTGTGTTGTTGTTCTTTTCGGTCACTTGTAGCACACTCGTGGTTGAGGCACATACACCAGTAGACCTACTAGTCCCCAGCTAGTCCCGTGGTTCTAGTGCCTCTCTTTATGGAGCTTCGGCCGAAATCTCTAGAGATGCCAGGCATGGGTCTACAGTTTGTGTGGACTGCAGTATGGTGTTGGTTGGTCTTCATAGTTTCTTGGTACTTGTAGAGGTAGAGCTGCGGTTGGACATTTGTCTATGGCCGCGAGACTAGGAGTGCTTTCTTGTCCGGAGTAGGTTCTGGGCTGGCCTACCTAGGTACCTTGGTCTGAGTGGTAGTGTTCTTTCTGACTCAGTTTCCTAATAGTCGGGTGGTGTGACGTTTTGGTACCAATTATGGTGTTTACACCGATGTGTTGCATAATAAGGTTTATCCGATTTATGTTAATAGTATTCATTTTTAGTTTCCAGTTGGTTCAGCCTAATGAGCTTGTGGTTAGGGCTATATTGAGAGTTAACCAATGATTTAGTGTGTTCTGGTTTTGGTTTGCTTTGCTTTTGTGTGTGATTGAAGAGTTGGGTTACGTACCCTACGCTTACTGGTCTTTCTTTCTCCCTCTTCCTAGAGACTAGTTCTATGGCTTGTTGAACTGTTGTTTTAGTTGTTGTGGAGGACTGGTCTACTTTTACTAGTCCTGCTACTTCTCTTGCTTTTGTTAGTTGTGCCTGTGGTTCGTTGATATTGCTGGTGACATGTTTTTACTTTTGTGACTCGTGCTACTATCGTTGCTAGTGAGACCCTGTGTGGTTGAGGTCTTAGTTCCTCCATGTGTATATGCTTGTTGTTTTCAGGAGACTTTTCTACTGAGCCATTGACTATTGATGCTCATACCCTTATAGACCTTTTTCAGGTGTTGCACGACTATCGCGGTTTGCAGAGGCATGTGGCGGGCTTGTACCACTAGCAGTTGAGTCGTTGTGTAATTATATGAGTTGTTGCTCCCTTGGGGTATGCCCTAGGTAGTTATACTTTTTTTTAGACATGTAATTATGTTATGGGACAATGCAATTTGTTATAAATGAGTATAAGAGTAGCTACTTTCATATGTCTTGTACTTGTGAGATTGTCTTTTATATTCTTACTGGATACGTGTATGAGCTATCCTTTGCGAGACTTTGGTTCGTTCGTAGGAGGCAGGTCTGGATATGGAGCCCTATTGGGTATCAATATCCAGAGTCACTACATTTCTTCTCCCCTCTCCCTTTCTTTTCTAGATAGTTCCTTATTGGCCACGCTATGGAGATCAAGAGGGAGATGAATGGATCTTAATCAAAGTTAGTAGAGTTAATAAAAATCGCACGCAAGAGTAAATGAAAATACACAAGAGAACGCAATGTTTTTTTTATCATGGTTCAAAGGTGAACACCATTAACCTCCTATGTCAAATCCCTAAGATAACAACCTTAGGCTTTCACTAACTGGCCAACTACCCACAACCACTTGGTGTAAAACTTGCACCAAGGTCTTCCCTATCTAAGGGTAGGGCTGTTCATTATTTGGTTCAACCTGAAAAATCAAACCGACCAATTTGGGTCGGTTCAGTTGGGGTTGAGAGACCCCTCGGTTCAATTCTGTTTTCCATTATGAAACCGAACTGAACCGAATGTGTGTGTATATACCATATATATATAATATATAATATTGTCTAATTTTACAATGGAACTTATGGCATAGTTGGTTAGTGCACTGGGTTACCTTCATGAGGTTGTGAGTACGAGTCTCACAAGCCCATCAAAAACTTCTTAGTGAGTGAGGGGTCTCATGTCAAATGGTGAAGGAAATCTCCAAATGTGAAAAGAAATAATTGAAATGAAAAAGGAAAAGAAAAAGGGGCAGAGTGATAGCTAACAAAAAATTGAGAATCTAAAAATACATGTATGGGTTGAGAGTCATCTTTAGTGTTAATTAGAACGTTCATGTATCCTCATGCTTGGTGCCTCTTAATCATGTTTTCACACCACTTAAAAGGTGTTTAATTTTACATGTAAATTAAGAATTTGTCTAATGCATGGACTAATGTAAGTTTCTCTTGATGAATGCACATTCTTCCTAGTAAGCATTTCATGTCACACATCTATGTTTTTGAGTCGTATGCATATTTCTTATCCCAATCCCACCTTTTTGATGATGTTAAAGGGGGAGAAGTATATGTAGTGTATTTTTATGCATGTTTTAAAAGTGTGTCTGTATGCTTGAAGTTTGCATGTGTGCTTGGGTGTGGCCTTATAACAAAAGCCATAAAAAGATGAATAGTCAAAATCCAAAAAGAGATTGTGTTTTGCATGAAAAAATATACAAGTATTTTGTTATCATAAAAAAAGAGGAGATTGTTACACTCCGGTAGATTTTGATGATGACAAAATATTGTGGTCTTGTGATGGTTGTTGGTAATGTATTTTTGCTGAGTTGATGTTCATATTAAATTAATGACCTCATTTGATTGATTTTCTTATTTTTTTTACTAGTCTAACATGTGTGTTTAAGTGTGCAAAGCAACAAGTATGAAGAAGAGTACATATGTGCTGACACTGTTCGTTGTGCTGCCACTATTCATTTAGGTCAATAGAAATTCTAAACTAGTCGATTGATTTTCCTAAAACACATTGTTTCAAGGTTAGACAACATTTAGGTCAACCGAAAAATTCAATCGGTGGATCAATTTTCACAGAAACTTCAGAATTCATGTTGACTGGTGGATCGGTCGACTGACCCATTGAACTGGTTGACCGATTCCGATACAAATGAAACATAGGCTTGCTATTTTGAGTCTGATTGAAGATGGACCCTTTCCAAATCTCAAGGATTGCTTGTGGGATGACTCTAGGTTATAAATACAAGTCTTTCTTGAGCTTTTGGACGACCACCTAGCTTCCATAAGGTCTTTCTCAAGCTCTAGAAGATAAAAGGTGGAATCTTTGCCCTAGAGGAGAACTATTCAAAACGCTGGACATGCTACAGAGGCTTGGTTGACTCTTATTCATTCTAGAGGAGACCTAGAAGTTGGGAAACCTTGCTAGAGGTCTAAAAGACGCGCACAAGTAGTCCTAGTTCGTGGGCTTTACTTGGAGTCATCTACATCAACCTGTTCTTCAATGGTTGTTTATCAGACGGAGACGACAAAGGAGGCGATGTCACAATAGGGGGAAACTACACTGAAGCTATTTATTTTGTTTTTCTCCTCATTTGGGTGTTCATGTTTCATGTTTGAACAAAATTATATTGTGTGTGTGCTCAGTGTGCGAGCACTTGTGCATGGTGTGGTGTGTGCACTATGTTGGTAGAGTTTGAGGTGTGTCTCTATGTTGTTTGGGTTGTCTCATCCCCAGAACGAGATTGGATTAGTGTTGTTATATGGAAAGAACCATGTGTATGTGTAAAAGGTTTGTGCCTTGTACGCGTGAAAGAAGATTAGTGTGGGCCCCACGGTTGTGAGGGGTGGACATAGGCTACATGGGGTGCACCGAACCACCTAAAAATCTTGTTGTGCACTATGGTTTGTTTTCTATCTCTTCTATCCCCTTCTACATGCACATTAGGACAATGTGTTTTGCCTAATTGTTCTAAGTATTTCCATTGTGTAAAACTGTTCGATTAGTTAAGTCAATTTGTAGGCGATTAGTTTTTAAGTGGGCGAAGTCAATTCACCCTTTCCTCTTATTATGCTAGTTTGTCATAAATAAGCCTTAAAGAATTGCTTGATCCACTCCGTATCCGCATCGTTTTAGCCCCACTTGACCTTTCCTAGGTTTTGTTGAAACTTCTGACCTTTCAAGGTATTTTTACAATTTATAACTCTTTTTGAATATTTCTACAATTTCTTATACTTTCAGATATTTTTTGCAAGTTCATACCATTTTTGGGTATTTCTATAATTTTATAGTTTTTTAGGTATTTCTATAATTTCTTACCCTTTTGGGACATTTCCATCATTTTTGAACATTTCCATCATTTCTTAACTTTCTCGAGTATTTCCATCATCTCTTAACATTCCAGGATATTTATGTCATTTCTTGATATTTTTGGACATTTTCTGTCATTTCTATGATAGTTCTAGCCTTAAGTTGAACTTAGGAGAGCGCCCATCACTTCACGGAAGTGGCGTAGTCTGTAGTCTCGCTCCACTGAGTCATATAAGCAACATTTTAATTCTAAATAATGGTGTTTTTTATAATTTTGAAATGTGCTAATGGCTTTGTGCCATTTCTAGATTGATCAAGGGCTTTCTTGCAATTTTTGGAACTCCAAAGATAATTTTGTAACTTTTGAAGATTTCATAGGTACTTTAGTACTTTTTGAATAAGTCGGGACACTTCAGTAATATCCAAGTTGAACAAGAGGCTTTTGTGCAATTTCCTCATAAACAATGTATTTTTCAATTTATAATATTTCAAAGGTTTTTCTATAATTTCCCATAAATTGGGGATGTTTCTGCAATGTCTGGATGGAAAGGGGTATGATTGCAATTTCATGGACAATAGATAGTTTCTATAATTTGTCACCTTCCAAAAAAATTTCTGTAATTTATCACATTCCAAGGATTTTTCTATAATTTCTACATAATTGAGTGTTTTGATGAATTTGGCAACTTTTGAAATTTACACAATAGCTTTGATTATCAAAACATCATATCTCCAATACGAGGGCACGCACCCTTTATGAGTTTTAATAAAACATCTTGGATAACTTTACAAATATATGTCCTTGAAAGACTTTATAAACAAATAGAGGCCAACAAGAGTCCAACCTGCGACTCTCTTTCTCTTTTTTAAGACAATAAATGGAAACTTTTCTTCTTCCTTACGTGGTTTGTAAGGCCCTCGATTTTCCGTCGCATTAATTGTATTTGTGTGTGTATATTTGTGCTTGTGTATGTATATACGTATTTACGTACGTATTAATTAGTACAATTACGTGTGCATGTGTTTATACTATATGTAAATAATGCATGTATTGAATGGTGATAGTATGGATACATTACCATATACATATTGCATGTATATATGCATGGCATGCATAGTTTTCTGCATGTTTTAAACTTCTGGCCGAAGGCCCCTTTGGCGTCAACCCCTAGCCGTTGAGGTGGTGTCAGCGTCCAGACATGGACGCCAACACTAATCCTGGCGTCTAGCGATGTGGACGCCTATTTCTCTGACCTGCATGCGTTGCAGAGCCATAAATTTCGGAAACAAGGGAGCTCACCCATTGGGGAGCTATCCCCAACGGCTCTGAGAGCCATCTTGTCACCTTGTGAGTGGGAGAGAGGCCTCACCCATATGTTGAACCCGGATCTGCCATCCCCAGCCCTCTCTTCACCCTTTGCAAGAGAGAAACAAGAGGAAAAACCCTAGTTCTGGACTGTGAGGAAACCCCCTCTTTGCAGCCCAAAAATCTGAACCTCTGAAGCTGGATCCGGCCATCTTCCTCGACAAGAAGCTAGCTGGACTGAAGGAGAAGACCTCCCCGACGTTCCCTTGCTGTGGAGATCATCCAAGAGCCTGAAGGGAGGAGATCTTGGAGGATAGTTTGCACCTTCTTGGGACTGCCCAAGGAGGGCTTCACCAGCACCTTAGATCCATTGGAGCAATTTCTAAAAGGCAAGTGACCCTACCATAAGGCTCCCGTATGAGTCTAGGACGGTTTTAGCATTTTTGGTGTATTTTGCTTCGTGTCCTTGACCCCCAAATTCACCCCAACTTAATGGCTCGGGTTTGTGTTCTGCACAGATCTGCATTGACGGCAAGGTCACTGGACACTGAGATTATGCTTGGCGTCCATCGACCATGCCGCTAACCCTGAGTTAGCGGCCAGAGACCGCCGCCAAGTTCATCTGGACAGAACAGTGACCTGTTCTGCCCTTCCTATACAACTATTTTCGGTATGGTTTCCGTGATGAGGATATATGGTAACCCTATACACTATGTATACTGTTAAATGTGGTGTGTGGATGAGTGTGATGTGTGGTGGTGAATGTTAGAAATTATTCTCCCATGAAATTTCAAGCACGATTGTTGATAATCTTGCCAATCCATGTTTTATGATTAGGACTAGTCTGAATGCCCTAAGTTTTGTCAGACCATGAAGATTAGTGGATCAGTATACGTATACCCAGTTTTTGATAATTTGCCCATGCTTGCATAAATTGCTAATAAATTCGGTTCGGTAAATAAAAAGGCATGCAAGAAAGATTTGTGGTGATCAATCTATGGTTGTATGATTTAGGGTAATTCTGTATTCTCAGATCATGCATATAACAGTAGTCTCTGTTCAGACAGTCAGTGGCAAAAATGCGTGATGGTGTTAAACTCCATATTAACTTAAATTATGAATGACATGCTAAATAGGTGTTTATTTACTGTAAATTCCATTTAGCTCAGAAAAATCTGAAAAATTGAATGTATGATATGGAACCCGAAAATAGCATGTGGTTGAAATTTCAGGTCATTGGACCAGTGTATAAGGAGTTATGTACTTTCCATGTGAAATGTAAAAATCTATGTATGTTATCGTAAGGTGGTTAGATATTGTTTAAACATAACCTGATTGGTGAATTTACTGTGTGTTAAACTCCTGAAATCTGTAGTGTCCTGATAGGAAAACAGAGAATGTGCATGTGAGTGAGAAGGTAAATGAATGAGAGTGACATATGTCAAACTATGTGTAAAATCGGTAAAAATGTGTAAATGTGTAAATGTGCCAAGTGTGACATTGCTTCCATAGAGGGCAGTGGAACCGTATCAGGGAAAAGTCCCCCTGAGAAGGTTCAATGTGTAAGTGACCCTAAGGGCATTAGGGGGAAATCCTGGAGGTGGACAAGTACCACTGGTTAGGGTGGAGACTTGTTCTCCCGGTCTGCGCAGTCCAAGAGTCGCCATTGTAATGCCTAGATGGCGTCTATGTGTAATGTGATGTGTATATGTTCTTCTTTGGTGGTTTGGACTATGTGTCAGGGCACCTAAAATGTGTAATGTGTAATGTGTAATGTGTATGTGTTCATGTGTTAATGTGTAAGTGAACAATGTGAAATGTGTATGTGTAAAGTGCAACCATGAGAATTGGAAACTTGTGCAAGGAAAATGTGAAACTAAAAACGTGAGAATATGACATTGAAATCCATGTGAGACAAATCTGAAACCATGTGAAATCAGTAATTTCATGTTGTTATCATCATGTTTATATGTGCGAAGTTGTCTAGAATTCATGTAGGGATAATTGATGAGCACTTGTACAAAATAGCATGATTGGTTGTTCACATGGTATGTTTTAAACAACATTGTAACTCTCATGTGTAGGTTTACAGCCATTAAACCATGTGAAACCAGCAACTTAAAGCATGGGAAAATGTCTATATATGTACTTAAGAACATGTAAAACCCATGCTAGTTGTGTTTCCTTTCATAGATGCACAGTGTTCATGTTGGTAGCTCTCATGTCCTGGTTCTTTAAAGGCAAAATTTCACGAGTAAATTGAATAGAGAGCATGTGATAGGTAAGTTTTATTCTTAGAAATCTGAAAGCATGATCCATGTATTAATTTGTAAAACTTTCATGATAGGTTGAAACTTTCAAATGACTAGCATGCCATGTGTTGAAAATCTTGAATGTGCATGTAGAAACCGTTATGACTTATACGTGTGTGTTGTGAGTAGTGTTGCTTGCTGAGTCTTTAGACTCACTCCTTGCTTCGGCGTACAGGTGTAGTTGGTGACGTGGCACCGTTGGAGGAGACAGTAGAGACGGACTCCGAGCGCGGAGATTAGTCTTTGGAGTTCTTTGTGACTTGTGCATTTCATAGTATGTAATTTGAACGTTGTATTAGAGTTATCGTGAAAAGAATGTATAAGTGTGGGCATTATGTATTTAAATTTCAGCAATTTAAATTATGTGAACTTTTAGCTCTTAATGTAAATTGCAAATTTATGTATGTTAATGTGGATGATGAATAAATGAAGATAGTTGTCTTTTACTTCCGCTACTCTGTTGTATATTCGCGTGTATCTCAGCTGTTCGTATTGTTTGGGTAAATGTCCCACTGTGAGGACTCTCGCTATACCGACGTGGGTTGGTATAACCGTACCGGTATAATGAGGGCCGTCACAGAGATTGGTATCAGAGAAACCGGTTGAGATTGCACATGAATATACCTAAGTCATCATCCCCATTGCATGCTAAGTATGTCCACATGTGTAGAAAACACTAATAAGAAGTGAAAGATAGATAAGAAAATGGTTAGAAAACTTAGTAACCTAGCTCTAATGGTGGCTGAAATTTTATTACAGCCATGGCTTCGAGAGGTAGGCGTGGTGGAGCGTCGGCCCGTGAGGACGAGCCGCGACGTGATGAGCAGGCGGAGCAACAGGCCCCAGCACCACGAGGCCCTGTACTTCCCCCACCGCCGCCTGTGGATTACGAAGTATTCATGCAAGGTCTGGTACAAGCCATGCAGACGCAGGCTCATACCCAGGCAGCACTCCAGGCACAGTTGGAGGCCCAGGTAGAATAATGAAACAACTAGTAGTTGCTATTTAAATTGCATGATATTGTGTTTATTGTGTATTGCCTATTGTTTAATGTAGCAGGCTCAGGCACCAGCTCAGGACCATGGTGGACCTCCCATCATGGAGCGATTCAAGAGGATGACCCCACCCTCTTTTAAGGGGGAGAGTGATCCATTAATGGCAGAAAGCTGGTTAAGGGAGACAGAGAAAATCTTCCGAGCCATCATGCCCTGATGAGGATAAGGTGACATTAGCCACCTACATGCTACAGGTAGACTTTTAATTTTGTATGTTTGTATGTTCTGCTTAATTTAGAATTTGTTAGTTGGTGCTTATGAAGGTGTATTGCAGGAGAGAGCGGATGTATGGTGGTCCTCCCTACTACGTACACGCTTTGAGGACGGAGCAGTAGACGTGACGTGGGACGTGTTCGTGAGACTCTTCCGAGCCAAGTTCATCCCAGAGCATATCCAGGACAAAATGGAGCAGGAATTTCTCTCCCTGACGCAAGGCTCCATGACTGTGCTGAAATACGAGGCAAGGTTTTCTGAACTTTCTAAGTATGCACCGCATATCGTAGAGGATGAGCGCAGGAAGACGAAGAAATTTGTGATGGGACTCAAGCCATCACTGCGGACGAGACTCGTGGCGTTTGACCACCGCACGCTAGACGAGGCCCTCAGTGCTGCCTGCAGGCAGAAGGGAGAGATGGAGCAATATCTGGAGGAGAAGAAGGCTTCGCAGAAGAGGCCGGCAGCGACATTCCAGCGGCAGGATAAGAAGAAAACGGTGTACCAGACACCGCAGCGATCCGTGACAGTTAACAACTCTCAGGTACCTTCTGTACGTTCCCCTGGTGTGAAGAAGGAGTGTCCCCACTGCGGGAAGACACATGGTGGTTCCGAGTGTTGGTTGGTAGCGGGTAGATGCTTGAAGTGTGGGAGCAGCGACCACAAGATCAAAGACTGCCCAAGACTTCAGCAGGGAGCTCAGCGTGGAGCGCCAGCACCAGCAGTAGCGGCAGCCGCGCCAGCTACAGGAAGACCAGGAAGGCCTCGAGCCCCAGCTCGAGTGTTTGCTTTAGCTCGCGAGGACGCCGAGCAGGCGGAGCATGTCACCGAAGGTACAGTTTTGCTTTTAGGTGTGCACGCTCGGGTTTTGTTTGATACGGGTGCTACTCACTCGTTCATTTCCGAGCGGTTCGCTAGGCAGTTAGCCCTAGAGTCAGGCGTAGAGTCTGAGGATTTAGAGGTCCCTTTGTCTGTGCACACCCCTGCGGGTACGGTATCGACTAGGAAGTGCATCCCGTCGTTACCTGTGTGCATTGAGGATAGAATCCTAGATGGGTGTTTCTTCTTGCTAAAGATGAAGGACTATGATGCTATTCTTGGTCTGGATTGGCTAGAGGAGCACTATGCGTTAGTGGATTGTCGTCGGAAGAAGATTGTTTTCCGCATTCCTGGTGAGGACGAGTTCTCTCATCCCTTGCCAAAGAACTTAGCGGGAAAGTTAGTTATCTCTGCCATGAAGGCGATGCGCATGGTGAACAAGGGTTGTGACGCATTTCTTGCCAGCGTTATGCTAGTACCCGATGCTGGTTCGTCACTGACTCTTGCAGAGATCGATGTGGTGCAGGATTTTCCAGATGTCTTTCCCGATGACTTGTCTGGATTGCCACCGGATAGGGAGATAGAGTTCACTATAGAGTTGCTTCCGGGCACCTCTCCTATCTCGAAGGCCCCATATCGGATGGCCCCTGCAGAGTTAGCCGAGTTGAGGAAGCAATTGCAAGAATTGCTTGATAAGGGATTCATTCGCCCTAGTGTTTCCCCTTGGGGCGCACCTGTATTGTTCGTCAAGAAGAAAGACGGGTCACTTAGGTTGTGTATTGATTATAGGAAGTTGAACCAAGTGACTGTGAAGAACAGGTACCCCTTACCTCGGATTGATGATCTGTTTGACCAGTTGCAGGATGCATCAGTTTTTCCAAGATTGACTTGCGATCTGGTTATCATCAGCTGCGGATTAGGAGTGAGGATGTGTCCAAGACGGCATTTAGATCCCGTTATGGACATTATGAGTTCTTGGTTCTTCCTTTCGGATTGACCAACGCCCCTGCAGCGTTCATGGATCTCATGAACCGGGTGTTTAGTCCGTATTTAGATAGCTTTGTTGTTGTGTTCATTGATGACGTGTTGGTCTATTCTCCGGATGAGGCCACGCACCGTCAGCATTTGAGGTTAGTTTTAGAGGTTCTCCGTGAGCACAAGCTGTATGCGAGTTCAGCAAGTGCGAGTTCTGGTTGCGCGAGGTTCACTTTCTCGGCATGTGATCTCCGGCGCTGGTGTAGCTGTTGATCCAGCAAAGGTCCAAGCAGTTATGGATTGGGAGATTCCCCAGACTCCTTCGGAGATTCGTAGTTTCATTGGGTTAGCTGGTTATTATCGGCGATTCATTGAGGGTTTCTCATCCATCGCCGCCCCTTTGACAAAGCTGACCAGGAAGGGTGAGAAGTTCGTATGGTCTGAGGCATGTGAGCGTAGCTTTCAGCTATTGAAGGCTAAGCTTACTTCTGCTCCGGTATTGGTATTGCCTAGTGGTCCAGAAGGTTTTGCCATTTATACGGATGCATCTCAGATTGGTTTAGGCTGTGTGCTCATGCAGCAAGATAGGGTAGTGGCTTATGCTTCTCGTCAGTTGAAGGAGCATGAGAGGAACTATCCGACTCATGATTTGGAGCTCGCAGCTGTGGTTCATGCACTAAAGATCTGGAGGCACTATCTTTATGGTGTCAGATTTGAGGTGTTTACCGACCACAAGAGCTTGAAGTATCTTTTCTCCCAAAAGGAATTAAACCTGAGGCAGAAGAGATGGATTGAGTTCTTGAAGGACTATGACTTCGACCTTCAGTATCATCCTGGAAAGGCGAACGTCGTAGCGGATGCTCTTAGTAGAAAGAGGTCTTCGCTCCAGCAGGATTGGAAGATGTTGGAGGATGCAGCGTGCTCTATGACCGAGTTAGAGCCATCGCTGTGTCAGGCTTTTGTAGCTCAGCTATCCCTTAGATCCTCAGTCTTGGATGAGGTGATTGAGCAGCAGAAAGCCGACCCTAGATTGTTAGAGTTAGTGGGTAAGGCGGGCATTGCTCGTGATGAGGACGGTGTGATTAGATTTCAGCACCGTGTCTGTGTCCCTGATTTAGTAGATGTCCGTGAGCATGTGTTAGCGGAGGCTCATAGATCGCGATTCTCTATTCATCCGGGTAACACTAAGATGTATCAAGACCTGAAGAGATCATTTTGGTGGTCCGGCATGAAGAAAGATGTTGCGGATTATGTGTCTAGTGTTTAGTATGTCAGCAAGTGAAGGCCGAGCGACAGCGACCATCCGGCTTATGCAGAGGATGGATATCCCAGTGTGGAAGTGGGAAGCTGTCACTATGGACTTCGTTTCGGGTTTGCCTCGATCTAGAAGGGGCAATGACTCGATTTGGGTAGTTGTAGATAGATTCTCGAAGACTGCTCATTTCTTGCCTATGAAGAAGAAGCAGTCAGTAGAGAGTTTAGCTAGATTGTATGTTAGTGGTATCATTAGATTGCATGGTGTGCCGAAGTCGATCATTTCGGATCGAGATCCGAGATTTACTTCGAGTTGTGGAAGGGTCTTCAGGATGCTTTAGGTTCGGAGCTGAAGCTCAGTTCGGCGTTTCATCCCCAGACCGATGGACAGTCGAGAGGACTATCCAGACGCTCGAGGATATGTTGAGAGCGTGTGTTCTGGATTGGAAGGATGATTGGGAGCGTCATTTACCTCTTGTGGAGTTCGCATACAACAACAGCTTTCATGCTAGTATTGGTATGGCTCCATTCGAGGCGTTGTATGGTAGGCCCTGCAGATCTCCTTTATGTTGGGAGGAGACTGGTGATAGGCAGTTGATCGGACCGGAGTTAGTTCAGGAAACTTCGGATAAGATCCAGCTTATCAGGAAGAGGCTTGTTGCGGCACAGGATAGGCAGAAGAGTTATGCCGACAACAGGAGAAAGGATTTGGAGTTCGAGGTTGGCGATCATGTCTTCTTGAAGATATCGCCTACTCGTGGTGTCGTTAGATTTGGCAGGCATAGCAAGCTAAGCCCTAGATTCATTGGCCCATATGAGATTCTCAGACGTTTGGGCAGCGTGGCATATGAGCTAGCATTACCCCCAGCTTTGGCTAGCGTTCACCCTGTATTCCACGTATCTATGCTCAGGAAGTATGTCCGAGATCCGTCTCATGTGATTAGTCATGAGCCAGTGGAGATCCAGCCAGATCTTTCGTATGTCGAGCAACCAGTAGCATTCTTGACCGGAAGGTTCAGCATCTCCGGAACAAGAGTATTGCGTCGGTGAAAGTTCTATGGCGGAACTTCTCACGAGAGGAGGCTACTTGGGAGCTTGAGGATGCGATGAAGAAGAAGTATCCCCTTTTGTTTGAGTAGTGTCGTTCTAACTTCGAGGACGAAGTTTCTTTAAGGGGGAGAGGGTGTAAGGCCCTCGATTTTCCGTCGCATTAATTGTATTTGTGTGTGTATATTTGTGCTTGTGTATGTATATACATATTTACGTACGTATTAATTAGTACAATTACGTGTGCATGTGTTTATACTATATGTAAATAATGCATGTATTGAATGGTGATAGTATGGATACATTACCATATACATATTGCATGTATATATGCATGGCATGCATAGTTTTCTGCATGTTTTAAACTTCTGGCCGAAGGCCCCTTTGGCGTCAACCCCTAGCCGTTGAGGTGGTGTCAGCGTCCAGACATGGACGCCAACACTAATCCTGGCGTCTAGCGATGTGGACGCCTATTTCTCTGACCTGCATGCGTTGCAGAGCCAGAAATTCCGGAAACAAGGGAGCTCACCCATTGGGGAGCTGTCCCCAACGGCTCTGAGAGCCATCTTGTCACCTTGTGAGTGGGAGAGAGGCCTCACCCATATGTTGAACCCGGATCTGCCATCCCCAGCCCTCTCTTCACCCTTTGCAAGAGAGAAACAAGAGGAAAAACCCTAGTTCTGGACTGTGAGGAAACCCCCTCTTTGCAGCCCAAAAAATCTGAACCCTGAAGCTGGATCCGGCCATCTTCCTCGACAAGAAGCTAGCTGGACTGAAGGAGAAGACCTCCCCGACGTTCCCCTGCTGTGGAGATCATCCAGGAGCCCGGAGGAAGGAGATCTTGGAGGACAGTTTGCACCTTCTTGGGACTGCCCAAGGAGGGCTTCACCAGCACCTTAGATCCATTGGAGCAATTTCTAAAAGGCAAGTGACCTACCATAGGTTCCCGTATGAGTCTAGGACGGTTTTAGCATTTTTGGTGTATTTTGCTTCGTGTCCTTGACCCCCAATTCACCCAACTTGAGGGCTCGGGTCTGTGTTCTGCACAGACCTGCATTGACGGCAAGGTCATTGGACGCTGAGATTATGCTTGGCGTCCATCGACCATGCCGCTAACCTGAGTTAGCGGCCAGAGACCGCCGCCAAGTTCATCTGGACAGAACAGTGACCTGTTCTGCCCTTCCTATACAACTATTTTCGGTATGGTTTCCGTGATGAGGATATATGGTAACCCTATACACTATGTATACTGTTAAATGTGGTGTGTGGATGAGTGTGATGTGTGGTGGTGAATGTTAGAAATTATTCTCCCATGAAATTTCAAGCATGATTGTTGATAATCTTGCCAATCCATGTTTTATGATTAGGACTAGTCTGAATGCCTAAGTTTTGTCAATCATGAAGATTAGTGGATCAGTATACGTATACCAGTTTTTGATAATTTGTCCATGCTTGCATAAATTGCTAATAAATTCGGTTCGGTAAATAAAAAGGCATGCAAGAAAGATTTGTGGTGATCAATCTATGGTTGTATGATTTAGGGTAATTCTGTATTCTCAGATCATGCATATAACAGTAGTCTTTGTTCAGACAGTCAGTGGCAAAAATGCGTGATGGTGTTAAACTCCATATTAACTTAAATTATGAATGGCATGCTAAATAGGTGTTTTATTTACTGTAAATTCCATTTAGCTCAGAAAAATCTGAAAAATTGAATGTATGATCTGGAACCCGAAAATAGCATGTGGTTGAAATTTCAGGTCATTTGGACCAGTGTATAAGGAGTTATGTACTTTCCATGTGAAATGTAAAAATCTATGTATGTTATCATAAGGTGGTTAGATATTGTTTAAACACAACCTGATTGGTGAATTTACTGTGTGTTAAACTCCTGAAATCTGTAGTGTCCTGATAGAAAAACAGAGAATGTGCATGTGAGTGAGAAGGTAAATGAATGAGTGAGTGACATGTGTAAAATCTAAAAATGTGTAAATGTGTAAATGTGTAAAGTGTAATGTGCCAAGTGACATTGCTTCCACAGAGGGCAGTGGAACCGTATCAGGGAAAAGTCCCCCTGAGAAGTTCAATGTGTAAGTGACCCTAAGGGCATTAGGGGGAAATCCTGGAGGTGGACAAGTACCACTGGTTAGGGTGGAGACTTGTTTCCCGGTCTGCGCAGTCCAAGAGTCGCCATTGTAATGCCTAGATGGCGTCTATGTGTAATGTGATGTGTATATGTCCTTCTTTGGTGGTTTGGACTATGTGTCACGGCACCTAAAACGTGTAATGTGTAATGTGTAATGTGTAATGTAATGTGTATGTGTTCATGTGTTAATGTGTAAGTGAACAATGTGAAATGTATGTGTAAAGTGCAACCATGGGAATTGGAAATTGTGCAAGGAAAATGTGAAACTAAAATGTGAGAATATGACATTGAAATCCATGTGAGACAAATCTGAAACCATGTGAAATCAGTAATTTCATGTTGTTATCATCATGTTTATATGTGGGAATGTCTAGAATCATGTAGGGATAATTGATGAGCACTTGTATAAAATAGCATGATTGGTTGTTCACATGGTATGTTTTAAACAACATTGTAGCTCTCATGTGTAGGTTTACAGCCATTAAACCATGTGAAACCAGCAACTTAAAGCATGTGAAAATGTCTATATATGTACTTAAGAACATGTAAAACCCATGCTAGTTGTGTTTCCTTTCATAGATGCACAGTGTTCATGTTGGTAGCTCTCATGTCCTGGTTCTTTAAAGGCAAAATTTCACGAGTAAATTGAATAGAGAGCATGTGATAGGTAAATTTATTCTTAGAAATCTGAAAGCATGATCCATGTATTAATTTGTAAAACTTTCATGATAGGTTGAAACTTTCAAATGACTAGCATGCCATGTGTTGAAAATCTTGAATGTGCATGTAGAAACCGTTATGACTTATACGTGTATGTGTTGTGAGTAGTGTTGCTTGCTGAGTCTTTAGACTCACTCCTTGCTTCGGCGTACAGGTGTAGTTGGTGACGTGGCACCGTTGGAGGAGACAGTGGAGACGGACTCCGAGCGCGGAGATTAGTCTTTGGAATTCTTTGTGACTTGTGCATTTCATAGTATGTAATTTGAACGTTGTATTAGAGTTATCGTGAAAAGAATGTATAAGTGTGGATTATGTATTTAAATTTCAGCAATTTAAATTATGTGAACTTTTAGCTCTTAATGTAAATTAAGAATTTCATGTATGTTTAATGTGGATGATGAATAAATGAAGACAGTTGTCTTTTACTTCCGCTACTCTGTTGTATATTCGCGTGTATCTCAGCTGTTCCTATGTTTGGGTAAATGTCCCACTGTGAGGACTCTCGCTATACCGACGTGGGTTGGTATAACCGTACCGGTATATTGAGGGCCGTCACATGGTTGCTTTCTCCAAGGCCTAGCTCTCTTCTTCTTAGGTGATATGCCTCTTTCATAGAGGTGGGAAGGGAACCTAAAGGTCTCTTGGTGGGTTGAGAAGCCAAGTCTCTAGGTTAGCAGCATGACCAGGGAGAATTCTCCCGATAACACGACTAGGAAGAGGTCTTCTAGTCAACGCATGACTGGAAGAAGCCTCTCGATCAGTAGCATGACCAAGGAGAACTCTCCAAATCAAACGCCACTAAGGAGAGATCTCCTAGTCAACGCATGACGAGGGAGAACCCTCCCAAATAGTAGCATAACCAGGGAGAACCCCCTGGTCAATGCGATCAAGGAGAGGTTTCCTAATCAGTGCATGACTTGGGAGAACCATCCTAGTAAACGTGACCAAGGAGGTCTCCCGATCAATGCATAGCCAGGGAGAACCCGTCTGGTCAATGCTCAACCAGGAGAGGGTTTGTGCTATGAAAGGTGGGCCAATCTAGACTTTTTGTCCTTTTTGCACGTGGAGATGGGTGGAGTTTGATGTGTTTGACTCCTCCTGGAGTCTTGTTGTTGCGTTGACCTTAGTCAAATCATATCTGAGCAGTTGTTGTGTTGACCTTAGTCAAATCCAAGTGGTCATGTTGACGCCTTATTGGATATCAACTTAAACTCATGTTGGTATGTGACTTTATGCCAACTAAAATAAATAATTGTTGTATCTTTGTAGGCGACCATCCAGCGGGATTCTGGGGTGCATTTGACAAACATTCCATATTGGACAACCAAGATTTTATATCTTTAATATCACTCTTGAAAATAGATTTGTCCATCATTTATTCATTTTGAAAATATCCAAAATAATTAAAATCAACTTGATAAATTTTGGGGTTCAAAAAATACTTCTAGAAGCAATTAAGTGAACAATAAAAGATTACTCACTCTTGTTATACAATTAGAGAGTGAATGCATTATGGCACCATACTTGGAAATGTCTGACAGGTATTTATTGGAAAAAAAGTGTTCTCCAACCATGATTGTCATGAGTATTGGGTTCCATCTACTAGATACTTAAACAAGTTTGACAATAAACCTATACCTTTGTATTGTTGGGGCATTGAGTGAGTGAAGGACTATAGTCATGTAATATCCATATACAAAAATATTTCAAAGTGGGAGTTTTCCTCGTATATTTACTAGGATCATGTTGCTTGGGGCTGTTCATGATTTGAAGATCTAGTTGAATAATCATAAGATGATTTTCTTTATGATAATTCTATAAATTATGTATCCTGTGTTGACATAATTAATTAACTTAACTAAATCTAAGAATGATTTCTTGACTTAATGAGTATGATCACAAAGCTGATATTTGAGCCTAAAGTCACACACATTAAAGTCTTTTCAGGTAAGGCTGGTGTAGACATCCATTTCCGACCCATAAGTCGAGCTAAATTCCTCGTCATATCATTGATGCCCCACGTTGGCTCATCATCGCCAAGCTGGCTTTCTCCGATCATGATATCCTTCTCATTAGTTCATCGCCCTGGTGGGTTCTTCCTGATCAAATTAATCGATCTTCATCATCATCTCGTAGCTCTCTGGGTTAGGAATCCAATGTTTCAACCGTACGAGGAGATCGGACACTTTGTATGGCCATGTGCTGAAAAGTCCCTGAAGGCGACAACCTCCCTGTCGTTTCCCCTATACAAGGCGACACCCTTTCTGTCTCTATCTGGCCCTATAACGATTTTCCAAGTCAGAATCGATCTCCTTCAGAAGGCGACACCTCGATACGTCGCATTCATAAATTGGCCTTTAATTCCTTGAAAAATCACCAAAAATACCAGAAAACCCTTCCTTATAAGGAAGGTGACGTGTCGAGGTGTTGCCATCCGGGTGGCGACCAGGAGGCCGTCGCGTTCTGGATGCCATGCAGGGAATCCTTTCCGAGCATGACTTGGACACTTGTCATACATGGATATTCCCTCTTTTGGTCGACCTAAATGCATCCAAATCCTACCAAAACTCGTGGAGACCTTCCTTAAAGCCTCCTTTCCGAGTTCCAATCGCCCATGCGCGGCCATACCTACCCAAATCCGGACTCTTGCCCATTATTCCCTTCACAGCCCTTCCAGGAATAATCACCTATAAGTTGATCAATACTACGTCTTTTAGGGTAAGCCCAACGTCTGCTGCTTCGTCTCCCTGAGAGCTCCAACTCCTCAGAAGAGTCTCTTACCTCCAGATGACCAGGAAGTGCCCCCCAGGGCGATTTCTCTCTGCTTACACTTTCTCTCTCCCTTTTTCTTTCAATTTTCTCTTCATTCATGCATACATAGGATCTATTTTTTCGTAGTTTTACATTAGAGCACACCACACACACCGATCTTAATCACCCAAAGGGGTTAAAAACCCATCCCACGTGAGTTCCCTCCAAAATAGTGCATGTTTCTTCATATTTTTGGAATAGATTCATCATACACAAGTTTTCTAATGGGTTTCCTGTTGTTTTGATGATCTTGGCCGGTGTTTGACGACATGAGAGACACGAGGCTCTTGCCCCTTGGCCGGCTGAGGAGCAAGAAGAAAGAACCCACAATCTTCGTCCACTGAAGCAGAAGGCGACGACCCTGCTGTCCCGACAAAGAAGGCGCTTGTCTCCACGTCGCGTTCAGGTAAACAGGCCGCGACCCTCATCTTGTCGCATTCACAGGAATAGGTACGCCCTCTATCTTCTCTTCCTTTTCCGAGGTAGTTAGCCCATCTTCATCCATCTATTCTTCTTGGCAACTACTTTGGTTGCGATCATGGTCAGTTTTCCTTACCTTTCACATATATGTTTTGGGGAGCAAATCCCGTGATTACACCTTTTGGCGATCACGGTGGGACATCTAGTGCCCATCATGCTTCTTTCTGTCTTTCCAGGCCTTCCTTCGTCGTCCATGTGTGTGGTTCTTTCTTAGGTTTCCTGTCTTTCCATTTACTTTCATTGTTTTTTTGAGTTTTGCTGCTCTGGGTGAGAAGACGACGTCGGGAGCGTCGCTATAAAGGTAGCGACAAAGTTGGTGTCACGATCAGGTCAGTACATCAGAGTTCCTATTCATCCTATTTCTTCATTCTATCATACTGTTTTGGAACGCGTCGTCGAAGGAGTCGCGATAGAGAAGGCGACTGGAAGAGCATCGCGATCAGGTATGTGTCTTTTGCCCGTTCACTCGTTTATGTTATTTTAAAATACTGTGTGCCTGCTCGGAAGGCAACGCGGATTTTGTCACGACAAATACGACGACAGGAAGGTCATCGCTATCAGGTCAGTGGGTCTGGTTCAATCTCTCTCTCTCTGTGTTTTTGGTTACTTCGAGTACTCCATCCATATTTCAAGTCATATCATGTTTGCTCCATGCTTCTGAGAGTCTGTTCATCCTCCATGCTATAGGGTTGTTTGTGTTTTGTGCATAATCATGGTCCAACCTGTTCCCTGTCCACTGCGAAGAGGAACGCGACTGGCTTCCTATCGCGATCTTGGTCGCGACAATGTACCTGTCGCCTTCTGCTTCTGAGAGCAGGTCGACCTGGTTTTGTTTTGTTAGTTTTAGGTTAGAATTTGCATGCACTCCGGTGCACATAGGATTTGCATACATATTCCCATACTCGTAGTTTAGGTTGTCCTCCTCAGCGACGCCCGCTCTCTCGGCCACATATTCCTTGTGTCCGACTAGAGCACTCGCTTGAGGGACTTCGTAAGTCCCCGCTGACCGTGGATTCCCACACGGCCACCGGGCTGGTTGTACCTGTTGCCACTTAGAATGCGATCCAGTCATTTATGAGTCTGTGAGAAATCCTAGTCACACCCGAAGTCGGAAGCCTTCTCCCTTTAGAAAACCTTCCTTTTGAGAGAATTTGCTAAAAGATCAATCCATTAAAAGGCAAACTTGAACCCAGGAAAAGAAACCATCATCATTGCCAACTGCTTGCTTTGGGTGAGACATTTCCTCTTTCTTTTGTTTGCATAGGGTTGTCTATTTAGGAAACTAGGTGTCCGTCTAGGTTGTTTGCTGAAGTCTGAACAGGCTTTCCCCATCTTGGTGCGCCCACTTTCCAAACATGGAGTCATATTTAAATCCGGTCTACGATGAGAATCAGGACCCTGCCTTCTATACTTCCCAAGACTATGAGGAATCTCTTCCTCATGACCTCTTTGGGGAGTCGACCCGCCCTTGGGTCGCTGCAGTCCATGCCACTGAGAGTCACCATCATGATGACAGTGGCCCATCACAAACCATCCACCCCCCTCATTCGGACGATCAAGCTGCTCAGCTCCTGCGCCTAATTCCTCAGCTTGATTAGTCTCAAATCCAAACTCTCATGACGACCCTCAAAGGAAAGGCCACTTCATCACCCTCACCTGGAGCAGGCGCTTCACGCCCCATGGCATCTATCTCCGGCCCCCATATCATCATGGGACGAGCCGACAACACTCCCATCCGGTCGCGGACCATTCGATTCACTCCGTTTGAGTCTGAGCATTACCATCCCCGTTAGTCGAAGCCCCGGTCTCCCCCATATCACCCTTGCTACTCACCCCATCCTCCTGAGCCACGCGCCAGGCCGGCGTCTCGTGCCTCCTCCTTATACGCTCAGCCATCCGCCGCTCCGGACATGATGTCCGAGTAGGCGTCCATTAAAAAGGAGCTCCAAGAGCTGCGAAAGCAAGTCGACCCTAGGCAACACCATGACGTGCACATGCCTAACTTCAATGGCCTATGGGTCCCCTTGCCATCCGAACTGCCGAAGTACCACAAGTACAATGGTTCGTGCAATCCATACATCCACATCAAAGACTTCATTTATGAGTCCACACCTTACCAGCATGATCGCCGCTTGATGGCGTATCTATTTCGCCGGTCGCTAGACGGGCATGCCCTAGATTGGTTCTATTCCCTGCTACCCGAGGATGCAGAAGACTTCGTCATAGTGAAAGTCAAATTCCTCGAACAATTCCAAGACAGGGTCGGGCCCGAGTATTCCCTCACGGACCTCATGGCAGAGAAGATGAAGTCGGATGAGGAGTTTGCCACGTATGCCGACAGGTGGAGGCAGATGGCCACACGGGTTCCAGGGTACCTTCCAGAGGGAGAAAAGGTTAAGATCATCATTGCTAATGTAACCCCTGCCTATAGGAACATCTTAGCGATGAATGATATCACCACCATGCACCAACTCTACAGCCGGGCCCGGTTTATCCAAGCCCAGCTCAAAGACTCTCCCATCCATTCCATGTTCGAACCCCAGAAGTCCCATTTCCAAAGGAAGCCTTAGGGGCCAGTTACCGAGGGTGTCTAAGTGAATGAGCAAATAAGTGCGTTCAACCCTGCCGGCCAGAACCAAAACCGCCAACCTTACACTACCCAGGGTCAGAATCCTACCAACCCTTCACAAGGCCAACAGCAGCGCCAATACAACCAAGTGCCACCTCCCGATGGTTCCCAACAAAGGCGTCCCTTAGGTCCAAGGAGAACTCACTACCCACCACTTTCGGAGACACTCTCCGATATCTTCTTGGCCTTGCTCTCCATAGAAGCTATTAAACTCTCTCTAGAAAGACCTTTGAACCCAAGTGTGGACCAAACCAGGTACTGCGTGTTGCATCGGCAACCCGGTCATACCATTGAGCAATGCTTCACCTTCAAAGATCTGGTATATGACTTGCATGAGCAGAACAGACTGGATTGGACATCCCTCCGGCAAGTGATCGGAGACATCAAAGAAAGGCAGAGGCAGCAACAATAGCAGAGGCAGCAACGCCAACCACCCCCTCAACAACAATAACAGCAGCAACAACAACAGCCGTTGCAGGACCTAGGCATTGTCCACAACCCCTTGCTAAACCATTTGCCAGCTCCTAACCCACCACAGCAACCAGCCCAGGTAAACCCCATCGTCCACCACCCCCCTCCTCAAGCGAACTGGACACATGATGATGAACTTGATGTCCAGCAGATGATGGCCATTAACCACCAGTACCCTCTACAATCCCAAACAATACAACCAGCCAACACGGCTCCTCGATCGATCCCTCCCTTAGTTTCCCTGGCCAACGCCGTCATACTGCCCGTCAGTTCAACACCCGCGCCAGTCGCTAGTCCATCCGTTATCCTACCACCAGTCATACCCTTTGCTCCACCTGTCTCCATACCACCACCACCCGTCATATCCGCTCCCTCACCCATCATCCTACCACCACCTGGGCCGGACCAACCTTCTGCCGCCACTCTATCGTCCGCCAGACAACCCCTTAACCAACCAACTGCCTTACGGAGCGGGCGAGTCTTTCGCGCCCGTACCCACCTATCTCCACTACCTCCACCAGCCAAAACAACCCTCAACAGGTCCTGCAACCACCTCAACAGCAAATCTAGTAGCAACCATAAGATGAGGGGTTGATTGAGCCATTACCTGGGACACACTATGATATTCTCAAGCATCTTGATCATGTGCCGGCCAAGATCTCCATACTAGAGTTGATAAAGAAATCCAAGGAGCACCAAGAGGCATTGAGAAATTTTCTGCAGAAGGTAGTGGTGAATGAGGATATGCTAGCCAAGAAACTGCCAAGCGCACTGGCCATGGTGACTCATGGATCGGAAATTACATTTGCCGAAAATGAACTAGCACCCCCGGAGGCTACCACTCTGTGTTACCCTTGTCATCAACCACGTAGCCATAGGGGCAGCACTGGTCGACACGGGGGCATCAATTAGTGTCTGCCCATTGAGCACTCTAAGAGCATGCGACGTGTCAGAGGGTATGCTCAGACCGACGCCAACCACCATAGCCACCTATGACAGCTCTAGAAGATTTTGCCACAGCATGGTGACTGTACAAGCTGAACTGGGGCCGCTCGCTGTCAGTGTGGATCTTTATGTGCTCTACATTGACCCCATGTACAAGGTTATCCTGGGGCGTCCATGGTTAGAAGCACTGGGAGCCGTACCATCCACTGCACATCAATGTCTCAAGTTCCTTTCCAAGGACGGATTATCAAGGTTAAAAGCGTAACCACCGCTCATTCAGTCGATGCCATTCATGACACCCATCTCCCAGCCGTGTGGCCCACCAACAAGCCGTTGTCTCAGTGATGGATGTCAACTACCCCTAGAGTTACTCGTTCCAGTCCAAACGAGAGGCCAATCCAGCACAGGTCAATGCGGTCAAAAGGAAGGAGCCACTAAGTACCAAAGGGTGGCAAATCATGATGAAGCTGGGGTATGAAGAAGGCAAGGGTCTAAGAGCAGAACTGCAAGGCATAGTCAAGCCCATTTCGGACATTGTAAAGAAAAGCTGATGGGGATTGGGTTACAGAGAAAATTCTAAGCCATGGTCATCCAGCACATCCACTCTCAAAGCCGACCGAGAACCACTCACATGGACACTCTGGTGTCATTTCATTAGGGGTCCTACCCAACCGGGATACAACACCATGGTAGTCGAGGCAGAATTGTCGCAGCATGAGGTGCATGGCCGAAACTTCTCCCGACACATGGCCCCTCTGCTCACCTATAGGGCACTAAAAGCACTCCGCCCAGGCAAGAGGAGGAAGACAGGTGACCCAGAGGCCGAATGGTACCGCTGGTTCGACATAGAAGACATCACCGTGGCCTTCAACCATCTTTTCTGGGAGGAAGAAAGAACGTGGCTGCCAGCTGCAGCCAAGTTACTAGACCCACCCACATCCATTACATCTAAGAGGCAGCTTATGAGTGAAACCACAGACATAGGAGAACCGGACATCCCTTATGAAGAAGGAAGGACAATCGATGAGTTGTGGAGGGGTACCTGCCTAGCCATCCACCCATCACTCTTGGATTCCCTCCTCCCCAGCCTTGTCCTTTCATCTCCTCCCCTACTCATTCGGCTGACCCCCCAACTCCTGTCAGCGGCACATAGCCTCTTCACTCCTGATCTCCCACCTGCAGTCCTCTCTGCTCTGCAATCCGATCCGAGCGACCATGAGGTCACTCTCTTCTGCTGCATGCTCTCCACTGGTCTCCAAAAAAAAAATGCCAACTTACAAATGCACATTGAGGTCGAGGAGCCGGCATATCTCCTTCACCCTCCTGATCAGGGGCACCCCCCGATTGGGGCTTCCCCTCCTGCTCCGTCACTAGGGGCCATCCTCTTCGAGGACACCATGTCCTCCACCAGTCCTGTAGAGTCGTCTAGTCTAGAAGAGTCTAAGGTAGGGGAGTCTAGTCTTAGTTTAGGTAAGTCTAGGATAGAGAATCAGGTCAACCCAGTGCCCACCAAGTCCAAACGTCGCCCTAGGAAGCAACGGGGCAAGGTTATTCCCCAGAGATACCTTCAAGAGCTAGCTCGGTGATGTCAAGCACTATTGCTGATAGAGGAGTTCACAAAGGAAGTGCTGGTGTTAGAAGAAGAGATTGTGCAGGATGGGGTGTTTATAGACGACGGATTTGGCGTCTATGAGATCATGAATAATGAGGACCCAATCGATGAAGAGGATAGCGAAGTAGATGATGCTGCCGAGATGTATGCAAGTGGCGTAAGAAGATTCGATGAACCTACAATGACAGTGGATGAACCTACTAAGGAAGTCAACCTCGAAACAGAAGAAGATCCCGGGATTGTGATAATTTCAGTGAACCTCCCTCCTGATGAAGAAGAAGAACTGGTGCAAATTCTGAGGGAGTATAAAGACACATTCGCCTGGTCATATTAGGACATGCCCGGTCTAGACCCCTCACTAGTGGAGCACCGGCTTATATTGAAAGAAGGGGCAAAGGCCATAAAATAGAAACTCAGAAGATTCCACCCACTCATGGTCCTGAAGATGAATGACGAAGTAGACAAACTCCATAAGGCTAGATTCATCAGGGTAGTGCTTTACCCGAACTGGGTGGCGAACATAGTCCCAGTCATGAAAAAGGACCGAAAAGTCAGAATTTGTATCGACTTCCGGGACCTAAATAAGGCATGTCCGAAGGACGACTTCCTGCTTCCTCACATTGATGTACTAATTGATAACACTGTTGGGTATGAGACACTCTCATTCATGGATGGATACTCAGGCTACAACCAAATCCGTTTAGCTCCTGAAGATCAAGAGAAAACATCCTTCACCACGCCCTGGGGAACATACTGCTATGTAGTCATGCCGTTTGGGCTAAAGAATGCTGGGGCCACCTATCAAAGGGCAATGATGGCCATCTTCCACGATATGATGCATGTCTATGTAGAAGTATACATGGATGACATCTTGGTGAAGTCAAAAACCAGGAGAGAACACCCCGAAATCCTCGCCAAGGTGCTGCAAAGGTCGAGGGAGTACAAACTGAGAATGAATCCAAAGAAATGTGTGTTCGGGGTATCAACAGGGAAGTTGCTGGGGTTCATTGTTAGCAAGCGGGGCATCGAGATCGATCTAAACAAGGCCAGGGCTATAGTAGAAATGCCACCTCCAAAGAACATCTCACAGCTAAGAGGGCTAATTGAACGTTTGCAGTTCATCAGAAGATTCATATCTCAGCATTCACAAAGATGTTGCCCATTCTATGATCTCTCGAAAGGAGGGGCAAAGTTCGAATGGAATGACAAATGCCGAGAAGCCTTCGATGATTTGAAGAGTTATCTCATGAATCCCCCTGTTTTGCAACCCCCTGTACCCGGAAAAACCACTAATCCTATATCTCTCAGTCATTGAGGACTCCCTAGGCGCTGTCCTGGCACAACATGATGAATCTGGCAAAGAAAGGGTAGCATACTATCTCTCTAGGCTCTTCAACACTGCAGAATCCAAGTACACTACTGCGGACAAAACTTGTGCCGCACTCGTGTGGGTAGTCCAAAAGCTCAAGCACTACTTCCTTGCCCACGAGGTCAAGCTGATCTCGAGGATGGATCCACTCAGATACCTTCTAGAAAAGCCCATCCTCTCTGATCGGCTGGCACGCTGGCAGAGCTTCCTCTCACTATTCGACATTTCCTTTGTGGTCTAAAAGGCCATCAAAGGCTACGCCATCGCTGAGCACCTTGCCCATCTCCCACTCCCTCACAGCGATTCCGTCCAAGAAGAATTCCCCGATGAAGAGCTCTCGGTCATCATCAAAGACCCCTCCATTTTGATGGAGCACTCAACTCCCATATTACCATCCCCATCGCATATCAACTCACCTTTTTCGCCACTAATAACATGTCTAAGTACGAAGCTCTCCTCGCTGGTCTCAAGCATGCTTACATTCTAGGGGAATCTCACCTTAGAATCATAGGAGACTCTCAACTTGTTCTGCGGCAGGTGCTCTCAACTTACCGCACTCGTGACCCAAAGCTTAAACCCTATCAAGATTTGGTCACACTATTAGCAAGGCAGTTCCACAAGCTCATCTATATCCACACTCGTCGCTCCCAAAATATCCTGGCCGACGCTCTGGCGTCTCTAGCTTCATCCCTGTCCTTCCCTCTGAGTCGCCGGACCGAGACAATTATCGTCCAATGGCCCGACATTCCATCTATCCAGGATCCTTGATTCAAGGACCTTAGGACGACCTTAGAAGAGAGGGTTAAGAAGAGAGGAGCACATAAAGTCATGCTAACTGAGCTTGAGGAAATCTTAGATGAAGAAGAACTACCATGGTATTTTGAGATTGAGCAATACTGCAGGGATGGGACATACCCCGAAGGGGCAAATGCGGAAGATCGCCGGGCCATCAGAAGAGCCGCCTTAAGATACACAGTTGTGGGAGAAGTCCTATACAGGCGCTCTCTTAATGGAGTTCTCCTGAGATGCTTGAATGATGATGAAGCATGGAGAGTGGTGGAAGGAGCCCATGCTAGTGAATGCGGAGGACATGTCAACAGTCAAATGCTCGCTAAGAAGATCATTCGGCAGGGCTATTACTGGCCAACCCTAGAAGAAGACTGTGCCATCTACGTCCATAGGTGCGTCAAGTGTCAACTCCATGCTGATAAAATCCATGCTCCTTCATCCTCACTTCATCCGCTCTCTATACCTTGGCCATTCTCCATGTGGGCTTTCGATATGGTCGGCCCTCTTGGTGATCCTAATGCTCAAACCAAATAGAAATCCTTTATCCTAACAGCAACTGAGTATTACACCAAGTGGGAAGAAGCGGAAGCGTTTTCAGAAATCAAAGCATCTACGGTGTATCATAAAGAATATCATCTCGCGGTTCGGAGTGCCAAGCAGCATCGTCACGGACAATGAGCCACAATTCATTTCACAAGAACTTCAGGACCTCTATAAGAAATACAACATCACTCTGCATCATTCATCTCCATATTACCCACAAGGCAATGGCCAAGCTGAGGCAACTAATAAAACCCTTCTTAAAATCTTGAAGAAGACTTGTGAATCGCATAAGTTCACCGATTGGCCAAAAAAGCTAATAGAGGCTTTATGGGCCTATCGTACCTCTGTCCGTACTCCCACAGGGCAAACCCCGTACGCTCTCACTTACGGGATGGAGGCGGTAGTTCCGTATGAGATCTTGATCCCTTCACTAAGAGTCCAACTCGACAAGGAACTTAATCTTGATGAACGTCGAGAGGCATTGCTAGTCCAATTGGAACTCTTAGATGAAAGGCGACTTATGGCAGCCGACCACGTGCTCTCATATCAAAGGTGAATCTCAAGGTCCTTTGAAAAGAAGGTAATTGAGCAAAAATTCCAAGAGGGTGATATGGTCTTGAAATGCATTTTTATCAAACCTGGAGGTCCTAGGTCTAAATTGCAGCCTAATTGGGAAGGTCCATACGTTGTGAGAGAAGTGTATCCCGAAAATGCCTATTGCTTAGTTAACACTGAGGGCGTCGAATTGTCGCATCCGTGGAATGGGTTGTACCTCAATCCCTAGGTCTATAGGTGTGAGGCCACAACATTTAGATTAAGGGACAACCCCATGTTAAAGTCCGAAGTTCTTCCCTAATCGTCAAAGGTCGCTCTAAGTTAGGACTAACACACACACACGGCAAGCCCGGGTGGCTACACTTGGTAGATGTCGCAGCTATGCAGGCCCTACCCTAGAAATGCGATGATCGTTCTCTTCTAATCGATCGAAGTGTAAGGGCAAGGGTCGTAAGGGTGAGGTTGTCGACCTAAGGCATACCCTAATGAGGGGAAGTCTCAAACAGGGACGGTCAAACAATAAGGGGCAAAGAAGCAAAAGAAAAGGAAAAGTCTATAACATAATAGGGGCATGGCAAAGAGTGGCAAAGTCCCCGCGGGACGCTCATGAGCCCGGTCGTATGCATTCCCCAAATAATGCAAGTCCATAAGAGAAGACCACAAAGTCCCTACACAACAGGCCCAATCTCTGAAGGGTATGCTGCAGGAAGTAACTGAACCTAACATCCCTAAAACCTACATGAGACTTTCCTAAAGTAGTCTTCCATTTCTCCCTATAAGACCGAACCATTTCTTGGGTATGGCTTAAATAGTCGCAACGTCAAACCAAGGGTAGTCTCCCAAGGTATGTCACCCCTCAACGCACGTCCTAGCTTAGCGAGGTCCGTGGCGAGAACGAGAGGTGATTAAGACTCCAAACCAGGGGTTCGAACCAGTCTATGTGTTGTGGCTCAAAGGGCGAGTACCTTCCATCTCGTGCGCCGTATTTTTTTGGAAGGGGCAAACGTCGGCTTTAGGCGTATTCCAAAACTCCAAAAAAATCAAATACTGCCAAAACCAAAAAAAAAAATCAGATAATTCAAAACTCCAAAAAAATCAGATATTTCAAAAAAAAAAAACTACAAAAATCAAATATATCTAAAACAAAAAAAATCAGATATTTCAAAACTCCAAAAAATCAAATAGTTCAAAATCCCAAACTGCATTCATTCATGCATGTCATTTATTTATTTACATCTTTTGCCTATTTTAATAAGGCTTAGCCCCTTGACCATTTATCAAGGTTGGTCACTCGTCGCATCTTTAAGGCAAGGGGCTAAGTCTAAGAATGGATCTAACCTATCTTCATGATCTCTTAAGTGTGCAGGACACAGCAAAAGAAAGAGAGCGGCACTCACATCCCACTCGTCACTCTCACACAACCATAGTCCATAAATCAAAATTCTTTCATTCCATTTCATGCTATGTGTACATCATCGCAAAAGAGGGAAAGCACAAAAAAGGAGTACAAGCCCTCAGTCACTCTCCCCTGTACCCTCAGGCGGGTGGGAAGGTGGAGGGGCCATCTCTCTCGGTCCAGTCGTGCTCCCCTCAGCTGCTCCCTTGCGTCGCCGTGCCTCCTCCTCGTTTCTCCGCCGTCCAGAGGAACTTGTCAAGTAATGTCCGACAGACCCACTGAGAATGCCACTCCTGCTGACCGATGAGCGGCTACGTCTAACCAAGGCCAGGGCCCTCTCGAGGCCCTTCATCTCGGACCGCAGTAGCTCGCAGCGGTGCCGCTCCTCCCTCAACTGCGAGCGGAGGTCGCCCTCCTCGGCGTGCAGTCTCGCCACCTCCTCGGCCTCCTGGCGCCACCTCATCACCTCCTTGGTCTTCGGGCGCAGGCGCAGGTCCGCCATCTCCTCCTCCAGCGTGGTCGTCCGCGCTAGGGCGTCCCTCAGCTCCGCCTCCTGCAAAGTCAAACATCTTGTCAGAACAAAAGAGATAAAGAACCAAAGGGCATGCAATTGATAACTTACTCGCTCCTGTAGCTGAGCAAGAGCATCCTCAGCTTGAGCCACTGCCGCCGCCAGTTGACCCTCCAACACAGAGCGGCCAGGATCCTCTCGGGAGGAAGGCACCCCCCACCATCTGCTGGGCCTGATCCAGCTCATCCCGCTGCAAAGAAAAGAACAAGGAGTCAGTTAATTGAGGCTAAAAAAAAAAGAAAGGATAGGGAATAAAGCATTCACCATCTGGGTCACGGTCCATTGGAGGTCATCCCTCTACTGGATCGTGGAGTGAAGGATACCCTCGAGGGAGGCGATCCGCACCTCGGGGTCAAACTGCAAACACAAGACAGGTTAGCCAAACAATTAATGATTAAAATACTTAGAAAGGCTAAGTTGTAGTACTTACTGGTCGTTGGGTCCCCTTATATACCTGGGCCCCGTACCTCCATGCGTAGGCACGAAAGTAGTCCTCATTGCTGGTGGCCTCGGAGGTCACCGCTCGGCCCCGCTGCTCCCAGTCCTCGAGCTGCTCGCGGACCCGTACTGTCCAATCCGTGACCTGCTGGATGTCACGGAAGCTGCGACCCGGCCTTTCCTATGATCTCTGCCGAGTCGGGAACTCCACTACCTCTTGGTGAAGTCCCAAGGTCCGCGCGACCAGCCGGTGGTGGAGGGGTACCACTGTGTTGAAAGCATGAAGCCAGATATCCCTACCGAAGTAGGGGCGGCCCTGCTCCACCCACAGCTGGGCGGCGTCATCCTCCCTAGCATAGGGAGTCCAGTCGACCTACACATCATAGATACACAGTCTGTTAGTCAATTGTCAGTGATACAAGAAAAGGAAGGGGTGCTGAGAGCGAAGAAATACTCACATGTCCGTAGGGGACGGTGTCCAAGGCATCATGAATGAGCGTCACCTGCAGGCGCAGTGATCGCTCATCGCGGCGAAAATGCCAGCGCTGCAAGAGAGGCATAGCGCCCGGTCGCCTCGGTACTCCTCGACCAAGGGAGGGGAGGTAGTAATACGCCCACACCTGTAAAGCAACACAGTCAGTACCACGGTCAATTAAAATAAGCAGGAAAAGCAGTAAAGGGTAAGGGTGAGAGGAATACCTGTAGAAGTGGGAAGAACCCGGCCACCCTGGTCTCCCTACTGGAGGTGCCCAGACTGTCGAAGAGGTGGGCCAGAAGGGCCGCACCCCATGCGTAGCTGCCAACCTGGGTCAGGTCCTCCAGCAGGGGCAGGCACCTGCAGCTCACTGGGTCCCCTCTGGTCCCCAGAATCAACTTCCCGATCACAAGGATCAGGAAGCGCCTCAAGTCTCTGTCCACTGCCGCTCCCTCCTCCTCCGCCAGCACTGCTCTAGCGTCCACTGTCAGCCGGGCCATATACTTCGCCTGGCCCTCTCCAGTCTGGTGGCACGCGTTCGCCACCCTGAGGCTCGCCTGCAGCCTCGTCCTTGCTACCAGGGATGACCTCTCCCTCGTCACCTCCAATTCCAGGAGTCACTCCACCATCTCCTGGTAACTGGGGTAGGTAACCCCTGTCACCGCTGGCCGTCCACCCTCAGGCTGGTGATCCATGCCACGTCCTCCAGTGTGGGGATCATGTGACCCCACTAGAAGAGGAAGGCGTGGCACTCGGGGTCCCATCGCTCCTTCAGAGCCTGGATCAGCGTGACGTCTGGCGTCAGCTCTTCCAACCGCAAGAAGGGGCTGAACCCCATCTCCTCCAACCGGGTCCTCTGAAAGTCTGGCAATCCCTGGTAAATCGCCCAGACGATGGCCCACCCTAGTCGAGACCGTAGCTTGCTCGGCAAAACAACCATAGAAGGACACAAAATCAGTTAAGTTTCACAAAAATGCAGTCAGAGCAAATCGCGACAGGGTTACTGTCGCCTTCTGAAGGCGACATACAGGATGTCGTTTTGAGGTCTGAAGGAGATGTATCGATGCGTCGCCTTCTGAAGGCGACATATCTAGCGTCGCCTTCTCCCTGGTAATGCGACAGCCAGAAGGCGACGCATCGATACATCGCCTTCTCCCTGGTAATGCGACAGCCAAGCTATCGCGTTCGCAGGGTGACCGAGGACAGACAATACCCGTTCCCAGGTCGTTCCACCTTGGGCAAAAGCCCCACACGGATGCCTTGCACTCTCCTTCCCTCTAATCAGCACTCAATCACACATGGTTTAAGGTTTTAGAGCCTACCTTTTTGGGGCCGACCGGTTCGTCCTCACCCGGCGCCGCCGCGGTGTCTTCCTCCATGGGAGCCGCCGGAGCAACCTCCTCCGCCGCCATAGACGGGCCCTCGTCCGTCTGTCACCGGCGGACGGACCTCTTGGAGCCCCTTTTGCGACGGTCCCCGTCGTCTCCACCATCGCCACCGCCCTCCATCGTTAGCCATCGGGGAAAGAGGGAAAGAGAGCAGAGAGAGAAGGGGAAGACTGGGAGAAGAAGAGGAGAGGGATCGCCGCCGCCGTCCGAGAATCGCCGGAGAAGGAAGAAAAGGGGGAGGGATTCGGTGCTCCGGTCACCGGAGAGAAGAGAGGAGATAGAGAGGAGAGAGAAGAAGGAAAGGGTGAAAGAAGAAAGGCGCCTCAGGCTTGGAATTCAAACCGCCTGGACACTGAGATCGCGACAGCGAAGCTGTCGCCTTAATAGGGTATCGCGACAGTGTCTTGGTCGCCTCCATATGCCATGTCACGACCATTGACTGGTCGCGTTAAGGGTCGCGATGCCGAGGCCGTCGCCTTCTCAGTTTGTTCACAGAACACTTAAAAAATCACATTTCCATTGCAAAACTCGAATACATACATCAAGCAAGGGCTAAAAATCAACACAACATGTCTCTCACATCAAATCCCTCAAAATCTCTCAAATTCACAAAAAGTACAATCATGTCTCTCTCTCTAGCTCATGGTCCTCGAGTGGCCAAATTTTCTCGTGATCACGAAGGTACGCTTGGTATGTCTCCCGCTCCTCGTGCAGCATAGGTGGTAGAGCGTGGGTAGCACTCGCACGCCATAGCGCCAACGCGCTCCGCACAGCCTGCTCATCCTCCGGATCTCCCAAACATCTCTTCTTCATAGGAGGCAAGTGAGACGGCTGCAGTAGCTTAGTCCTTGGCTTCCCAATCTGAAGATAGCATCATTGTGGGTTGTAGAGCACCATCGCCATATTTCCCACAAGTTGAAGGTCCAATCCGCATCCAAGAGGGAGCCGTATTTCCGTGTCGCATAGCGCCTCTATGCCTAAGGCGAAATTCTCTACCGGGAGTGTGTTCAAGTAGTGCCGCCATGCACTCCGGGTTTTCTTGTCCGCTGTCTTGCAAGTAACCCGATCGGGGAATTTGGCCGCCCTGCCAATAAAGCACAGTGGATGGCACCCAAAGATTCGACTCTCGGTGGTGGGATTCTCTGCGGGTTTGAATTTTATCCTTACCCCCAACCAGCACTCTAGGAGAATCATAGAGCCATAAAGTGGGCCCCCCGTAGATGCCGAGGTGACACCCGTATAGAGGTAGGCCAAGACCACGTGAGAGAGGGAAAGTCCCCTCCATACCCCACTAATGGCACTCAAGCTTGCATAATCTATAAGGTGATATGTGGACGGGAAAAGTACTACCCTACACAAGCATATAGCCACGGCTTTGGCTATCTCTCGGTGATCCCACTCTTGTTCTTACATTGAGAGATGACCCACTTAGACAAAGGAACAAGATGGATGAATTGAGGGCTGATCATGGTGTAGACATCCCCGGGATCCATCATAAACTCTTCTAAGATAAGCTTTGGGTTGATGGGCTCGACAATGTAGCAGATATTTTGCTCATCACCCCATTTGGTCTTAGGCAAAGCCAAGAACGCCTCGACCTCCTCAAGAAGGACGGTCGCCTCAAATTTTGGGAAGATGAAGGTATGGGTTTGTGGGTGCCATAATGCAATCAAGGGTGATGCTATGCCAATCAAAAGATATCTTGTGGTAATTATGGGCCGCTATCAACACTCCCCCCAAACCCCACTCTCTCAAGAATCGGATTACATACATGGGTAGGGCTTTGATCATGGGTGCTATCCACGTGAGCTTAGAATAGCGGCGAGAGCCGGGGAAGAGCTAGAGAAGAAGAAGGAAAGGAAAAGAGAGCAGAGAGGAAGAGGAGGACGTGCATTAAAGAAGAAATTCGGAGTTACAAATAACTGAAAATTGAAAACACTGTTTTGCATACCTCTCTCACATCCTCATTGTTGCTCAGATGATTGGGGACGTCCGTCAGCCTCAGGAGAGCGCCATAGGCCGTCTGGGCTCGCTTGGGACCTTCGTAGGGAGCCTCCTCACCCATAGAAGCATTTGGAGCTCTCTTCATGGCCATTGGAGCTTGAAAGCTTGAAGAGAAGAGGAGGATGGTGTGAGCTCCGAATTTGGACCTCTCACCCCTTATTTATAGAGCCTTGAAACTCCTATTCATGGTAGGAAAGGGTTTAGAAGAGCTAATGGGAGTGGGACTTTGACTAGAGAGCTTTAAGAGTCCAAGTGGGAGTCAAAATGAGATTTTCGGATTGTTGTTTGTGCTCTAGCTGCAAATCCTGTGGTCGCGACGCATCGACACGTTGCCTTCAGGAGGCGACAGCTTAGGCGTCGCTTTCTGGTCTAGGTCGCGACACACTTCTGGTCGTGTTCTGGGTGGGGTAGCGACCCATAGTTTGTCGCGTTCTGTGTGTGCATTTTTATTGCCTATTTCTTTCACACAATCATCAATCGCCATCCCAAGATGTGTTTGCACTTATGCTCTAAAAATCTTTCCATTATCTTGGTGCATTTCGAGTTTGTATCCTGTATTATATGTTTTTATTGCTTTAATTATTGTTGAAAATACATAAAAATAAAAATATAGAAAATCCAAAAAAATCTGAAAAATTCAGAAAATCCAAGAGACGGTTCGTCAGGTAAGTCAGGTAAGTATTTCTAACCCTATTTCTGCATTACTATATGGTATCTACGCTATTATATCATCTCAAGGACCGACTGGTTCTCAGTGTGTTCTGGGATCTGAGTTCCCCTTCACCAAAAACAAGGATGATTAGGTACACACTGTTAATCGCTGGATAGGCCGTTAGATGGTATGACTCGGGGACGATGGATTCTATCGCACGCCGGGGATGCGAAGTGTCTTGACCCTTGCTCGTGTTGTCTAGCAATATTATCCTTGAGTATTTGTTATTTTCTCCTTTTCTTTGCATTTGTTTTTATGATTTCTTTTCTTTTAGCCCAGCATGCATCATTTAGGAATTTTGAGCTTCATGTCTCATGATTTGTCAAAATCAGCTTCTCAATGATGTTTCAACCAGACCCTCATTTCCCAGACAAGGATTTCCATTCCGAATTTGAAAGTTTTCTTCGAGCTAGTTGTTCGGTCCAGTTGTCAATATGGTTCCCGTTCAGGATTCCTCTCATCCCCATTCATTATAACAGTCATTCCTTTATCCTCCGATCCACTCATTAGTCGTGAATTGCTTGAAGGCCAGAGTCGAATCGACCCGCCGGGCAGCACCCTATCCCCTAATGAACGAAACCTGCAAGTTAAAGATAGCCAGGGTACCTCTTGAATCAGGAGGTTGATCATTTCTTTCTTTTTATCTTTATTCGTCCAGATGGGAACCATCCTAGCACTCTGTCACCAGCCGTGTTCGAAGATCGCCAGATAGTTCTTGCTGCTTATTCGTTCAGAATGGGTGTCTCTTTACCTTGATGCCCGCTTTTCATCTCATTCCGCTTCACTACGCTACACCTTCATTTCATGCCATCTTCGCTCCATTATCGCTCCACTCTCTTGCAAAGCAAGCATCAAGGAGGGGCAATATGTAGACACCCATTTCCGACCCATAAGTCGAGCTAAATTCCTCGTCATATCATTGATGCCCCATGTTGGCTCATCATCGCCAAGCTGGCTTTCTCCGATCATGATATCCTTCTCATTAGTTCATCGCCCTGGTGGGTTCTTCCTGGTCAAATTAATCGATCTTCATCATCATCTCGTAGCTCTCTGGGTTAGGAATCCGACATTTCAAACCGTACGAGGAGATCGTACACTTTGTATGGCCATGTGCTGAAAAGTCCCTGAAGGCGACAGCCTCCCTGTCGTTTTCCCCTATACAAGGCGACACCCTTCCTGTCGCTATCTAGACCTATAACGATTTGCCAAGTCAGAATCGATCTCCTTCAGAAGGCGACACCTCGATACGTCGCGTTCATAAATTGGCCTTTAATTCCTTGAAAAATCACCAAAAATACCAGAAAACCCTTCCTTATAAGGAAGGCGACGTGTCGAGGCGTCGCCATCCGGGTGGCGACCAGGAGGCCGTCGCGTTCTGGATGCCATGCAGGGAATCCTTTCCAAGCATGACTTGGACACTTGTCATACATGGATATTCCCTCTTTTGGTCAACCTAAACGCGTCCAAATCCTACCAAAACTCGTGGAGACCTTCCTTAAAGCCTCCTTTCTGAGTTCCAATCGCCCATGCACGGCCATACCTACCCAAATCTAGACTCTTGCCCATTATTCCCTTCACAGCCCTTCCAGGAATAATCACCTATAAGTTGATCAATACTGCATCTTTTAGGGCAAGCCCGGCGTCTGCTGCTTCGTCTCCCCGAGAGCTCCAACTCCTCATAAGAGTCTCTTACCTCCAGACGACCATGAAGTGCCCCCCAGGGCGATTTCTCCCTGCTTACACTTTCTCTCTCCCTTTTTCTTTCAATTTTCTCTTCATTCATGCATACATAGGATCTGTTTTTTCGTAGTTTTACATTAGAGCACACCACACACACCGATCTTAATCACCCAAAGGGGTTAAAAACCCATCCCACGTGAGTTCCCTCCAAAATAGTGCATGTTTCTTCATATTTTTGGAATAGATTCATCATACACAAGTTTTCTAATGGGTTTCCTGTTGTTTTGATGATCTTGGCAGGTGTTTGAAGACAGGAGAGACATGAGGCTCTTGCTCCTTGGCTAGCTGAGGAGCAAGAAGAAAGAACCCACAATCTTCGTCCACTGAAGCAGAAGGCGACGACCCTACTGTCGCGACAAAGAAGGCGCCGATCTCCACGTCGCGTTCAGGTAAACAGGCCGCGACCCTCATCTTGTCGCGTTCACAGGAATAGGTACGCCCTCTGTCTTCTCTTCCTTTTTCGAGGTAGTTAGCCCATCTTCATCCATCTGTTCTTCTTGGCAACTACTTTGGTGGCGATCACGGTCAGTTTTCCTTACCTTTCACATATATTTTTTGGGGAGCAAATCCCGTGATTACACCTTTTGGCGATCACGGTGAGACATCTAGTGCCCATCATGCTTCTTTCTATCTTTCCCTGCCTTCCTTCATCATCCATGTGTGTGGTTCTTTCTTAGGTTTCTGTCTTTCCATTTACTTTCATTATTTTTTTGAGTTTTGCTGCTCTGGGTGAGAAGACAACGTCGGGAGTGTCGCTATAAAGGTAGCGACAAAGTTGGTGTCGCGATCAGGTCAGTACATCAGCTTTCCTGTTCATCCTATTTCTTCGTTCTGTCATACTGTTCTGGAACGTGACGTCGAAGGAGTCGCGATAGAGAAGGTGACTGGATGAGCGTCGCGATCAGGTATGTGTCTTTTGCCCGTTCACTCGTTTATGTTATTTTAAAATACTGTGTGCCTGCTCGGAAGGCGATGCGGATTTGTCGCGACAAATACGACGACAGGAAGGTCATCGCTATCAGGTCAGTGGGTCTAGTTCAATCTCTCTCTCTCTGTGTTTTGGGCTTACTTCGAGTACTCCATCCATATTTCAAGTCATATCATGCTTGCTCCGTGCTTCTGAGAGTCTGTTCATCCTCCATGCTATAGGGTTGTTTGTGTTTTGTGCATAATCATGGTCCAACCTGTTCCCTGTCCACTGCGAAGAGGAACGCGACTGGCTTCCTATCGCGATCTTGGTCGCGACAATGTACCTGTCGCCTTCTGCTTCTGAGAGCAGGTCGACCTGGTTTTGTTTTGTTAGTTTTAGGTTAGAATTTGCATGCACTCCGGTGCACATAGGATTTGCATACATATTCCCATACTCGTAGTTTAGGTTGTCCTCCTCAGCGACGCCCGCTCTCTCGGCCACATATTCCTTGTGTTCGACTAGAGCACTCGCTTGAGGGCCTCCGTAAGTCCCCGTTGTCCATGGATTCCCACACGGCCGCTGGGTTGGTTGTACCTGTTGCCACTTAGAATGCGATCCAGTCATTTGTAAGTCTGTGAGAAATCCTAGCCACACCCGAAGTCGGAAGCCTTCTCCCTTTAGGAAACCTTCCTTTTGAGAGAATTTGCTAAAAGATCAATCCATTAAAAGGCAAACTTGAACCCAGTAAAAGAAACCATCATCATTTCCAAGTGCTTGCTTTGGGTGAGACATTTCCTCTTTCTTTTATTTGCATAGGGTTGTCTATTTAGGAAACTAGGTGTCCGTCTAGGTTGTTTGCTGAAGTCTGAACAGGCTTTCCCCATCTTGGTGTGCCCACTTCCAAACATGGAGTCATATTTAAATCCAGTCTACGATGAGAATCAGGACCCTGCCTTCTATACTGCCAAGACTACGAGGAATCTCTTCCTCATGACCTCTTTGGGGAGTCGACTCGCCCTTGGGTCGCTGCAGTCCATGCCACTGAGAGTCACCATCACGATGACAGTGGCCCATCACAAACCATCCACCCCCCTCAGTCGGACGATCAAGCTGCTCAGCTCCTGCGCCTAATTCCTCAGCTTGATTAGTCTCAAATCCAAACTCTCATGACAACCCTCAAAGGAAAGGCCACTTCATCACCCTCACTCAGAGCAGGCGCTTCACGCCCCATGGCATCTACCTCCAGCCCCCATATCATCATGGGACGAGCCGAGAACACTCCCATCCGGCCGCGGACCATTCGATTCACTCCGTTTGAGTCTGAGCATTACCATCCCCGTGAGTCGAGGCCCCGGTCTCCCCCATATCACCCTTTCTACTCACCCCATCCTTCTGAGCCATGCGCCAGGCGTTAGGTATACCCCGAGGGGGCAAAGCTCACACAACGACAACTACAAAACTGCTAGTGGTACAAATCTTCCACGACGCTGCTGCAAGCCCAACACACTGCTAACACCTGAAAAGAATTGTAAGGGAGTAAGCCTCAAAAAGTCACAGGCTCAGCAGGGACCTCCCAAAGACAACAACTAACCAACAATCGAAAAGGGAAACCAAGACCTCAACCACCATAGGTCTCATTGGCAACACCAATAGTAAACTACAACAAACTTGCATTAAACAGAATTGTACTGTACTAAACCATAAACACACTAGCTAACATAACTCATAGAAAATAAAGAGAACAATAGAACTAGCCTAGAAACACTAGTCCACCACGACAGCCGAGATCATCTAACACAAACCACACAAGCAAACCACCAACGAGAAGCAACAGGATTGGTAGCCAAGGGCCAGTCCACCACACACTGTAGTAACCCAACACAACGGAGGACTACCCATGAGAGGGTAAAAAACGACAAGTGGAGGGTCACACAACACTCCCTCCATGGAGCACAACTCCACAAAAACACTTGAAATGTTGGCTCACGACGTGCCACAACAACCAGTTACCACGAAGGGTACGGGTACCTAAAACCACAAGGTACCACAACTAAATCACAATTGCACAACTGCGCCACAGGCACCATACACAACTAGAAACTATAAACGGTGAGTCACAACACTCAACCACAACTACTATAAAGCTCGATTTGGAAGGAACGATGCCGCCACGCAGGTAAAGACTACTGGTTTATGACGCCAGTATCCAACCTGGACAACACAACACAAGAACTACCTCTCAGTCTCGTAGCCATAGATGAAAGATCCAACTACGGCTCCACAACCACACTGCGAAGGCCAAAGAACTGTGGAAACCAACCAACACCACTCTGCAGACCACCACCACGCTGTAGACCCATGCATGGCACCTTTAGAGACTCTAGCTTGAGCTCCCTAAAGTGAGGCACTGCAACACAGGACTAGATGGGGACCAGTACGTCTACTGATGTCCATCCCCCAACCACGAGAGCGACCGAGCACACCCACAACACACAAGGTGTGACCCCATTACCATGTTTCCCTCAGCCGGATGCACAACTCAATAAACACACAAGTGAGGGTGTCCAAGAAGATGACACAGACCTCAATGGTACACACAGTAACAGGACAAACTCCGAGCACTACGTGCCTAGCTCACAATGAACCTAGTGTATCCAACTAGAGAGGCATTTCGAAATAAGCACTAGACCAACAAACTCAGCAAACACACAAGCCACATCGAATACTGAATGTACTCATAAAACCTATATTCTTAAACCACGATAAATCACATTATAAACTTACTTATCATAGGTCATCACATGACCTCCATAGCAACTACATACCACTATACACATAAACCACATAACCTTAATATAATAACATAATTAACACAATACCATAATTAACATAATTCACTACTAATCATAAACCAAACCACCAATCTTATACTATGCGTTACTAATAATAAACCCACTTAAACATCAGAAACATCACCATAAACCCAAGGCTAGACCCACACAGGACCATCACTGTCCAACCTCTACATTGCACACCTCGGAAGCTGAAACACGACAGACACAGATGTCGCCTTCAAGAATGTGATGACCCCATTGGTCACGTCTACAAGATGAATGCGACATGAACGCGACGGCCCGACACGTCGCCAACAAGCCAAGTGACTCAGTCAAACCCAAACTGCGACGGGACAATCGGTCTCCTTCAAGCCAATCGGAATGCATGAACGCGACGGACCCATGCATCACGTTCATACCAATCGATATCACACACAAATCGGAAACCAAATCGCGACGAACCAACTCGTCGTGTTCACAACAAGAACGTGACCGACCATGTTGTCGCGTTAAAAAAGTGACGGCTTGACCCATCACCTTATTAGGTAGATGGCCGAACCCAACCTCCTCCTCCAGAAATCCATACAAACCCCATTTAAACTAAACTTTAAACCTTTAACATGAAAGCTAAGCTACAACACACCATAATAGCATGATTACTAAACTTAAAATCATTCAATCAATCCAAAAACGAAGGTGTAAGACCCGGTCCCCTTGGGCCCTTTGGCCCCATCCTCAGGGTCGCGACAGGCACCTGGCCGCGACAGGGTCGCGCCAGAGTGGCCTGCCGTGATAGGCGTGGTGACGTGCCACACCCGGCCGTCGTGTTCAGTCGCGACGGGGTGGCCGTCGCGTCCTTGTCGCAGCGTCTGACGGCGTCGCGACTGCTTTTCTGATAGACGTGACCGCTGTCTTGTTTGTTAGAGCTGTCGTGTCGGGTGGCAGGTGCGTACAACATTGACGCGACCTGTCAAGCCGTCGTGCTTGCTTTTTCGGTCTTCGAGGTTGGACCGCCTTTTTTGGGGTCGCTCCAGGGTGACCGTCGCGACGAGGTCACGACGCCTAGGGGCATCGTGACATGGTCGTGTCATGCCGGATCGCCCCGTCGTGTTTTGGGGGCCGTCAGTTTAAAACAGAAGGCACGCCTCATTCTCCCCTCTCGCCCTCTCTCTTCTCCTTCTCCCCTCTTCTCCCCCTCTCGAGCTCCCTTGCGGTTTCCACCAGTTCGTCATGCTCTTGGTGCTCGTGCTGAGGAGGTGTCGTCCCGTTCGTGCAGGGGACGTGTTCGTATTGCTTGGAGCGAGGAGGAGGTGGTCATTCCTACGTGAAGGCCCCAACGGGTCGGCTCTACTTGTGGAGGTAGAGACCCTTTGTGACGGACCGGGGTATTTATGCCCATTAAGGCTCCATATCCAGATCCGCCTCCCGCGAACGGACCGAAGTCTCGCAAGGAATAGCTCACACAAACGTCCAGTAAGAATATAAAAGACAAACCACAACAGTATAAGACACAAGAAAGTACATGTGCTCATATCTGCATATAACAATTTACAACTGTCCCATTACATTAATACATGTCCAATTAAAAAGTACAACTACCTGGGGCATACCCCGAGGGAGCACAAGCTCACACAACATTAACTACTACACAACTGCTGGGGTACAAGTCTGACACAACGCCGCTGCAAGCCAAACACTCGGCAAGCCCTGAAAAGAACTGTAGGGGAGTGAGCCTCAACAAGTCACTGGCTCAGTAGGGCTACCCAAAACAACACCGTAACCACGGACACCTCAACCCCAATGGGTCTCACTGGCAGCACCAATAGCCAAACCAATTCATGCTCACAACATTTATATTTAAATAACAACTTAAACAGTAATTGATAAACAAATGCATATTCCTTATAAAGAAAGAGGAATCACAGGCTAGTCCGCTCAACAACTGAAATGCCTAGGCCGCAAGCCTCACAGGCGCATTATTCCAACGACTGTTTGCCTAAGCTACAAGTTTCACAGGCAAATCTCAAGTACGTGGGTAATAGGACTGCTAACAAAAAGCTGGTCCTGTATACCTCAAATCACAATATGTCGGAAACCACATACACCAAGTAACATGATCGGCTACAGCGGGCCAATCCATCACACCTGAAAACCATATACGGTAGTTTACCCAAGGGAGGGTGGAGCACATTGTGTGGAAGGTCACACCACACGACCTCCACGAAACACAGTCCACGTCAACACCAGAAAGATTGGTATACGACGTGCCACCACAAACCATTACCCACACAGGATACAGGTACTATTACCACAAGGCACCAGCACATAAAACCACAAGTAAACCAGTGCCATAACAGGGCACACCATAGCAAGCTAAACTACCACGAAAACCAATCACTAAACCAGTGCCAACATAAGGCACTTCATTACGGCAAATCCTAATACAACTGTGCCAACGACAAGGCATACTATACGAGTCAAACCACATCTGGCGAGTCAACACTCACCAACCATAACCAAAACGGTGCCACCACTCGGGCACACCACAAGCCACAACTGCAGTCACAACAGTGCCACCACTAGGGCACACCTCGAACGAGTCAAACCTCGACTACGAGTCACAAACTCACGAACTACAGCCAGTGGAAAAGCACGAGTCAGAAAGAATGACGCCACCACACGGGAACATACTACTGGCTGATCAGGCCAGTATCCAACCCAGACAACAAAACACAAGAACAACCTCTCAGCCTCGCAGTCACGGACGAAAGGTCCAACTGCCGCTCCACAAGAACAAGTCAAACAACTGTGGAGACCAACCAACACCACACCTGCAGACACACAGCTGCAGGCCCATGCCTGGCACCTCTAGGGTCTCTGGCCGGAGCACCCTAAAGTGAGGCACTGGAAAACAGGACTAGCTGGGGACTAGTGTCGACTACTGGTGTCCGCACCCCCAACTACGAGCACGCTACAAGCGACTGCACACCCACCAACACAAGCCGCTGCCCTACTGTCGTCTTTCCCTCAGCCGGACGTACAACTCAAACACAGGAGTGAGGGTGTCCAGGAAGACGACACAGGCCTCGACGGTACCACACTGTACCGGACAAACCTGAGCACAACAAACACACGTGCCTGGCTCACAAAGAACCTGGGGTATCCGACTAGAGAGGCATTCCGGAATAGGCACCGGACCACCACACTCGGCTAGCACAAACCACAACACTTATACGTTTATCACAAACCACGATACACGTGTGAGGAATAGCTTGTCCTGGTCACTCGCGACCTACAAGCTAGTCTACACAAATACATATATAAACCATATAAAATAATGCCACGACCTGACATTGGTCACATAGTGACCTTTACTACCATACTAGGCATAATACATTAACACTCATACTTTATTACTTATCCATTTAGGATGACTTGCAAAAGATCTTAAAGTATCAAGGCTAGGTTCCCATGTGAACCTCATCGCCACAAAACTGCAGACCAATCATAATAATTAAGATATAATAAACACAATAACGTATGATATGCCATGCACACACAAACCATACGCACGGCATCCAAACCACGTAGACCTCACGTGTACGACACACCCTGGTTGGTGTACCATACGCATCCACGTAAACCACATGTCCAACACATGGACAACACACTCCAAGAGTGCCACGGGTGCCAACACACCACACATACTACGTAAACACCAAACCGATTACGTACATCACATATTAACCACATAAAAGATGCCCACTTCAAGAGCTATGCGCCCCATGAGCGTAACACGTGCAATGGCTCTCACCTGTCATTGCCATGCACAAGCAACCACATGATATTCATAACCAGAAAAACTACGTAAAACATGCTGCATTGATACATGCACAAGTTGGCGGCAACATCGATTGCCGTCCACCTTAAATAAACGGCATTATCCCCTGCCGTCAACACTAAATAAACTCGATATTAACGGCTAACCATCTGGCCGTTAATATCCAAATAAAGAACTCGACGTCAATCGATATTGACGCCAAGATCTTCAGCTCCCAGGTATACAAAACACACAGACCGGCCAAAGCCAGTCATACGGGCAACTTAGCCCCACAACCGGTAAGAACACAAGGGGGGACATTTCCCCATACATCTACATACTATAATTAAATCATAGAAACAAGATCCAACACATGGATCAATCAAACCACCCGATTTCCAGCATGAAGGACCATTTTCCCAACAACTCAATTAACATCGTTTTATGCAAAGAAAGCATAACAAATCAACCAGGGAAAATCAACGGGTCCAGTCCCTACCTTAGAAACACGATTGAACTTCTGAAGAACCTTGAATCACGCCGAAACCCGAGGAACTCCCCACGAACACTGCGCTCCAATTCGACATTCCCCGCCTGATCTGCTGCTACCACGCGCACCACAACCTTCCCACGTGCTCCCGCCAACCATCGGAACTCGTGAAGTAGCTCAAAGGTGAAAGTGGGCGAAGTGAAGAGGAGAGAGTGGGGAAAGAACAAGGCTCGGGTGCAACGACCCACTTCCACCCGGTACGGTTATACCAACCCACGTCGGATGAGAGCAAGCCGCTACAGGGGAGAATACCCCAACAAGTAACAAATGAGCTGAGATATACACAAATAGAGTCGAATAAATGCAACGGAATTTAAATAAATCTTATTCCATCAACTTTTAAATTCACATACCACAGTCTGTATAGTTCAACAGGAGATAACATAAGTACAAAATATTCCAAATACATAGCGACTCCAAGTACATTTGAACAAATCCAAATTCCAATTGTAGCATTACATACTTATGAAATATAAGTTACAATTCTTCAATCCCTTAGTCCAACTCCACTTCAATTCTTGCTAGCTCCTCCGCTGCTAATTTCCTGAAATGATTAGCAAGAGTGAGTCTATGCAATAGACTCAGCAAGTAACTTAAGATTCAATATATACATGCTTTTAACAATTAACACAATAAGATTTCAGCAGTTAAATCATACATGATCATGCTATAACCTAAACAAATTCCATTAAACAATTATCTAAACAAATGTAAAACTAGAATCTACACAAGGTCACTAACATCATGGTGTCATTAACATGAGTAAAATACACATTCACACATTTTCATGCTTTATCTAAGTCATTGTAAAGTTGCACAACTAAACCATGTAAACATATACAAGATAGGTAGCACTCCTAGCATGATTCCTAACTCACTTAGCATGCAATCATAACAATTTACTTCACACTTAGCTTGCTGATTTTATACAAATTTATCACATTCATACTACCTTTGCATAGGGATCACTTTTAACTATACAACATAATACTACACACATGTGCATCCAATCATTCAAATTTCATGAATATGAAAGCATATACTTACATTTTGGTACTAATGGTAACATCACTTTTAGCAATTGACAATTTATACATAAACACATACACACACACATTTGTACACATCAATAAACAATTTATCAATTAACACTATTGTCATTTATACTTATACTATTTTCTCATTACACACGACCATATGATAAACCTTGGCTTTCACATACACTCACTTTTGGTTTTATCACACAACACTTACACGCATTTCTCATTATTTCCTCTTTCACATTCACACACTTCTTATCATTTCACTTTTGCACATAACATGTGTCACATTTACACATATCTTGCACATACCTTGTGCTATGAACACATATCACTTTCTCATTCACACTTATACTTATTTTCACTTAATGCCAAGACACAGCCAAAACCACCATTAGACGATCGCATAACACACACATTCACATACACTTACTTAATCACCGGCACAGTGATAAGTCTTAGTCTCTGCAGAAACCGGGGAAAGCCCTTCCCACCATTACCAGTGGAACTTGTCCACCTCCAGGATTTTACAAGACCCTTTGCCAGGGTGTACACTTTATCAAGACCCTTTCCTAGGGTATCACATAACGCATTGAGCTTTCCCGTAGGGGCATTACTACAGTACAGCTCCAAGCCTCTAAGGTGGCAGTGTCTTATGGGCATATTTGTTTATCTTGTCACATTAACCATTTCACACACCTATACCACTTGTTCTCTCATATTCCATACACACACTCATACATAATTCATACACACATAAGTCCTCATTTACTGATTTTAACCTCACTGTTGCAACTACCAAATAATCATAATACAGATATAATCATATTGAAATTTACTGAATCACATCAAGTCACAACTAACATGCTCACATAGTCATTTTTCACATTAAAAGTCCATAACAATACTTACTGTCATCAAAATAACATGAGATTTTAACCACAGACAATTTTAAGGTTCATAACCGCACATACAATTTTTCATATTTTTCTGAATCATATTACATTTACAGAAATTAAAATATTCAGTTTCATACTATTCATAATTCACTTTAACATGGAACATAACACGAACATCAGATTTAACCATTCACAACCCTGATCCTAACATAATCATCATCACAGAAATTTTCCATTGATTTATTGCACATCACACAATTTAATGTAAATTTTACAATTTCTATGCATGTCTTTCATTTCTAAAACAAAAATTCCGTAAATCTCACGGTCATGGAAAATTTCTCAAAATTCCAGGGCATGGACTGATACATATGCACATGGTATAGAAAAATCTAGGGCATTTAATTCCTCAGGAATTCGGTAGACAGTAGATGAACATGCATAATCCATCTTTTCCCAACATATATTTCAATAATCTAAAAATTCATGCCATCCACAGAAAATGCAGAAATTTCCACACACATAACATTATCTATTTTACATAGCCTATAAAATTTACACTATATCCTCATTGCGAAAACATATCGAAAATAATCATCTACAAGGAAGAACAGCTCACTGTTCTATCCTGAAGAACTTGGCGGCAGCCTCTGGCCGTTCAAGGGTTTGGACGGCACGATCGCTGGACGCCGATGGGAGATCTTGGCGTCAAGGGTATTGATGCCAAGTTCCTGTCTGTGCAACAGCACAGACCGAACTCCAAATACAAGTGAAAAGGAGGGTCCAGGACACGATTTAAAATCCACAAAAATTGCTGGGACCTAGGACACATGTATGGGATTGAGATCTATGGGTTACTTGCCTTTATAAAAACCTCCAAAGGGGTGAAAAAGGGCGATGAAGCTCTCCTTGGGCAGTCCCAGAAGCCTCCAAAACTCCTTTACTACCGTCTTCTGTGGTGCTGTAGCTACCAGTCCGAGGCTGGGGAAGCCTCCTCCTTCGTCCAAGCTAGCTTCTAGTCGTAGTAGATCGCCGGAAGAAGCTCCAAGTCGCCGGATCTGAGCTCTCAAAGCTCAAGTTTTCTCACAGGCTTAGGGTTCCTCTTCTCCTTCTTGCAAAGAGTCCAAGGAGGGTTTTGGGGTTGCAAAGAGGGTTTGGTTTAAAGGAGAGAGACCTCTCCTTTCACGCAGAGGTTGATGTGAGGCTTTCACAGCCGTTGGGGACAGCTCCCCAATGGCTGGGTTGCTTGTCCCCGGAATTCCGGGTCTGCTGCGCATGCAGGTCAGAGAAGTAGACGTCCACCTATATGGACGGCTACTTAAGTCTTGGCGTCCATCGATATGGACGCCGACATCTCATGGGCGTCCACCCATGTTGACGCCAATTTACCCTCCTGCCAGAACTTAAAATCATGCAGAATCATGTTCAACTTACACATATATATACATACAATGTATGTAACATAGCATACACACTATCATACCATGCATTCAAACCATATTTACCATATACTTATTCACATACATACATAAACACAACTAGCTAATACGTACGTAGATATCTACCTACGCGTACGTGATGTTTTACATAAGCATGATGCAACATGCGGCAAAATAAAGTGACAAGAATTGCAAGGGTTTCAAAGATCATTAGGAGGCAATAAATTAAGTTAGCTAGGAATAATCCATTCAATAAAATAGTTCTTGCTTGCACTCACTTGATTTGACTATATATTATATATATATATATATATATATATATATATATATATATATAGCATACGTACATGGATGTAACATACTTATGTATATTATGCACGAAATAGATAGATACAATAACACGCACACCGGTAATTAGACTAAACTTGCACAACACTACTTAAGTACTATATGCATGGGATCTTTTTAATATATACCGTATGCATAATTTAGCTAATTGCCTATTCTCACCAAATTATCATAAAAATACATGCATGTTATTCATGAGGAATATAGAATTACAATATACACTACTAAATGCACCTACCATAGTTGCACTTTATATGTACATGCAATGTACAAAGTACAATGTACACATTAACTACACCATGCAAATGAACAACGTTTACAACTAAACATACACATGCATTCATAGGTATACCAAGGTATTATGTATGTAGAAGTAGGTATACAATTATCACACGCATAAGATAACCTACATACGTACATACACATACGCACTTCATATATTCGCCACAATATCCATGAAATGGGTAATATAAGGTATACTTCAATATTTAGATAGCACTTGCATAATATTTGAATAGATACCCTATACACAAAATTGGCCAATTACCTATCCACATATAATAATATACATCCTCGCATATACCCATGCAAATTTTATATTTATAATATGCACCATTTTCATGCACACCATTTATGCAAGAACAAGTAAACATCATATACATAAATAGAAGCGGGAAAAAGAAATTCGGGGCCTTACATCGGGTCAGCCCTAAAAACACAGGCGCCACAGATTAACGTCAACCTCTGCGCCGCTAACCAATCCGCCCCAACTAGGCGTCCACATCTTTGGCCGCCAAGTTCAACAATTGACGTCTACATCGATGGACGCCAAGAACATGTTAACGGCAACACCATTGCCGCCAACACAGTCGACGTCACACACCTGGACGCCAACTCACTGCTTATGTCCAGCACACTAAACACCAACACAGATCCATAACCAACCCTGGTAAGGATCCAACAAGAAACACACAACACAAGTCGCACTGGTCACAACTTGACCATCCACACGCTAAAAAGAAGATCCACAAAGATCCAAAAAATGCGCGACGTTACAACCTGATCCTCTCGCCCTAAGCATGCTCCCCTCCCTCTTGAGATCGTGTTTTCCCTGTCGTTTAAGCTGTGGGGGAATGAGAAATCCATGCTCGTGTGAGTGAGGTTTTCCCTCGAGCGTAGAATCCATGTTTGTGCGGTTTTAAGGGGGCTTTGGGTGATTTACTGCTTTCATACATGTTGTACATGCTCCCCTCCCCCTGTGGAATGTATGTATCGTGTTTTTGGGGTGGTTTTCGGGAGGACTGCTCTGGAACCCCCCTTGGCTGAAGACGCGACCACTATAGAGGTCGCGATCTTGTCGCGATGACCTAGCCAGTTGTGACATGATTGCGACGCTCTTGGGCATCGTGACATGGTCGCGTCGGCTAGGGCCGCCGCGATATTGTCGCGGCAGGGTAGGGCGTCACGACAAGGTCGCGATGGCCCGATGCGTCGCGACTACAGCCGAGAGACAGGTTTGGTCCTCGCGAAGTCTGTTTTGCATGTAGCCTTTGTCGTTTCCGCTTTTACTGTACCTGTGGCACCTATGCTAGTTTCCTAGTATGGTCCTACACTAGTCGTTTGCCCGGTGCTTGGCACTTGAGGGCTTGTCTCGTGAGAGAGGTTGTTACCGTTGCCTGGGACCACCGTCCTCGGGAGCCTGTTGAGAGAGTACTCTGGGCTACGAGCGTGCTCGAGTTGGTAGTCGAGTAGGTGGACTCTAGAGCAGAGGGGAAAACGGTGTTAGGATAGTGGCGTTGAGTCATTTACAGAGCTCTCGTGGTTGGTCTGGGACGCCGAGGTCGTTTGGAGTTCTTCCCGATGCAGTCCAGCTAGTCCTTTTCCTCACTGCTTCGCTCCTTGTGGCCCCGGAACCACTTGGAGAGGCCAGGCATGGGACCGTAGTCCGGACAGACTATGGCGGTTACTATTGTGTGCTTTGTGTCTTGTCTCACTCTAACGAGACATGGAGTTTGGACCTGGGTCGAGGATGAGACGTCAGTGGACGCACCTGACCAGTTGACTAGTGGTAGCGCTTTCCGTAGCTAGTGTTCCTTGTCCAGGCGGGGTTTTCCCCTATCTGTGTTTGCTAGCCGTGGGTGGTCATGACGAGCAGTCGTACGGAGTTTCCGACCGTGTTGGACTTCCGTACCATGCTAGTGTAGCTTTGCTTCCGCACTTTTATTCGTAGATAGAAGATATAACTGCTATTATTTAATTGTTATATATATATATATTTCTACCTGTTAGATCCAGTAGGAGATTGGTAGTCCCTACTGAGCTTCTGTTGTGAAGCTCATCCCTCCTTTTCCCAGGTGAGACTTCTCAGTAGCGGCAGGGCACGTACCGGGCGGAGGAGATGGGGCGGTAGTGGAGGTCCCCGTAGCTAGCAGTGATCCCCCTTTCTCAGTTGTACGTCACTCTCGGGGTATGCCTCGAAGGGATTTGTTATCCCTTGCCTTTACTTGTACTAGTTATGTGTGTGTGTTGGGACTGTGCCTAGAACGATACACAGCATACTCGTTCTTCTTCCTGCTCCCGTACGTGTGTGCTCCTAGTTGTATTTGATGTTTACTTCCTTTACATATTTTATTAGACTCGTGTTATAGCCCTTCCGGGTCCCTGGATCCATGGGCAGCGACCGCAAAAATTGGGTCCTCGGCGTGGGCCGAGGGTCGGGTTCTCGGGGTCGTTACAGAAGGGGAAGTCTCCCTACCAACTTGAAGAACACAAAGATCGAGAAGAACGCCACACCATTGGCATGTCCACGCCCCGGACGCCCTCCTCGCTTGGAAACCACGCCGAGCAAACCTCCAGCAAGCCAAAAATCCTGAAAATCACCGCACAGTAACTCCCCTCGGTTGGATAGAGCTCCCTCTACTTTGTCTAGCCCGAAACCGCCATATTAAAACCACAGTCTAAATCACGACATAGGTAGTCGTCACCTTTAAGACAGCTTATAGGCGATAAACCTGACCGTCGCCAATCGGAAACCTGTGACAGAAAGGCAGTTTGAAGAAAGCGACGTAGGAGGCCATCGCGTTCAAAATGCGATTACATACTCTGTCGCCTTCTTCACCAGAAAACCCGTGAGTTATATGGGTCTGGATTTCCAGCCCACAACACCCACACCACTCGCGGAAACTTCAACCAAGGCCCAATGACCACACATTGGCCACGAGCACCACACACAAACCATTAAACCCAGATCCGAATGGCCACGACACTACATTAGTACCACTTAAAAATGAATGTCGTCCTCAACATTTAGAAAGAAACCACTGCAAGTCGGACTACCACCTAAAAAGAAATAAGGCCATCACATAACAAGAAAGGATACACTTCATGGCTTCAAACTGCTTTTCAGACTTTTTGCTTTGCTTGACTTAATCAATTCATTACTGTTCTCTTTCTATTTTACTTCCTTTCATAGCTCGAGCAATGCTATCATGTTGTACGCGTTTTATCTCCTTGGACTCAACCCGTTTCCACATTTTCCTGCTGTGTTTGCAACATCCTTTCTATGCCATTTTGCTTACTAAAAATCTTTTATCATAAACTACTATTTCTAACTATTTTGCCATACTAATCATCTACTAACATATTATCCTTCGGTGTTGACTTGTCATTAACTGTAATTTCTGCCTCAATTGTATTCATATTTCCAACTGCCAATCTTTCGAAGAAAACCAAAATATTATATATGTTGTACTTCTATACCAATCGGTTTTCCGCTTCAACAATTGCTTGCACATTTCCTTTGAAGGTCCTCATCATTCAAACACGTTAACCCAATAATGAGCTTGACCAGACTCCGCCTCCCGTGAACAAGCCGTAGCCTCGCAAGGGAGATCAACACATATATCCGTGGAAATATAAAAAAAACACATTAAACATATATAAGATTGCACATCTCACACATATTTACATGAAATATACAAAGTCAGTTCTCAACTAGAGTCAAAGTACAGAGTACAGCAACCTGGAGCATACCCCAAGGTGAATAGAAAGTAGAATTACACTACTGGGGGTGCATGGCCAACTCCGCTATGATGCGGCTCCGAACTAGATGAGGGACGGGAACCCTCCTGTTCTCCTTCACCTGAAAAGAGTAGGGGTGAGCCTCACAAGTCACTGGCTCAGTAAGAAAACTTCCTCAAAAGCCGAAACAACACTAAACTCACGATATGCTGTAGTAAAGAACTACATACAATAACAAAGCTACCTAAACATGGTGCTACAACTGCAATTAAATAAACAACTATAAGCTAATAACATGGCTCATCCATCAATAAATAAACGGCAACCTCACTCAAGTGTATGAGCTAACGAGGGGTAATGCCACACTCGGGCCACAGAAACTGGTTTCACGACACGAGTAACTAACCCGAACAAACCACAGGGGACTACCTCTCAGTCTCGCAGCCATGAACATAAGGTCCAACTGCCGCTCCACCACAACAGGGCCAAAAAACTGTGGAGACCAACTAACACCACACCTTCAAGCGACATCGCTGTAGGCTCATGCCTTGCATCTTTAGGGACTCCGACCCGAGCTCCCTAAAGCGAGGCACTAGAAAACAAAACTAGCTAGGGCCCAGTACATCTACTGATGTCCATACCCCCAACCACGAGTGCGCTACAAGCGACCAAACACAAACACTCACAAGTCACTATCCCACTATCGTCTTTCCCTCAGCCGTATGTACAACTCAAACACATGAGTGAGAGTGTCCAGAAAGACGACAAAGACCTCGACGGTACACTCCGTATCGGGACAAACCCTGTGTAGACACGCGAATTCGGCTCCACTGCGGGAAAATTTCATATTGCTCCATAATGCCACAAATGGCCTTCATTTTGCCTTGAAAGAGTGTTTTCCCCATCATTTTGGATCATCCCCATTCTTCCCCGTGCTTCCCCTTCATTTCGGAACCCCTCGGGTATTATAAGCTTAAATTCATGCCGCGACGGGTATGGTAGCCGCCTCTCTCTAAACGCATTCTGTACCCCGGACGCGATTCAGGATCCTTGTCGCAACAGCCTTTAGGGGCGCAACCTTATCGCGGCCTGCATGTCGACCGCGACTATGATTAATGCGTCGGCCCTACGCGACACGACAATGAAGTCTTATTTATTTATGGAAAATGCCTTTTTATGAACGCATTCGCCATAAGCGACGTGATTCCGATTTCCTTTTCAGCATAATTTTCATAAATAAATAGGAAAGCTTATCGCGTCGTGTGATGATCGACGCTATCATGTTTATACTCGCGTCTTGCCGCCCGGACGTGATTTAGTATGGCCCAGAAAGTTGTTGCAGTCAGGTTTGTAATCATGAGAAAAGCCTGAATCGCATCCTTGTCAGAAAATGCGATTTAGGAGGTCAAATCTGAAATCTAAATGCATTTATGAGCCGATTGCCTCGGAATCACGCGAGTTGTAATCGCGTCGGGGTAAGCCGCCACGTTTCAAGTCGCGGCGGCCTGATCCGACGTGATTCCAACCGTAGCTGGGGCTACGGTCATGATGTGCATATCACATCAAATTGACCTTCTGAAACGCGGCCTGCCGCCCAGATGCGTTTGAATCCTTGTCGCAACGCCCAAGTCCGACGCGATTCAAGTCGCGGCATGCCACCCAGACGTGATTCAAGTTCTTGTCGCGACGGCTGTACCCGACGCGATTCAAGTTTTTACCCCTATAAATTGACCCCCGAGGGTCATTTGTAGAAGGGGGGTTCCACGAAGCGGCGAAGCCCTGCCGGATCCTCGCCTCGACTCCGAGCCATTCCTCGCCGATCCATTCTTCTTCCTCGGAGTCCAGCGCCATCGTCTCCTTCCATTCCACGCGTGAGGCGGGAGCGTCTTCCTCCTCTCCTTCCTCCATCAACTCCGGCATGGCTCGTCACGCCACACCAACATTTGGGGAAGCACCCCTCCCCCCCCCCTCTCTCTCTCTCTCTCTCTCTCTCTGTTTTATTTGCATTTCTATTCCCTCTGGGCCCTATGCGGCTCTTTCCATTTTCACCTCCTCCAGGCCCCACGTGGCCCTTGTTTAATCCTTTTTACACACATGCATGCATACACACACACACACACCTATTTCTTAGGGGTTTAAAATCACCATCCGGTGAGTCCTCCCCATTTTACTCATTTTATTTATTTATTCGGGATTCGGTACTACACGCCTCATTTGGCTAATCCCTATTTTTATTTGTCTTTTTTTTGCAGAGGTAATCAAATGGAAAACGCCCTCTACCACGGCCGGCCGTGTTCGTAGAGGAAGATAGGACCCACATCATCCCCCGCGCAATCTCCCCGCTAAAAAGGTACGCTCGCGATACTCTTCCATCCCGCACCCTTCGCCGTGCACTCTCCATTCGACACCCTCGCGTGCCTGACGATCACGATCATTTTTCTTATTTTATCACCACCCTCTTTGTGGATTTAAACGCCCCGGGGTCCCCGACGGACCACGCGGCGGTGTCTACAAATTTGGCGATCACGGTGGGACTTCTTATTGCACTTCCCGTTTGATTGCCCCCCTCCTCCGTGCCTCACGTGGCACTCTTCTTTTATATTTATTTTTACATTTTACAAGCATGTTGTGTGTTTAGTGTTCATTTTGGTCTTTATTTCACATATCCTGCCCTTTTTCCTGCACCCTTTTTGTCCTCGGGAGGCTTATCGGAATTGCGTTGAACACAGAGGACGCGTTCATAATGCGTCCACTTAGTAGACGCGTTTCGGTTTGTTGTCGCGACAGCCTTTGCCGACGCGTTCTTGTTGTCGTGGCTATTAAGTCTGACGCATTTTTTTACTGCTTTTTTTCCTATTGTCTGTTTGTTGTCGGGTGCCTATTTGGAATCGCGCCCCACACAGCGGATGCGATCCACTACTTGATAACGCGATCGGCAGTCCGGACGCGTTTCGCTTGTCACGGCGGCCAGAGCCGACGCGTTTCTGCCTGACATTGACCGTCCACAGGGACCTGTTCGCAGTTCTGACAGCCTTCCGAGGCTTTCATATCCGCATATCGGTGACTGGACGCGATTCAACTCTGACAGAAACGCGCCGTTCTACCATTTCTTTGCTATAAACTGTGCATGCAGGGCATTTTCGCATCGGTCAGGGGACCTCCTTCCCTCATATCCTAGGCTCCACACACCCTTCCGGTGAAGGCAAGATCTCCATTGGCCATTCCGTCCCTTTGGACTAGCGAACCTTCTCCCGGAACGCCGTAAGTCTCCGTACCCCGTGGATTCCCTCACGGCGGACCGAGCTGGTTGTACCTCTCCGTTGACCCGGGTTTAGATTTCCATTGCGTGGTGAGAAGTGATTCTTAGTTGCACCCCCGAAGTATCCATCTTCTACCTAACTAGGATCTCACCTAGAGTGACACAATATTTTTCAAGCCATTAATTAATTGTGAAACTCTTTAAAAAATGAGCGTTAAGCATTACAACTTGTTTGGACCGTCTTTGATTGATTAATCTTTGTTCAACCTCGTTTGCTTATTGCTTTGTTAAAAATGGACCCATATTATCATGCCGATTTTTATTATGAGGACTATGAGGATAATGTTAGATCTCCATCTTTCCAATCTCATGTCCGTCCATCTCACCACCATGAGGAACAACCTTCCATTTCCTATGGTTACGTGCGCACACCGCGCACTAGCCTATCTGATGTCCCTCCATATCTCACTCCAATCAAAACTCGGCAAGAGCCTTCCCCCCACCAAGACCCTACAGTCCAAACTGTCCTGCATGTGCTAGATCAACTCACCCCTCAACAATTAAATCTGATCCAATCTTTAGTTGAGGATGTGACTCCTTCTCCCTCTCCTTCCCCTAGGTACCTATCTTTGTATATTCCGGCGACTTCGCCACATACCCCTGTACATTCTTCATCACCTCGGCCCCCTGGCCATTTGCACTCCCGTGCTCCGATTTGTACAGACCATCCCTTGGGAAGGTCCACTAATTCAAGGCCACCCCCATGTGCTCCCTCACATGCCCAGCGGCAACCATCCACTCCACTCCAAGATGCTCTTCTCCAAAAATTGAATGATTTGGAGAATCAAATCAATAAGCTTTCCAATCCCATGGGTGACCCCGTCGCCGCCAGGCCAGCTCTCCCTCAAGTTTATGTTCATCCTGCGGAGATGCCAACGCACCAAATGTACAATGGCACAGGTAATCCCTACCTTCATATCAAAGAATTCCTTTATGAGTCTTCTCGTTGGCAGCAAGACCCCACGACTCTGGCATATTCATTTAGGAGAACTCTTGACGGCCCTGCGCTCGAATGGTTCTACTCTCTAGAGCCAAGTGAGGTAGGAGACTTTCGCCCGCTTCATAAAAAGTTCCTTCAGAGGTACAAAGACAGTGTGAGCCCTTATCTCTCTGTCACGGATCTAGCATCCGAGATGATGGGGGCCAACGAGGCATTTGTACAATTTGCTGACCGTTGGAGGTCAATGGCCACTCGTTTATAGCATGAGCTCTCAGAGTCAGAGCAAATCAAAATCATTTTTTTCCAACTCTACTTTGAGATTCAGGCACATCTTGGTCATGAACCAAATCGAAACGATGGAAGAGCTCTATGAGCGATGACGTTACATTCAAGCCCATTTAATGGACTCCCCAATCGTGGAGCTATTTGATCAAATTAAACCGAGAAAGAACGGATCAGTGGACGCCATCCACCATCCACCTCACCACCCTACAACATACACTCCATGTATACCTCCACAACTATCCATCTACTATGGCATGCCGCCACCCAGGCGTCCGCTGATTCGTCCTCCTCGAACTCAACAACCTCCAATTGGGCCCTACGATGCCCCTACTTTTAATGAAGAAGCTTCCGTGCCCTACGTTGCACCTGCTCCGACACCCATGCTAGCTCCCATACCACAACAACCACCTCCACCACAACAGCCTCCACCTCCATCATAGCCTGTTGCTCGGCTGAGGTTGCCAATAGCCAGCCCATCCATGAAATCATTTGGTGTTACGATGATGAATCTTTTGAGTCATGTTCGTACACCATTCACCTACACCTCCCACACTACCCTCCATTATCATTAACCTACCACAATTAAGCCTCCATCCACCATTACACCTATCATTACACCCACCACTACGCCAACACTCATGGCAACCCAGCCCGAGCAAATCTTCCCCTTCATACCCATCGCGCCTCCACTAGCCATACAGCCTTCCACTCCTCCCACATCCACACCCATCCAACGGAGCAGATGCAAACAGGTAAAGTGCCGCAAGCGTCAGCAAATGAAGGAAGTCCCGGGACCGTGCATGCTATTTAAAATACAAGATTCTATCCCTCGCATGCCGGTCATTGTTTCCATACCGGGCACATTTACTGAGCAGAAGTCTCCCTCTCCAATCATGGCCGTCAAGAGGCCTTCTAAAGATATGCCAATCATTCCAGTCGCCAACTGTGCTCGATTGAATATACTCATAGGGAAACTCTCCCTCCAAGCTCTCATGACCCCTCACACCGTTTTTGTAAACCTTCCCACGCCAGTGAAGGGGTCAACTATCCAAATTGTGTTTACACACTCCAAAGCCAAATCCTTGGCACAATCTATTGCTCAAGGGGTCGTGCCCCCTTCTATATCACACATCATACAATCTTTGGGCACGACCCCCTCATTGTTGCTTCCAACTCCACCAGTGGAACTCCCCACCATCTCATTCAACTACATTCCAAGGGAGTTGCCACTGTTGCTTGAAACTCCGACGGAAGTCAATAATCCATTTACTAAGAGCCATTCAAATCCTGTGAGAAGAGCAAGGCCATCCGCCTGCTAGGCCCATTATGTGAGGAAATACCTGAGGGTCAAAACGTCAACTCCCAAGCGAAATATTAAACGCCGGGCAAGGCAAATGACCAGGGAGCCTCCATCTTTTTCATTTTCATTTGAATCCTCTTTTGTGCTACTTAGCACCTTCCTGTGGGTTCTCCACATTCCCTCCCCACGGGAGGCCTTTTATTTCCACCTTTTGTATGATTCTCCTTCATGTACTGGGCATCACGCCCCTTCTTGTACCCCTTACCCTCCATTTCGTGCCCCACGTGGCACATCTCCCTTCCGTGCCCCTCGCAGCACACCTCCTCATTGTGCCCCACGTGGCACATCTCTTTCCAGTGCACCACGTGGCACGTCTCCCTCTTGTGCCCCACGCGGCACCCTTTCCCTTCGCATCCTACGCTGCGCACCTTCCCTTTCGGCCCCTCGCGGCCCACTTTTTCCTTTCTCCCCTCCAGCCCCGCCGGATTCTTTTCTTCTTTCAGCGTACTGTGCCCTCCTTCTTCTCCAATCCCCTCCGGCCCCGCCGGAGTCTCCAAAGTCTTTCCACCACTCCCTCCTTTCCATCTTCAATCGGGTCATCTGACCCTTCTCCTACTGTTTTCGGGGCTTCAGTCCCCACATGTCTTTTTAATTTCCAAATAAAAAATGTAAATTCTTGTAGACCCCGAGTCTCACCCCAACGCAAGGCATTCGTCCCCTTTTACCTTCCAAAAAAATCTTATGTTAAAAGCTTACTATATTTTAGCAATATAAAAAATCCAAAAAAATAAATATTCAGCATTACCATGCCATCGCAGCATTTCTGTTATAAGAATTCTGCACCAGGAGTCCAAAATTGCCTCCTGGGTCATTAAGGTTTGCCCTTAGCATGGGCACTTACACACACTTCACAGCGCCCTAAGCCGATTGCTCCCGGTAGACACTGTCACTGTCACAGCCATGCCTGAATGGCACAAATGTCTGTTTCTCCCCTCTTTCGGCCGAAGTATAGGTAGTAGAGGTAGTTTGGGCGAAGAAACCTTCCTGAAGCACCCCGTCATAAGAGGACGTCCTTAAAATGGGCAACAATCAAATGACCAAGAAAAATTAAGTCAAAATGCATGTCAAGAGTGGCAAAGTCCTCGCGGAGATCCAAATGGACCCGATCGTATGCATGCAAAAATCAAAATCAAATAAAGTCAATAGGGCATGGCAAAGAGTGGCAAAGTCCCCGCGGAGATCCAAATGGACCCGGTCGTACGCATGTCCCTACAATCAAGTGGTCATCACTTAAGATTCCAAAATAATTCAAAAGCCTCAGTGTTTAATGAGATTGAATCTCCTGACGGTTGTGCCAAGGGAGGTAGTCAAACCCAACTCTTCAAAACTCATATCAGGCTTACCTCCAAATTTTCCTCTCTTCTCCCTGCCTGACTTAGTCGCTTTTTCAGGCATGGCTTTGATAATGGCACTATTAGCCACAAGCAATCAGCCCCTGGGCACCACCTTAAGTGCATGCCCGACTCTGGGCATCCTTTGATGAAACGGAAGGTAACAAGGACCCCTCGCCAGTCAGTTCCTATCACCTTAATGCTACCATGGCATGACAATATTTAAAATCAACAAAAAAGATGAATATACAACAAAAAAAAAGATGAATACTCTCAAAATCAACAAAAAGATGAATATTTCTAAAAACAAAAATCCAAATATTTTCAAAATCTCATAAAAATTTGAATACATCAAAAATCTCAAAAAAATTTGAATATTTTCAAAATCCAAAAAGTTCATGATGGTCTTGCACAAAGCATGTTGCGCCTCCTGCTTGCACCAGGACGATGTAAATCTTCCCCTTCATGGGTTCCTCCCATCCTTAACTCCAATCTCCTTAGCCAGAGATCACCTATCCTCATGGTCTAACAAACAAACAAAATGAGCTGTTTATTTAATGCTTTATTAATGCTCCAAGACATGCTATGAAGGAATGTGTTTATTCCATGATGTTTGTTATCTTGGCTAACGAGTTTTTGAGCGCAGGATTCGAGTTACCTCATCTGGCACTACATCAGGCTACTGCTGCCTTTACCATCCCTATCTACATCTAATATATGTTATACCCTTAGAGCACACTAAGGACCTTGTGGCTTTGAGGAATCTGGGATTTGAGTTCCCCTTCATCAAAAATAGTGATTATCCCAGTGGATCCTTAGCCGCACGGATAGGCCGTTACGCTTGGCCATGTGAGGACGACGGACCCATGCATAAAACCCCGGTCCTGACTCACCGGTGTGACAATATTATCCTTGGTTATTTTATACTCCGCTTTTAATCTTATTTTTATTTTACCCCAGCATACATGAATATTGAAATCTCAGTGGAAATCCACTCTTCCAAGCCAATTTAAGGGCCATCCGCACCTCAAATTCAAAAGCAACCTTGAAATATTCCATTATGGGTCGAATACCCAACTCCCTTTGTTGTCGCCTCTGGGCTGATTTCCTTCAGAACCTTTGTTTGAACTTATCCCTTTTATTTTCATCTTTACCTCCCAGGGATCCACCTGAGGCAGTGGCAGACGCCCTCGATGGTGCAACCTAACAGATTGTGTCCTTAGGTACTTCCCCTTCACTGAAAGTTGATCTCTCTTTCTCTCCCAAGACCCACCTGTGGCAGTGGCAGACGCCCCCAATGGTGAAACCTAATGGATTGTGTCCTTAGGTACTTCCCCAACGCTGGAAGTTGGTCTTTTCTTTCCTTTTGTACCTTTATTGTCTTTTTCATTTGTCCAAGCATTTGTTTCTTTAGGTCTTCTTCCTAGTGTTGACTTCCATGGGTGTTGGTGAAAGACTCTTATCAGGTGGCAGTCACCCCATTGCCCGCGTGTCTATTTTTCACATCGGCGTCTACTTTTCAGTCTGCTCTCGCTACATTCCACTTCGCTACACTTCATTTCTTTTCATTCCATTACACTCCATTGCACTCCACTTCGTGTCCCTCCGCTTCGCTCCCCTGTAAAGCAGACGCCAATGCGTGGCAGCTGTAGACACGCGAATTCGGCTCCACCGCGGGCAAATTTCATATTGCGCCATAATGCCACAAATGGCCTTCATTTTGCCTTGAAAGAGTGTTTTCCCCATCATTTTGGATCATCCCCATTCTTCCCCTGTGCTTCCCCTTCATTTCCGGAACCCCTCGGGTATTATAAGCTTAAAATTCATGCCGCGACGGGTATGGCAGCCGCCTCTCTCTAAACGCGTTCTGTACCCCGGACGCGATTCAGGATCCTTGTCGCAACGGCCTTTAGGGGCGCAACCTTATCGCGGCCTGCATGTCGACCACAACTATGATTAATGCGTCGGCCCTGCGCGACGTGATAATGAAGTCTTATTTTATTTATGGAAAATGCCTTTTTATGAACGCGTTCGCCATAAGCGACGCGATTCCGATTTCCTTTTGGCATAATTTTCATAAATAAAATAGGAAAGCTTATCACGTCGTGTGATGACCGACACGATCATGTTTATAGTCGCATCCTACCGCCCGGACGTGATTTAGTATGGCCCAGAAAGTCGTCGTAGTCAGGTTCGTAATCATGAGAAAAGCCTGAATCGCATCCTTTTCAGAAAACACGATTTAGGAGGTCAAATCCAAAATTCAAACACATTTATGAGTCGATTGCCTCGAATCATGCGAGTTGTAATCACGTCGGGGTAAGCCGCCGCGTTTCAAGTCGCGGCGGCCTGATCCGACGTGATTCCAACCGTAGCTGGGGCTACGGTCATGATGCGCCTATCACATCAAATTGACCTTTTTAAACGTGGCCTGCCACCCAGACGCGTTTGAATCCTTGTCGCAGCGCCCAAGCCCGACACGATTCAAGTCACAGCCTGCCACCCAGACGCGATTCAAGTTCTTGTCGCGACGGCTGTACCCGACGTGATTCATGTTTTTACCCCTATAAATTGACCCCCGAGGGTCATTTGTAGAAGGGGGGTTCCACGAAGCGGCGAAGCCCTACCGGATCCTCGCCTCAACTCCGAGCCATTCCTCACCGATCCATTCTTCTTTCTCGGAGTCTGGCGCCGTTGTCTCCTTCCATTCCATGCGCGAGGCGGGAGCGTCTTCCTCCTCTCCTTCCTCCATCAACTCCGGCAACGGCCCGTCATGCCGCACCAACATTTGGGGAAGCACCCCCTTCTCTCTCTCTCTCTCTCTCTCTCTCTCTCTTTTATTTGCATTTCTATTCCTTCCGGGCCCCACGTGGCTCTTTACGTTTTCACCTCCTTCGGGCCCCACGTGGCCATTCTTTAATCTTTTTTACACACATGCATGCATACCACACACACACACCTATTTCTTAGGGTTTAAAATCACCATCCAGTGAGTCCTCCCCATTTTACTCATTTCATTTATTTATTCGGGATTCGGTACTACACGCCTCATTTGGCTAATCCCTATTTTTATTTGTCTTTTTTTTTGCAGGGGTAATCAAACGGAAAACGCCCTCTACCGCGGCCGGTCGTGTTCGTAGAGGAAGATAGGACCCACATCATCCCCCGTGCAATCTCCCCACTAAAAAGGTACGCTCGCGATCACTCTTTCATCCCGCACCCTTCGCGGTGCACTCTCCATTCGGCACCCTCGCGTGCCTGGTGATCACGATCATTTTTCTTTATTTTATCACCACCCTCTTTGTGGATTTAAATGCCCCGGGGTCCCCGACGGACCACGGGGCAGTGTCTACACCCTGCGCACCACGTGCCTGGCTCATAATGAACCTGGGGTACCCGACTCGAGAGGTAACCACAGAAGGTGTTGTACTACCCAACTCTTCACGTACGTACAAGCCACGCAAACCCGATATTCATAAATCCAACACGTGCCAATGCACCACTTAACACTTTAAAATACATAAACTAGCAGTCGCACAACCACATAACAAGAAACAACTCTTTACCCATAGAAGCAAGATAAGGGTCGGGTGGCTACTTTTAAAATGCGACGTACACATGTGCCGCTATTTAAAAGCAAAATCATGATGGGACACGAAAGCTGAATCGCGACGGGACATGTCGTCGAGTTCAAAATGCGATGATTGGGGTCTGTCGCCTCTTCAGCCGAAATCCCCCAACCCGACCTTCTCTATGGAAAAACCCACTAAAACGTCATGTACAGTGATAAAACTTGAATATATGCATTCATACTATTACGTAAGCATGCTTGCTACTGAGCATACACAATTCCATACATCAAATACTTCAAGATCAATCCACACAAGCCAAAAACGAGAAGAATTCCCTTACCACATGAAGAACATGAAGAGTCGTGCTGCCCTAGCGTTATCCGTGCTCTGAACAACCTCCTCGGGATGGAAACACGCCAAACCATGGGCCACGAACTCCGAATTGCCCGGAAACCCTCGCAACAGCCTCTTCGCTAGCCAAACAGTGTCTCCTACATTGTTTGGCCAAGGTTCGACTGAAATAACATAACAGGCTAAATCGTGACGTAGTGGGCCGTTGCGTTTAAATCATGATGTACCCTGCTGTCACATTTAAACGACGACGTCCCTGCATGCACCACACGACGTGCATGCAGCGGCGCCCACGAAAAGCGGTGACGAAATTGCGATGTAGTAGGTGGTCGCGTCCTCTCAAAAACACTACGCTTATGTTGGTCGCATTCTCAAAAGGAGAACTAGAGGTGTATTGGGTTTGGATTTCTGACCCTCAACCCCACACAACCTGCTAAGCCAACACAAACACTACCAATAGGCCACACATTTGCCACCAAACTCAATAAACCATGATCCGAATGGTCATGACATTACATTTCCACTGTAACTTCATTTCATTTATTAGTAGCCATTACTTCCTGCCTGCACTCACTTACTGCCTTGCTTTGCCAATTAACAATGGCTTACACAAAAGTACTTCTTGCTTCGACATGACATTCATTATCTGATTCAGTCTGCTTTCTTGCTATGTATACTTTTCAATACCTAATACAGTACTCTGAAATTCTATTCTTCCAATTATTTTGTTTATTCATACTACCTATTATCTTTCCGCTGCACACATTGATTCATCAGATACTTGTCAAATATTCTACAAATTCTGTACTCATTATCACTTTCAATTCTTCCATTTCTATTATCACTTCGACTTTAGCTGAACCCAATCTGACTTTATTCACTTACTCATAACCATCTTATTCAATCAATTACCACCAGAAGGAAATACCTGAAGCCTCAGACTGTCTTCTTTGCCATACTGCTGCTATCCTATTCTGCTCTTTTCTGTTCACTGGAAATTACAAACTGGCTGACTCATTAATTTGAATCCATAACTTTCAAAGTAACTCATTCGTACTACTGTGACACAGTACTCTCCATTCAACTCTGTACATGCACTGCCACTTAATCTGTTAACTGACCCCAAATTCTTTTTTTCTACTCGACTAATCAAACCTTTCTATTTGTATTCTGCAACTTACTGACTTTAGAATTTCAAATTGTACACATTACTTACTCTTCTTGTTGTACTTTGTCATAATCTTATTGATTCTTTATTCCTTAACCAATCTGTCTCTGCTACCACATCAAATTATGAAAAATATTCTAATGAAAAAAAACCTCTGCTCAACTAAATTTCTCACTCTGCACTACTCCATAAACTTTTACTGAACATTATCTTAACCTTCTAACTATAACCACCTTATAATCTATTATATTCATCATTTCTTCTGACCGATATTGGGTAACTTTAAATTTACTGCCAACTGCATCAAACACAAAACCCTCTCTACGAAGTGCTTTCCTTAAATATTCTCTTATCTGGCTAATCTCACTGTACTACTCAAATTTTCTGATTCATACTGCAACTCTTCTTAGTACATAATTACCTTTTACTGGAACACTGCCTAAATCTGAATCTAACTACCCATTTCCTTTAAATACATTGTTCTATTCTTCCTAATTTATCTGTCCACACTGTTGTTTTACAATCTCAGCATCTACTCTTATTGTACTCGACTGACACATCTCTATTTCTATTTATTACAACCATTACTGCCATAACTCTGTTGCTAACACTGACAATCCTGTAATCCAAATGTAAATCTTGCATGAAGCTTGATTCCATTATCATTACCACATCTGTTTCTTTATGAATCCTTATCTGCTAATACTAACATTCCTCTCTTTCTTGAACCAGCCTTCTTCTATCTCCTTTCATTCCATTCTCTTTACTGACAATCTTAATCCTAAATTCTCAAAGTTGGAACACCTCTCGACACCTGATCTAATCTTGCTAAATCTCTAAATCTTACTCAAAATAACACTGACTCCAGTTACCTGACCTTATACCATTACTTTGCCTCAACTGTTACAATATACTAAACATTTCTATAAACATCACAAAATCTCACTACAACACCACAACATATAACAAATACTTCTGCTAACAATAACAACCTGTCATTCAAAACTATCAAACTGCTTACTCATTACTCAGAAATCCATTCTAGTTTAACAACATTTTCATTCACTCTTTATTTAATTAACAATTCTCATTCCCGCACTTTTTACAATCCTGGACCAATTCTTATAATACTAACAAACATTTCTGATCACAAAACACACTTAATCCCACTGCCACAAGTCACCTCCTCTGTTAACTATTACCTCATCTGAATCATTTAATCATTAAAAGTCTTCCACATCATTGACCACATTATCACCTGAACTGTTTCTCAATACTTCATAGACACAAGTCACAAACACAACAATTACCTTTACCAAATTTCTCAGTCCTTTACACCTGACAATCTCTAGCACAACACTACTCCACCCTACCATGCTATTTCCACTGTAATTCTATCACACTGTTACCTCCATAACAAATCCTTTTTACACTGTACACAAACTATTGTCATATAACTATCTCTGTTGATCCTCTACTTCACTAAAAGCACCTTCATCCCACTAAATTATACTCCTCTCAGAAAACAACTCTACTTTCACTGAATATCACAACTGAATTTATCAATTCTTTCTCAATTTTTAGTGCTTACCAAATCAATTCACAACCAACCACTAGCACTACTTACACTACATAACACATGCACTTAATACATATTCAGAAAACACACACGAAAGCCACATGAAACTACAAACTTACTACCAACAATGGACATTAAACCATATTTTGGGACATTGTAATCTTAATGTCTTTTCATATTCTAACTGGACCATGCTCTGATACCAACTGTAGCGACCCTGGATACTTTTGCCCAATAAGTCTCCATATCCAGACCTGCCTCCCGCGAACAGACCATAGTCTCAAAAGGGATACCTCACACAAGTGTCTAGTAAGAATATAAAAGAAAACCACATGAGTATAAGATACAAGAAAGTGTTGACCAGGTTGCAAGCCCAGAGGGGGGGGGGGGTGAATGGATTGTTAAAAATTTCTTTTAGAATATTCCTGTAAATAAAAACGCTTTGACAAAAGACACTAAGTTTGAGGGTTATAGTTAGTATAAATGAAGACACAATAAGATCAATCACACAGACAGTAGGTATTTTATCCTAGTTCAGATCTCCTATCACAAGGAGTCCTACGTCCAATCCTCTATTTATCTTCTTTTGAAAGATTTAGTCGTTGAAGTATCTGTTGTCTCTCATCTTCATGCACTATGAATGTGTCTGGTTCGATGTAGGAATCAAGAAAATTTGCAGCCATTAAATGCTGGGATAGACACATACAGAGAGGAAGATTATCTGAATCTCTTCTTGCTTCTGTCAGAGTGACAGGTCTGACGTTGTAACGTATATGACCACGGAAAACTTGCACGTAATAAATGCCGAAGCGTAGACAACTTAACTGTGTCTAAACTGTCAGTCAGCATTAGTAGTTGTGCTGTAAGAAGATATACTAAATAGGAAGTTCCATTCTAACATCTTTTAAAGGTCTACTTTACGCGACATGAATATGGTAGCATGAAGATATGTTGTGTAGAGATATTGTACCACACACAATAAATGTTGAGTATACAGATACATCAAGGTTCATGGTAATATATGAAATCCACAGTGATTTGAATATCATGAAGGATAGAAAATATTCAAAACTATCTAGAATGATTATAATAGAAATATTCAACAAATGTCTAAAACATAATCGTTATTAAGAGAGAGTTGATGTTTAGAGACAGTCTGTGTATAATGAGAGTCGATGTCTAAGCATGACTTATGTTCAAGAGAAATCGTTGTGATTGAAGTCGATGTAAATACGAAATCGATGTTGAGATATAACCATAATCCATGTGAGAATATAATCCATGTTAAAACGAAGTCGATGTGAACATAATCCATGTTAAAACAAAGTTGATGTGAACATAATCCATGTTTTGAGTGAAATCGATGTTCTGGATGAAGTCGTTGTTGAACTGAAGTCGATGTTTAACTGAAATTGATGTTCTAAGTGAAGTTGTTGTTGTAATGAAATCGATGTTCAAATGAAATCGTTGTTTGGAACGAAGTCATTGTTCAAGTAAAGTAGATGTTCCATATGAAATCGATGTTCTAATGAAATCGATGTTTTAGTGAAATCGTTGTTGAACCAGAATCGTTGTTCAAGTGAAATCGATGTTTGAAATGAAGTCGTCGTTTTATATGAAATCGATGTAGAACCGAAATTGATGTTTTAAGTGAAGTCGATGTTCTACATGAAATCGATGTTTAAGTGAAATCGATGTAGAAATGAAATCGATGTTTAAGCCAAAATCGATGTTCTAATATGAAGTCGATGCTTAAGTGAAATTGATGTAGAAACAAAATCGATGTTTGAATCAAAATCGATGTTGTAATATGAAGTCGATACTTAAGTGAAATCAATGTTTGTTTCTGAAATCGATGTTTTAACAAGGTAGTCATTATTTAAGTGAAATCGATGTAGAAACAGAATAGTAATCGATGTGAGCTTTTAATAGAAGTCGATATAGACTTAGACAAATCTTGTGCAATAGACTTGAAAGAACATGAGTGTAGATAACTTACTGAGTTTGTTTTATTTGAGACCTGTTGACAAACCTTAGAAAACAATGTTAGTCCATAATTTTCAGAGTTTTGTTAATCACAAAAAATACATATAATAAATAAAAAATTATATGGAGATTGACTGATTCATCAATCTCCCCCTTTTTAGTGATGACAAAACATAAAGAGATGTATATATGAAAGAGCTGAAATAAATTTTCTAAAAATTTCTAAAGGTATGTATTTCAAAATGTTTTCTCCCCCTTTTTGTCATTAAGCAAAAAGGAATAAATAAGCAAAAGATAAAAATAGAAATAAAGAGACAAAGATAAATGGGAGCCAAAGATGCAAATCTTATTAATTAGTGAGGGTCAGAAATATATAAGGCAGGAGACAGAAGTGAAGCGTGGCGAGTAATGAGCTTCCAAGCTTGGGCTTCCTGCTCTTCAAAAAAGTTTTGAAAGACACCCCAACTAATGTTATAGGAAGGCCCCATCTCTGGACTAAGTCTCTTGATGTGAAGCTATCTCTGATCTTCAATAAATAGAGTGTATTCATCAGCACTAAGAGATGACTTGTAGAAGCCAGTAGTCCCAAAACTGACATGCTGAAGGAACTTATCTATGGATATAGGATAATGGAGCTTATAACCTTCAGTTCCTTTTGCAAAGCTTCAAAGATCTTGTATCTCTCAACCTAAATAGAGTAGCGATCAGAAACTAAATTGATGCAGTTGAGATCCATAAACTACTCAGGAGACAGAATCGGTTGATGTGATTTTTCTAAGGAGGAATTTAGCTGATTTAATTAAAGAGCTGCCTGATGGTAGACCTTACGCCATTCAGTGTTGAGGAATCTCTCTGATTCAGCTAGTAGTGGATCTAAAACAACAGACTTTATGTTGTTGCCCAGCTAGCAAGCCCAGAGGGGGGGGGGGGGGTGAATGGGATTCTAAAATCTCGTTTTAAATAAAAACTTGTCAATAAAAACGCTTAACAGAAAAACATTGAGATTGATTGTTAGTGTTAGCAATAGAGAAAACAAGCGAGCAAACACACAATCACACAACACAGGAAATTTTATCCTGGTTCGGACCTCCTATCCCAAGGAGTCCTATGTCCAGTCCCTAAGCAACAACTTGAGATTTCACTATCCAAATGTACTGTCCCCCTCAAGAACCCTTACACATCCAGCCACAGCTGGCCTTCTCTTCTAACCCCGAAGAGGTACAAAACCACCCTGATACACAGGTCTTCCTTTGTCACGTCCCGAGAATTATGCAGCGGATAATAAATTATTCGGAAATAATTCGAGTCGATATCCTGATACGTGAATGTAGACACCCGATTATGACTAATGGGTTGAACCACATTTCTTGCTACCTTAGTGGGCCCCTAATTGGTCACTCACCTTGAGCCCATCATTTGCCTTGATTTGAGCCCATTAATCCATTAAAAATACCTTGAAATCCCGAAATCAATCATTTGAGAGTCCCTAGAGGAATATGACTCCTATTTTATCATGTGGTTAGAGAGAATAATCCAAGATAATTCGGGTTCCTTGTCGCGACGCATCGTGGCGCCGCGACTATAGTCGCAACGGGTTGGGCCGCCACGACAGCCCATGCATTATCCATGAACATGGGCAATGTTGTCGCGTCCCCCCGCACCGTCGCGTCTCTAGTTGCGACCCTACGATCTGACGCGACAATGTCCGAGATCTCTGGCCTCCGTAACCACACCCTATTTATCCTCCCATGAACTTTGACTTGGTCTAAGAGGGTTATCCCAACCCCTTGGACGGATCCTTGGCCCTAGGGACTCTCCTAAGCTCCCCTAAGGACTCTACACCCGATTTTGATAGAGCTTCATCCCCCATTTTTAATTTCTAAACCTTTTTGAGGAGATAATACCTAATTTTCTCACTCCAAGCTCTATATAAGGAAGGCTCCTCCTCATGGACGAGGAGAGCCTCATGATCACCCCGAAGGGCTGCCAAAATTTCCTCTGAACTAGACTTAGCCACGCAGCCACTCATTCCCTTCATTCCCTTCACATTCCACTCCTCACAACTCACTCATTTCACCATCAATGGAGCAAGGAACGTGAAGAGGGCGACTCTAGCAATCTCCTGGACCTCTTTGCACATCATCGGAGCTGCATCCACGCCAGGAAGTCACCCTAATGGGGCTCATTCCCTTTCCTCTTTCTCTTTTCTATTTCTACATGCATTTTTATGTTCTTTTTAAATAGAGCATATCCACCATCCACCCACGTTTTCCCACACCCACAGGGGTTTAAAACCACCCCAGGTGCGCTCCCACCATGATCTCCCATCTCGTTTCGTCTTTTAGAATAGATACTACACTTTACATGTTCTAATAAGGTCTTTTCTTTGTGTTTTCTTTTGATTGACAGGCAAGCAAGCAAAGTCTACGAGAAGCTCTGGTGCTTTGGCCGGCTGGAGGACTAGAAGAAGGTCACAACATCAATTCTCCCGCATTCAGAGAATGCGACGGCCTGGGGTGACGCGACATAGACGCGTCGATTTCCACTGACGCGATACTAGAGACGTGGCGGCCATGACGACCGCGACACCAGGTCAGTTTCCTGTTCTCTTCCTTTTTTTCCTAGTTTAAGTTAGCCATTGTCTTTCCATATCATTAGGCAACTTATCTAGGTGACGATCACATCCTTTTTTCCTATGCCATCATATTTGATATCCATGTCCGTGTCGAGGGGAAGCCAATCCCTGTGATTACACCTTTTGGCGATCACGGTGGGACCTTCACTGCCACCCTCGTAGATTTTGATTGTTTGCTTGCCATGTTTCCTTGTTGTTTGTCGTTATAGTGTCTTGTTAGGGTTTTGTTCTTCATTCTCTGCATTTTTCCCGCTCTGTCATTGTCGTGACCGATCGTGGTGTCGCGACAAGGTCGCGTCGCATGAGGGGAACGCGTCATCAGGTTAGTGCTTGCTATTCCCTTTGTCCTCTTTGTTCAATGCCCATGAGAGCATGCATCTTTCTTATATTGCTTAGATCATGTTTGCTCGCGTTTTTGTCCGATAGTATCCTGTTAGTGTTCGGATTTTCAGTTTAGTTTCATCTGTAAGTTTCCAGTTCTTATCGCGGCCGGAGGAGCGGACGCGACAAGGTCGCGGTTTGGACAGGCGACGCGTTAACAGGTTTGCTTTGTATGTTACTGCTTTCATCCATGAATCGATTTCTATCTGCGTTTCGATCCATGTTGTACCTGATTAGTGTTTCTTTGTGTTGCTTATCTTAGTAGGGAAGTCTGTTTGTATTGGGTTGGTGACTCACTGTGTTCTCGGGTCTCTGTCCATATCACGGCAGCCCGCGCTGTCGCGATCTTGTCGCGGCGTACCCTGCCGTCGCGACTTCCCCGAGGGCTGGTTTTTCACCCTGTTTGCTCCCTATCCCCACTCTTGCATACATTCTGGACTTTTAGTCCCTTTGCATACGCTATTCATCCTAGTTGATCAGGTTCCCCCTTGGTTGAGTGAGTCCTCTCACCTACGAGCACTCGTAGGCTGACTCGGACCCGCCTTCCGAGGACCTCCGTAAGTCCCCGTGGCCGTACGCACGTTGCGGTTCGCCGGGCTGGTTGTACCAGTAGCACCTTTAGTTTGAGCCATCCTCGTAAGTGAGTGTGCACCACCCTTAGTCATACCGGAGCACTTGAGTTCATTCCTATCAGAGACCGCATGACCGAGTGACATCCCTTTAATCAATTCACTTAAAAGGTCAAGTTCGAATCTTAAGAAATTTGCGTTGTAAGCATGATAACTTGAGTGCTTTGATCCCCCTTCTCTTCTCTGTCTTTCTTGTCGTGATAGAGTTTAGGTGTCCCCCCAAATTGGTTGGAGGGTGTATGCGTCATTGTTTAGGGAGATCGAGTCAGTCCCCCCCGATCCTCGTGCTTTATCATAATCCCCTCTTCGACATGGACCAATTTCGAGTCCTTGCCGACGATGCCCTACCCCTTGGTTTGCTCGAGGAAGTGGCCCAACCTTCCATGGCCACTCTCCCGGAGCATATCCAGCCTCCCTCCATTACTGGGATCCAATCCCGTCCTCCTTCTCCTCCCGGGGATGATGACCCTCACTCTCAATTCAGCCAGCTCCTTCCTCACCTCACTCCGGACCAAGTCCGAGAGTTCATAGCTGCTGCCAAGGGGAAACAACCTTTATCTCCCCGGGGTCAAAATCCAGCCCGACCGGCAGAGTCCTCCATCCGCGTCGCTTCAGCCCCTCACCTTTCTTCGTCTGGGGCAGACCCTACACCTTTCCGTCCTCGGGCCATTCATTTTTCAGAACCAAGCTACCTCCCCCCACGAGATGTTCGGCCTCGGTCTCCTCCCACTACATATTATACGGCCGAACCAGCTCCGCTTCCTCGCGAGAGGTCTCACTCCTTCGAGCGGCCACGCTCCCTTGTCCCTACACATCAGATCCAATCTCCTTCCGATTTCTTGGCGGAATGGACAAGTATGAAGAAGGAGATTCATGACCTCCGGAGGCAAATTGATCCTCGAAAGGTAGCTGACATTGCCCTCCCATCCTTCCAATACCTCCGGGTGCCTCCCCAGTCCGAGCTCCCTGTATATCGTCGATACTCTGGGGTAGGGGACCCCTATGTTCATCTGAAGGACTTCGTCTATGAATCGGCGCCGCACAAGTATGACCGCCATCTCATGGCATATTTGTTCAGGAAATCATTAGATGGTCCAGCCTTAGAGTGGTTCTATTCTTTGCCTCCCAAGGAAGCCGAGGATTTCCAAATCGTCCAAGAAAGGTTTCTGCAGCAGTTTCAAGATCGGGTGGGACCCGAATACTCTTTTGTGGATTTGGTAGCTGAAAAGATGAAACCAGAAGAGGATTTCTCCACCTATGCTGACCGTTGGCGCTCTCTGGCCGCTAAAGTCTGTTGCCCAATGCCTGAGGAGGAGAAAGTAAAGCTATTGATCTCCAATGCCACGCCCACCTACCGAACTATTTTGGCCATGAACGACATCTCTACCATGCACCAATTATATAGTCGAGCCCGTTTCATTCAAACCCAACTCAAGGACTCGCCTATACATTCCATGTTCGAGACCCCCAAGGCCCGTTATGCTAAAAAGCCGCAAGGCCCAGTCACCGAGGGGATCCAGACCAATGAACAAGTAGGTGCCATTAGCAATCCCCAAGGCCCAGTAGGTAGGTCCCCCTATACCCAGCAAACCCAACAGTCTTGGAACAACAACAACAATAGGCAACCACCTCCCCAAGGACAAAATCTCCCTCAAGATCAGCGCCAATACTCCCAGGTTCCTCCGCCTCAAAGTGGCTATGCCCCCAGAAAACCCAATGGGCCCAAGAGAGCCCAGTACCCTCCATTACCCGAATCTCTAGCTGATGTCTTTGCAGCCCTCATGTCTCTAAATGCCTTAAGACTCCCTCTTGAGAAGGCGAATTGGAATATGGCGGCCGATCAAACAAAGTATTGCGTCTATCATCGTCATCCGGGCCACAATGTGTCCGATTGCTTCCAATTCCGGGACATGATATACGATCTCCATGAGCAGAATCAGATTGATTGGGCAGAAATGAAGAGGTTGATCCAAACTCTAAGAGACCAGTAAGGCCAGAGGCAACAACAGCAACAACAGAGGCGACAGCAGCCGCAACAACAACAGCAACAGCAATAGCAATACCAGCCTTTCCAACAGCAATACCAGCAACACCAGCAACAGCAGCAGCCGCAGCAGCCGGCGAACGACCTAGGCATAGTCCGTAACCCCATGCCACAACATCAACCTGCTCCGAACCCTCAACCAGCTCCACCACCTCCTCCGCCTGCGCATGTTAACCCCGTTATCCACCATGCACCACCAGAAGCCTAGTGGGTCATCGATGACGACCATGAGGTGGACCAGCTTCTGGCTATTTCTCACGTCACGCCCACTATTCCCGCACCTGCATCTGCCATACCCCCTCCCTTTACACCCCATATTGCCACCATCACCTCACCATCCTATTCTCCCGTCATATCGCCCATCATCCCTCCACCAAACAACACCCCTCTCTCCCCTACGCCAGCACCACTACTAGCCGACCCTTCTATCCTTAACACCCCTACCCCTCCACTCCACCATAATCTTGCCCTCCGGAGCGGGCGAATGTTTCATCGGATGTATCCTAACGCATCCATATCTATGCCAGGTCTGCAAACCAACAATCAGCAGCAACAAGACACAGAAGAAATTGATCCAGCGCCGGGAACTCAATATGACATCCTAAAGCACCTCGATCAGACTCCCGCCAAGATCTCCATATTGGAGCTCATTAAGAGATCGCAGACTCACCAAGATGCTCTCAGAACGTTTTTGCAAAGAGTCGTGGTCAGCGAGGACATGAATCCGGACAACCTACCCTCAGTGCTCTCAATAGTGAACAGAGGACCCACCATTACCTTTTCTGATGGCGAGTTGGCTGCCCCCGAAGCCAGGAAAATGCCCCTGTGTGTGACACTTACCATAAATAAGTGGCAGTCGATGCGGCTCTCGTGGACACAGGAGCCTCCATTAATGTATGTCCACTAAGCACTCTTAGAGCTTGCAACATATCGGAACGTCAATTGCAGCCCACGCCTACCACTATTGCTGCATATGACAATTCGCGACGTGCCTGTCACGGGGTTATCACTTTGCAAGCAGAATTAGGCCCTCTCGTCATGTCTGTGGAGTTCTATGTGCTGAACATTGATCACACCTACAAAGCCATTCTAGGGCGCCCGTGGATCGAATCATTAGGGGCAGTACCCTCTACAGCGCATCAGTGTCTGAAGTTCCCTTTCCAAGGGCGGATAGTCAAGGTAAAGAGTATGATGACAACACATACAGTCGAAGCCGTTGAGAGAGTGCTGCCATCAGTATGGCCGTCCAATAAGCCCATAATCTCAGTGCTTGATGTTAACTACACTTGGGCCTATACTTTCTCTTCTAACTGCCCAATTGGGTCTCCTCCTATAATGGTAGTCAGAAAGGATGTGAGCAAGAATACAAAGGGGTGGGACATCATGTTCAGGCTGGGTTATCAGTCAGGAAAAGGCCTGGGTGCTCATCTTCAGGGGCAAACCAAGATTGTCGCCACCGCTAAGAAATTCACAAAGCGTGGCCTTGGATATTCAGAATGGGCCGCTTTCTCATCTCCTCCACAATCCGACCATGGACCGCTCACTTGGTCTTTATACGAGCATTTTGTCAGAGGGCCCATTCAGCCCGGATATAACACCACCATAGAAACGCCAAGATCAGCCTATCAAACTTTAGAGGAGCAGCGACCTAACAAGAAGAAGAGAGCTAGGAAGATACTGAGGATCCGGATCAAGATGATATTGTCTCATCAGTTAGTCTGTTGTTTGAAAAATCAGAGGCTGAGAAGAAAAGCTAGAATTAGAAGACCTTATTTCTGCGGTCAATCAACTGTTCAGTGAAGAAGATGTGTCACAAGTAGCAGCATTATCAGCATCAACAACCACCGCCAGGCGACAGTTGCCTGGAATTGGTGAGGAGAACCAGTCAAATCATTTACCCCCACTTATACAGGAGTTCTGGCCAGGGTCTCCCGGCCTCCCACTCACTTTGTCTCATCCATACTCGATGTTAATATTAGTTTCATTCCTTTGCCTCTTCCCTTCATTGTCCAAATCTCGCCCGCCGCCATTGAGGCATTCATTCGTCCTTCACCCCGCCTCGCCATTTCCTTCAACGGTTCGGTCTTGTCTTTTTTCGAAGCCATTTATTTAATGTAGTTCCTTTTTCATCAAAAAAATGACAAAAAATGTGTGTGTGTGTCCCCCCTGCTTCCCACGGCGATCCTCGTCCTCCTCATGCCCCTGATCTCGACGGCGATCCCCGTCACTCCCTCGTGCTCCTATTTCCGACGGCGATCCCCGTCACCCCCCTCCTGCTCCTGTTTTCGACGGCGATCCCCGTCACTCCCTCGTGCTCCTGCTTCGACGGCGATCCCCGTCACCCCTCCTGCTCCTGCTCCGACGGCGATCCCCGTCACCCTCCCTCCTGCTCCTCCTCTCGACGGCGATCCCCGTCACCCCTCTCCTGCTCCCTCTCTCGACGGCGATCCCCGTCACATCTGCTCCCCAGCGGCCATCGTCGTCATCCTTTTGCTCCAGTCGTGCCTTCACCTGGTGGTCAGACATGGCCATTCCAGGCGATTCGGGTGAGGGGCCTTCTGCTCCCCTACACCCCGATGCTGTTGCCGGCACCCTGAGCTCGGGTGGCCGCTCCCTCCTCCAGCTCATCGGAGGATCTTCGCGGCCCTGCCGCACCCGTTGTTTTCCCTTCCATTAAACCTCTGGACGCTTCTCCAGAGCCTCCTGTAAATATCAAATCTAGCTCAAGTTCAGGGGTAGTTTCTAGTGAGTCCCCGTCCCCGTCTAGGAAGAAGAAGGGTAGTGGCGTACCCCGTAATACCTCTTAGACTTAGTCCATAGATGTGGCGCTCTTCTAGCTGTCAAAGAGTTCATCAAAGAAGCGGTAGTTCTGGACTTAGAGGAGATGCCGATAGAGGAAGGGCTAGACGACGGCTTTGGGATATATGAAATCGTAGCCGAAGAAGACCCATTAGATGAGAATGGTGTTGAGATAGAGGATGCTGCTGAGGCGTATGCTAGTGGTATGAGGAGATTCGATGAACCTACCTCAGCAGTCGACGAACCTACTAAAGAGGTAAATGTGGGAACGCAAGAGGACCCCAGGCTCTTAACCATAGCTTCTGGTCTCCCGCCTGAAGAAGAAGAAGAGCTCATAGAAATGTTAAGGAGTTCAAGGATTCATTTGCCTGGTCCTATGATGACATGCCTGGCATTGACCCCGATTTGGTGGAGCATAGGTTAATTTTGAAGCCAGGGGCAGTTGCCGTCAAACAAAGCTAAGGAGGTTCCTCCCCACATCGCTTTAAAGATGAAAGAGGAGATTGATAAGCTACACAAAGCAAGTTTATCCGTGTAGTCCTCTATCCTTTGTGGGTGGCAAACATCGTCCCGGTGATGAAGAAAGACGGAAGAGTGCGCATCTGCATAGATTTCCGGGATTTGAATAAGGCATGTCCTAGGAGGATTTCCGCTACCTCATTTGTTTGGTTCGAAACTCTATCGTTCATGATGGGTACTCCGGCTATAATCAAATTCGTCTAGCCCCGGAGGATCAAGAGAAGACCTCCTTCACCACCCCATGGGGAACATATTGCTATGTGGTCATGCCGTTTGGACTAAAGAATGCCGGCGCCACTTATCAAAGAGCAATGTTAGCTATCTTCCACGACATGATACATATTGATGTTGAGGTTTACGTGGATGATATCGTGGTGAAGTCGCGACCCGAAAAGAGCACTCCTCCGTACTTGCCAAAGTTTTCCGTCGCGCACAAGAGTATCAATTGAAGATGAATCCAAAGAAGTGCGTATTTGGAGTTTCCTCAGGAAAATTATTAGGCTTCATAGTTAGTAAGCGGGGGATTCAAATAGATCCACACAAGGCCAAGGCAATCAATGAGATGCCTCCTCCTAAGAACATATCTGAACTTCGAGGTTTGATTGGTCGGCTGCAGTTCATAAGGAGATTCATATCTCAGCACTCTCAAAGATGTCGTCCTTTCTACGAACTGTTGAGAGGAGGAGTCAGTTTTGAATGGAATGATAAATGCCAAGAGGCCTTCGATGAGCTCAAGAGCTACCTTATGAATCCGCCCGTGCTTCAGGCGCCTATCCCTGGGAAACCCCTAATCCTATATCTGTCGACTGTTGACTTGCTCAGCATGATGAATCCGGCAAAGAAAGGCAGTCTACTACCTATCTAGGCTATTCAATCCTTCCGAGCTCAAACTCACCACAATGGAGAAAACTTGTGCAGCGCTAGTTTGGGTAGTGCAGAAATTGAAGCACTACTTCCTAGCTCATAAGGTGAGTTTGATCTCTAGAATGGACCCTATTAGGTATCTCCTTGAGAAGCCAGTTCTCGCCGACAGATTGGCACGCTGGCAAAGTTTCCTCTCTCAGTTTGATATCTCCTTTATTGTTCAGAAAGCCATAAAAGGGTATGCCATTGCTGAGCACCTTGCTCACCTCCCTCTTCCTCATAGTGATACGGTTCAGGAGGAATTTCCCGATGAAAACCTATCACTTGTCTCTCACGATCCCTTCTGGTCACTCCATTTCGATGGAGCTCTCAATCTAGGGGACGGGGCATAGGTGCAGTCTTGCTCACCCCAGAAGGATCACCATTCCTTTGGCTTATCAACTCCAGTTCTACGCCACCAACAACATCTCCGAGTATGAGGCTCTCCTAGCCGGTCTTAAGCTTGCCTACCTTTTAGGTGCCCGTCACCTTAAGATCATAGGAGACTCTCAGCTCGTTCTTCGGCAAGTCCTCTCTACCTATCGCACTCGTGACCCCAAACTCAAGCCATATCAAGATTGGTCACGCTCCTCGCCAAGCAATTCCGTCAACTCATCTACATTCATACTCCTCGCTCCCAAAACATTCTGGCCGATGCTCTGGCATCGTTAGCTTCGTCTCTATCCTTCCCTCTCAGCCGTAGCGCTGAGACTATCACCGTTCAGAGATTAGAAGCTCCCTCAACTCAGGATCCTTGGTTCTCAAATCTTAGGAGCTCCCTAGTGTTGAAGGCAGAGAAGAAAGAAGCGAAGGAGTTGTTGCTTGTTGAATTAGGGGAATTGATGGAAGAAGAAAGGCCGTGGTACCATGAGATTGAGCAGTTTTGCAGAGACGGTACCTTCCCAGAAGAAGCTGAAGCAGAAGATAGGCGAGCTATCCGTAGAGCGGCATTAAAGTATACCCTCGTGGGTGAAGTTCTCTACAGACGTGCTCTAAATGGAATGCTCCTCAGATGCGTGACCGATGAAGAGGCTTGGAAGATAGTGGAAGGATCTCACTCCGGTGAATGCGGAGGGCATGTGAATGGTCAGATGTTAGCCAAAAAGATCCTTAGGCAGGGCTACTACTGGCCAACCTTAGAAGAAGACTGTGCCGCCTACGTCCGTAGGTATGTTAGATGCCAAATCCATGCCGATAAAATTCATGCTCCGTCTTCCTCTTTGCATCCACTATCTTCTCCTTGGCCTTTCTCCATATGGGCCTTTGATATCATTGGGCCTCTTGGTGATCCTAATACTCAGATAAAACAAAAATCCTTCATCCTCACTGCTACTGAGTATTTCACCAAATGGGCGAAGCGGAAGCATTTGCAGAAATCAAAGGTTCGACTGTGTGCAGGTTCATCATGAAGAACATCATTGCACGGTTTGGAGTACCTGGCAGCCTCGTCACCGACAATGGACCCCAGTTCATATCACAAGACCTTTAAGACCTCTGTAAGAAGTTCAATATTTCTTTGCATCATTCGTCTCCTTATTATCCACAGGGCAACGGCCAGGCCGAAGCCACGAATAAAACACTTTTAAAGATTTTGAAGAAAACTTGTGAGTCTAATAAATTTGCTGATTGGCCAGAAAAGTTAATTGAGGCTCTGTGGGCCTACCACACCTCCATCCGCACACCTACGGGGCAAACTCCTTTCTCACTTACATATGGGATGGAAGCGGTATGTCCGCACGAGATTCTCATCCCTTCGCTAAGAATTTAGTTGGACAAAGAACTTAATCCCGATGAACATCGGGAGGCGTTACTTACACAACTAGAACTCTTAGACGAACGGCCTCTAGCTGCAGCCGTTCACGTGCTTTCATATCAAAACAGACTCTCAAGGTCTTTTCAAAAGAAAGTGATTGAGCGTAATTTCAAGAAGGAGACATGGTTTTGAAGCAAATTTTCTTAAAACCTGGAGGTCCAAGGTCAAAATTGTCTGCAAACTGGGAAGGGCCGTACGTCATTAAAGAAGTACCCGGGAAACGCATATAGGTTAGTTAATGCCGATGGTGATGAACTCTCTCATCCATGGAATGGATTATATCTTAAAAGATTCTACCCCTGATCAAAAGTCTTTGGATAACAACACCAATTAATAAGTAGCCATTTGCCAAGTGTCTCGCTCCTCTCATATTGACGAAATAATATTTATGTGCAACACGTACTCAACATGGTAGCCTAAAGTCATTGTCCCTTCATATACAGTGTTCTCACTTAGCCCTTGCTCAGGGAACCAAGAGGTCAAATTTTTTTTTTAATGTAGCCAGACCAAAGGTAGGGTAGGGCAACCTCACAATGTGAGAGGGCCACTACCTTCCCAAGCGGCTAGGGGGTTAGATTTTATATATATAAGGTGAAGGGGGGTACAAAGAAGGCCTACGACCTGATAAAGGGAGTACCCACCTTATCTTGGTGGTAACTCTCCTTGACACTGGAGGGCAGATCGCCCCAGTGGTTCCAGCTGATAAAAGAAGGACAGTAAAGAGCGAAACTAGCAAGGGCATCCGCAACTTTGTTGGCTTCACGGTGAATATGAGTGATCTCAGCTTGCATGTTTTGAGTCATGACGGAGATGCTTTGGAGGATGCAAGCGATGTCCCCACGGCGACTGTGCTGCTGTTCGACACAATCTGCTGGAGGTTGAGGGAGTCAGTCTCAACCATTACCTCAAGTATATCATATCTGCGGCACATGGAGATACCGTCCCTCAGAGCTAATGCTTCAGCTGCCAAGCTGGAGTTTAATCCGTAATAGGCGTGGGCAAAAGCGCACAGCATATTACCATTGTGATCTCGAACAATACCTCCACCTCCGGCTTCATCTCGAAACAAGAGGTCAATTCTCTCCCTATTTCGGACAAGGTCTAGGGGCAAGGGGAAGGCTAACTGTAAACCTGCAACGGTATAAACCATGTTTTTGAAGTCTCAAGGAGGGACGGGCAGTTCTAAGAAAAGCATATAGCACAAAAATAAACCGACGAAATGACAAAGTGAAGGGGCATGTTAAAGAGTGGCAGTACAGTTCCCCGCGGGACGCCCTTGAGTCCGGTCGCACGCATGCCCCAGACAAAAGAGAAAATACTGTGGCCCTAAAGTCCCTGGACAACAGATGAATAACACATGTAGTTATTTGTTGCAAGTCTTACAAGTCGGCAACCCCGACTCCAAGATTAAGTCTTATCTCATTTATATTCTTCCTATCCTCCCTAAAATGACCAGAGAATCCATGCGCTTGGTCTGTGTTGGACATTGTTGTCATAGGGGCAAGAAAGCTTAGCAGACCTAATATGAATATACGTTGCACATAAATCTTACTCGCCAAAGTGAGATAGAGGTAAGGCTCACGGTTAATCGCTCAACATTAAGAAGTGTTGCTATCAAAAGGATTTTCAAAAAAATTCTAAAAATCCAAAAAAATCAAAAGATCCCCAAAACAAAAAAAAAAATCAAAAATATAAAATCCAAAAAAATCAAAAGATCCTCAAAATCACAAAAAATATATATATATTTTTAGAAAAATAAAAGGTGTGTACATATTGCTTTTCTTTAGCATGCATTATTTTCATAGTCTTTTCGCCTATTTAATAGGCTCGGCCCCTTGACAAATTGCGGAGTTAGCTTTTATCATGTTCTGTGCAAGGGGCCGAACCTAAGAACAGATCTAATTTGTTCTTCTAAGTGTGTACAAGAACATGGATTTTAAAAGCAGAGTACGACGTCGCGCTCAGAACTCTCTCTCTCTCTCGCTTGTTTGAATCTCGCCTCTCACTCGTGTCAATCACAAACCATTCATTTATCATGAATATTGGCATAAAAGTAAAAATGCACTAAGGTATGAACAAAATGTACATAGATAAAAGGGAAGGTGGCTCACAAGACTCCTCACTGACTACCACCACTCTCCCCAGATCCCTCTCTCCTATCTGGAGGTGGCAACATCTCGCACACCCCTCTGCCATCATGGGCGCTACCCTCGCCCTGACGGTGCGCTCCTCCTCCTCGTTCCTCCGCCTGCTGGAGGAACCACTAGATACTGTCCGACGGAGGCGCCGGTCGCCCTGCTGACGGTCACCCGCTCCGGCTCCGGCTGCGTGAACGGCCGATATCCGTCACAATCTGCTGAAGGCTCCGCGCCAGCGTCTGCTGTGCTAGCAACTCTGCACGCAGTCGGGTGACCTCCTCCTGATCTCCGGGTGGCCTCTGTACCGCAGCGTCACCAGCTCCCGAGTCATCTCCGCCACCTGTGCCTCAGCCGCCTCCGCCCGGATGCGCAACTGGTCCCTCTCGCTCTGCATTGTCATGGCTTGCTCGTGAGCCAGCTCCAAGTCTCTCTCCTGCACAACAAGTAATCAATCAGCATCATTGGAAATAAACGACTCAAGTGTTTAAATGAACTTACCCGCTCCTCCAAGTGCCTTTGAGCCTCCTCAGCTCTCAGCACTACCCCTGCCAGTCGAGCCTCCATGAGCGATGGAGACCCCCTTGCGCTCCGAGAGGAGGAAGCACCGCCTGCTCCGGTACCCCTCACTCTCTCCAGCTCACTCCGCTGCACGCAAAAGGCATGTCAGTTTCAAAATTTTGCTTAAATCAAAGGGGCTGAAAGTGAACACAGTACTTACCTCTCTGTCGTCTGCCTCTGGGTTGCCTCCCGATCTTGCACCGCCGACTGGAGCAAGGCTCGGAGCGATGCGATCTCACCAGTCACGTCCACCTGCAAGGAACTGCCAATCATCAGTTTTAATCATTAAATCCCAGTTCTTTGAGCTGTGGTTTAGAAAGTTCTACCTGGTGTCGGGCGCTCTGTATACCTTTCCTCCGTACTTCAAGGCATACGCCTGGAGGTAGGCATCGTCAGTGGTCGCGTCCGATCTGACCCCCTTGCCTTTCCGCTCCCAGTTTTCTATCTACTCGCGCGCCCGCTCCCTCGAGTGTCGTGTCGTGAAGTCCCGAAAGCTCCGACCCGGCCGGCGAAACAGGTCCCGGACGGGGAACTCCACGACACTCTGCCTGAGGCCCAAGGAGCGCTGGGTCAGGAATAGGTTCAGAGGTAGCACAAGGTTCAGTGCATGCAACCACACCGACCTACCGAAGTAGGGGCGGGCCTGCACCAACCAAGGCTGTCCCTCATCACCCTCCCCCAGATATGGCTGCCAAACCACCTGCAAAAGAGAAGTAATCAGTCATTTCAAGCAAATAATTTCAAAAGACAGGGATTAAGGGTACTACATCCAGATAAGGGTAGCTGTCAATAACCTCTTGTAGGCGCTCCAGCTGATCAACCAAGTGGCGGGTGTCTCGGCGAGAGTCCCAACGGCGTGCAATGGGCACGAGGCCCGACCGTGTGAGATCCCCTCTCCTCAGGCTGGGAGGTGTAGATAGGCCCAAACCTGCAAGATAAAAGACAAATTAGTTGGCAGTTTAAGCAAAATTGAAGTTTAAATCTAAGAGAGTTAGAAGAGAAGGTGTACCTGAAGAAAGGGGTAGAAGCGCTCGTAGACGTCTGCCGTTCGGAGGCGCTCAAACCATCGAAATGGTGCGCTAAGAAGGCTGCTCCCCAGGCATACCCCCCTACCTCACCTAGGTCCTCTAGCAAGGGCAGGAAGCGGCAGTGGACTGCGTCGCCTCTCGTGGCAAACAAAAGTCTACCAAGAAAGAGAACGAGAAAACGACGCAAGTCCAGGTCCGCCTGCGGCCGGGCTCGCTCGCAAGCTCCCTCTGGCTGACCCTAGCTAGCACCAGGTACTCATCCTCTGTAATACCCCATATAAGAATATGTTAAATGGACTAAATCAGCATACTACCAACAACCCGGACTAGTCATTTTCAGAGCTCGAGATGGAAAAGAACTCTGAAGTTAAGCGTGCTCAGTTGGGAGTAGTCCCAGGATGGGTGACCTTCTTGGGAAGTCTACCAACTGGCACGGTTGTTGGGCCAGTTTGCTGGTTGGGTCGTCACAAATGGTATCAGAGCCTTGCCCAGCGGAAGTGCAGGAACTAAGTACCACATAGGCAAAGTGCTACGCTATGGGAGCCACCTCTTGAGGCCATAATGGCGCAAAGTGCTACATAGTAGGAGCCACTGGGGGCCACCTCTAGAATCCTGCCTACCTGGGGTTTGATTGTGTGCTATATGTGAGTAGCGACGAGGACGTCGCTTATATAAGAGGGGTAGATTGTAACACCCCATATAAGAATATGTTAAATGGACTAAATCAGTAGACTACCAACAACCCGGATTAGTCATTTTCAGAGCTCGAGATGGAAAAGAACTCTGAAGTTAAGCGTGCTCAGTTGGGAGTAGTCCAGGATGGGTGACCTTCTTGGAAGTCTACCAACTGGCATGGTTGTTGGGCCAGTTTGTTGGTTGGGTCGTCACAAATGGTATCAAAACCTTACCCAGCCGGAAGTGCAGGAACTAAGTGCCACACAGGGCAAAGTGCTACGCTATGGGAGCCACCTCTTGAAGCCATATGACGCAAAGTGCTACATAGTGGGAGCCACCTCTTGAGCTTGTGGGGGCCACCTCTAGAATCCTGCCTGCCTGGGGTTGATTGTGTGCTATATGTGAGTAGCGACGAGGACGTCGCTTATATAAGAGGGGTAGATTGTAACACCCCATATAAGAATATGTTAAATGGACTAAATCAGTAGACTACCAACAACCCGGACTAGTCATTTTCAGAGCTCGAGATGGAAAAGAACTCTGAAGTTAAGCGTGCTCAGTTGGGAGTAGTCCCAGGATGGGTGACCTTCCTGGGAAGTCTACCAACTGGCACGGTTGTTGTGCCAGTTTGTTGGTTGGATCGTCACAAATGATATCAAAGCCTTACCCAGCCGGAAGTGCAGGAACTAAGTGCCACACAGGGCAAAGTGCTACGCTATGGGAGCCACCTCTTGAAGCCATAATGACGCAAAGTGCTACATAGTGGGAGCCACCTCTTGAGCTTGTGGGGGCCATCTCTAGAATCCTGCCTGCCTGGGGTTTGATTGTGTGCTATGTGTGAGCAGCGACGATGACGTCCTTATATAAGAGGGGTAGATTGTAATACCCCATATAAGAATATGTAATGGACTAAATCAGCAGACTACCACAACCCGAACTAGTCATTTTCAGAGCTCGAGATGGAAAAGAACTCTGAAGTTAGCGTGCTCAGTTGGGAGTAGTCCCAGGATGTGTGACTTCCTGGGAAGTCTACCAACTGGCACGGTTGTTGGGCCAATTTGCTGGTTGGGTCGTCACATCCTCGCTCTCCCCTCATTCTTCCTGCCTCAAACAACCTAGACTCTCTTGCAAGGCTACCCTGGGCACTAGAGAGGACCTACGCTCTACTTGGAGTCTAGGAGGCGCTCAGCTAAGTCATGATAGCAGGGATAGGTGTAGCCGCTCACTGCCCGCCCATAGACTCTAAGCCCTGTGATCCGCTCACATCCTCCAGCTAGGGATCATATGCCTCATGGGAACGCGAAGACACTCGCCTCCATGTCCCCCTGCTCCGCAGGGCCTGGGTGAGGGCCGGGTCCACCCTCATCCTCTCAATCCTAAAGATCTGCCCGAACCCCATCTCCTCTGACGCGTTCTCAGATTCAAACCGGCCGGAGCCCTCTTTGTTTGATCCTCGTTTTCATGGGCGTCTCGCCCTACATTCGCCCTCTAGGGGCTCCGTATGCCTCTCTACTACTACCATTCAAGGTTTGAGGGAGGGGTACTTACCGTTTTTTCATAACTTTTGCTCTTTTCTTCCGCTCCTCCTCCACGTTTGTGATTGGAGCCATCCCCTCGTCCTCCTCCTCTCCCATCGCGACTTCGGGCGCCTCCTCCTCGACCGGAGGCTCCTCCATCCGCCGTCGTGAGCTCCGACGCTCCGCTTGGTGTTTCCTTCGCGATGAGCCCTCGCCGATGTCCTTTCCTCCTTCCATTGCAATAAAGTCGTCTTGGAGTGGGTGTCTAGCTAGCAAGAAGGTTGGAATGCAGGGGATTGGGAAAGATTCCAAGGTTTGGAGATTTGGGTTTTTGAAAACCGGAAAGGAAGAAGAAAGGGGGGCCTTTTGTTTTTGAATCGATCGGTTCATGACGCCACGCAGCGGGCAGTCGCGTTCATGTCGCGACCCTCGGGGCTGCCGCGACAGTGTCGCGACACCCCGCATGGCGCGACAGTGTCGCGACACCCCATGGCCGCGACATAAAGGCGACCCCCTGGCTGTTGCATCATCAACAGAGCCCTTCCGTTTGCATAAAATTTCACTCTATTTTATTCAAATGCAAAGTCTGTCACATGCTCTAATTCATTCTAAACAATCAAACAATACTTTCAAATCCTTTCCTAACTATCATCTGGCTTACAATTCAAATCAAATCAAATCAAATCAATTGTTCCCTCCCCCAGGCTGAAGTTTCTTCAAAGCTTCAATGTATTCCGCGATTGCTTCATCATCTTCTTCCACCTCGGCCTGAATCGCGCTTGTCGCGCATCCTTCCCAATGAACGACCGCGCTACGCATGTCGCGTTCGTCCTGTGCATCGCCCCTCTTCCTCTCTTGATAGGGGGAAGTGTGATAGAAGTGGAACCACCGTGCGAGCCGCACCGCATTGGAGATGGCAGCGATCCGGGTTGTAGAAACTAGCGCCCCGTTGCCCAGCAGCCTCAAGGCAAGCCCGGTACGTTGAGGAAGGTGAATTGTCCGGCCGTGCATGAATCGTGGGCGCATGTCAAAATCCGCCACGGTCAGACTTCGGAGGTATTGGCGCCATGCATGTATGCCCTTCACTTGAGCTATTTTGCACCATGCCCGAGGGCTCATGTGAATCCGTCTGCCCACATACGCCAGTGGGTGATTCAGCATTGTCTTGCATTCCATGGTCAGTCCTCCACCGCCCGAATTGGATATGCATCCCCATCCATAGTTCAAGGCGACGACCGATCCGTAGAAGGGACCCCCGAGTGCTGCAGAGGTCAGGCCAGCATATAGAAAACCCAGGACGGCTTGCCCAATTTTCATACCTTCGGAGATGGAGTCAATGATGCTAAGATTGCCAAAGGAGATGGCACCGTCGGCTTCCGGGAAGAGTATGACGCCGCAAATGCATATGGCGGCTACCTTGGCAATGGCGGTGTAGTTCGTGGTCTTCCGCTTACACTGGGAAATAATCCATTGAGCGATTGGGAGGAGGTGGACATGCATACCACTAGTCATGGAGTAGAGATCGTTCTTCTTTGTGGTAATGTATGCCAGGATGCTCCATGAGTTGATCTGGTCCACGGTGTAGGAGATTGCCGACTCTTCGCCCCTTTGATAACGTGGGAGGCCGAGCATGATTTCCAACTCTTCCAGGAGGATCGTCGCCTCGAATTCAGGGAAGATGAACGAGTTGATTTGTGGGTGCCATAGCTCCACCATGGCTGTGACACTCTCCCACACATGCACCAACTTGTTGTAGTTTTTAGCTAGTACAAAGATGGTGGACAGCCCCCACTCCTTCAAGTGGCTAATAGACGTGGGCGGCAATAATTCGAGCATGGGTACCAGCCATGGCATCTTTGAGAATCGCCGTTGGCCGGGGAGGATCTGAGATAGAAGAAGAGCATGAAGAACGGAGCAAAACAGAGCGAAACAGAGCAAAACAGAGTAAAAAAGAGTAATGCAGAAAATGCAGAATCTCAGGAAGAAAAGGCCACTTACTTGAAGCTCCGGGCGCGTGTAGATGTGCCCCGGGATGGCGGAGAGTTGCTTCAGATCGGCATGCGTCTCTCTAGCAGCTTTTGGGCCGGAGTAAGCGGGGATATCTTCTGCAAAAGCCGAATAATTCCTCTTCATGGTTGCAAGAGAAGGAAAGAGCTTGAATTTGGGGAGCAGAGGATGCCTGGGGTTTAGCTGCGGGATTAGCCCCCCTAACCCTCTATTTATAGAGTCCTAAGAGTTAGAAACCCACTCTAATCCCGAAACTAGGTGTTAGGATAAGGTTAGAAGAGGTTTAGGAGTCCTAATGTTAGTCTGGGTGTCTTAGGATAAGGGTGAACTCCGATTTTCTAGTCTTTCCGGGCTCTGTCCGAGTCGCGACACTGCGATCTGACGCGACCTTGTCGCGACAGGGCGCTGCGACGCGACATGGTCGCGTCGTCCAGAGTGTCGCCTCTCTACCCGAGGGCTAGTTTTCATCTCTGAGCTGTGTATATATATGTTGCTTGATTATTTGTAATTGTTGTGCTCATTACCTTGTTGTGTCTGTTCTTCCTAAAAAAAAAATCAAAAAATCAAAAAATCAAAAAAAAAAGGAGACTTCGTCACAGGTAAGTCAGGTATTGTATTTCTTCCCTACTCCCGGCATTACTATATGATATCCTATCTATTATATCATTTCAAGGACCGGCTGGTTCTCAATGTGTTCTGGGATTTGAGTTCCCCTTTACCAAAAACAATGATAATCTAGGTGCACATTGTTAATCGTTGGACAGGCCGCTGAGTTGCTTAAGTTCGGGGACGATGGATTCAGGCCTGCACTGCGGTTGTAGATAGTCTCTTGACCCGTTCTTATTTGGCTTAGCATATTATCCTTGATATATTTTCTATTTTTCCTTTTTCTTTGCATTCGTTTTGATGATTTCTTTTACTTTAGCCCAGCATGCATCATGTAGGACTTTGAGCTTTCCTGACTCATTCTTGACCATTGATGAGCTCTTGTTGAGTGCCCAATCATCCTTCAAATTCCAAACAAGAAATCCAATTCCACTCCGAATCAGAAGGTTTGCCTCCGAGTGGGTTGTTTCCGTCAGTTTGACAAGAATTTCCCTATCTGGATTTCCTTATCCAAACTTTCCTTTTTTCCTTTGATCCATTTTGGTTGCGAACCGCTCCCAGGACAGAGTCATGAGTTACCTGCCTGGCACGCACATGTCCTTCCAAACAAAACCCGCAGGCCAATCGGCTAGGGTACCTCTCAATCGAGGGTTTGATCATCCTCTTTCTCTTTTCTCTCCCTCGTCCAGACTTGTGCTCTTCTTTGCATTCTACTCGAACAACCGACTCGGGGCTTTCACAAAGATTCTAATTGCCTGTTAGTTAACATCGGGTGTCTCTTCACCTTGGCCTCCACTTTTCAGTCCACTCCGCGTCATCACCGTTCCACCGTCACTTCATGACATCTCCACACTATTTCCGCTTCTCTCCCCTGCAAAGTAGAAGCCAAGGAGGGGCAATCTGTAGACACCCGATTATGACTAATGGGTTGAACCACATTTCTTGCTACCTTAGTGGGCCCCTAATTGGTCACTCACCTTGAGCCCATCATTTGCCTTGATTTGAGCCCATTAATCCATTAAAAATACCTTGAAATCCCAAAATCAATCATTTGAGAGTCCCTAGAGGAATATGACTCCTATTTTAATCATGTGGTTAGAGAGAATATTCCAAGATAATTCGGGTTCCTTGTCGCGACGCATCGTGGCGCCGCGACTATAGTCGCGACGGGTTGGGCCGCCGCGACAGCCCATGCATTATCCATGCACGTGGGCAATGCTGTCGCGTCCCCCCGCACCGTCGCGTCTCTAGTCGCGACCCTACGATCTGACGCGACAATGTCCGAGATCTCTGGCCTCCGTAACCACACCCTATTTATCCTCCCATGCACTTTGACTTGGTCTAAGAGGGTTATCCCAACCCCTTGGACGGATCCTTGGCCCTAGGGACTCTCCTAAGCTCCCCTAAGGACTCTACACCCGATTTTGATAGAGCTTCATCCCCCATTTTTAATTTCTAAACCTTTTTGAGGAGATAATACCTAATTTTCTCACTCCAAGCTCTATATAAGGAAGGCTCCTCCTCATGGACGAGGAGAGCCTCATGATCACCCTGAAGGGCTGCCAAAATTTCCTCTGAACTAGACTTAGCCACGCAGCCACTCATACCCTTCATTCCCTTCACATTCCACTCCTCGCAACTCACTCATTTCACCATCAATGGAGCAAGGAACGTGAAGAGGGTGACTCTAGCAATCTCCTGGACCTCTTTGCACATCATCGGAGCTGCATCCACGCCAGGAAGTCGCCCTAATGGGGCTCATTCCCTTTCCTCTTTCTCTTTTCTATTTCTACATGCATTTTTATGTTCTTTTTAAATAGAGCATATCCACCATCCACCCACGTTTTCCCACACCCACAGGGGTTTAAAACCACCCCAGGTGCGCTCCCACCATGATCTCCCATCTCGTTTCGTCTTTTAGAATAGATACTACACTTTACATGTTCTAATAGGGTCTTTTCTTTGTGTTTTCTTTTGATTGACAGGCAAGCAAGCAAAGTCTACGAGAAGCTCTGGTGCTCTGGCCGGCTGGAGGACTAGAAGAAGGTCACAACATTAATTCTCCCGCATTCAGAGAACGCGATGGCCTGGGGTGACGCAACATAGACGTGTCGATTTCCACTGACGCGATACTAGAGACGCGGCGGCCATGACGACCGCGACACCAGGTCAGTTTCCTGTTCTCTTCCTTTTTCCCTAGTTTAAGTTAGCCATTGTCTTTCCATATCATTAGGCAACTTATCTAGGTGGCGATCACATCCTTTTTTCCTATGCCATCATATTTGATATCCATGTCCGTGTCGAGGGGAAGCCAATCCCTGTGATTACAGTGAACAGTCGGCAAATAAGCCTATAGCTAGCACGCACTAAATGTATAACAACATACATCATCATAGGGCCCAAATATTGAACTCAACTAATCTTGTATTCAAGTCTCAACTCATTGTATTTCAAATGGAAACTATTACAGGACTAAAACTCAATAAAAAGGAAAGTACATTTTATTCCTCACTTCCTACTACATGATTCTAACACTCAAATCAAACTACTATAACTAGATTCATAGTTGGAACGCTCATCACTCGGACGCATTCCCATCCTGGACTTGCTCTTTCTCTTGAACTTCATAGTCACCTAGATTGGTTAAAAGTAGGGGATGAGCAAACTAGCCCACTAGGATTTATATCTCAATGTGCGGGCAATGATATAAGTGATTAGAAATTTAGAACTAGGTAAGTACGATGATTGTCATGATATGCATGTACGAATAAAACTCGTTAAAAACATGATACATGAACCATCTAGATAGAGCGATCATGATAGAACAAGATTTTAGAACAAGATGACAAGATAGAACTAGCAATAGATCACTTTGTACAAGCACGCAAGATTTCACTTGATGTCAATAATTTTCAAGAACACAAGATATCACTAGTTGCATTAAATGCAGGATGGCCATAACACGCAAGTAAGCACGAGCACGATAATGTAACACTAATCAGGCACGTAGACACTAATGTACACCAAGAAAAGATCCATCAAGAATGTACACTAGGACACGTGTATGTGGTTATTGTATCTATCATTCAACAAGCAAGCAAGACTCCCAGCACAGATGCAACGCTAGTAATCATTATACCCCATGGTTAACAGTATATTTATGACTCTCCATCATTGGGGCTAGACTGGAGCCCTTGGACACTCGCCGTGCCCGGTCAGCATCTCATTTCAATTTTTAAACGTAGATACCCACAGTCATTAACAATGGCCAAAGAGAGTTTCAATAAGTAAGCATGTGTAATGTCATGTTCATGATGATGATGAGAACAAGTAATAAGTAATCGAACATGATTTCATGATAACAATGGTCAAGAGATAAATTTGGCAGCATAACGGCATGATTATACTTTAATTCAATCTTTACATTAATGGCTTTAGTCTAGATTGTAAATCACACTCACGAGAACAAGATGAGAGAGGAAGTGCATGCTATCTCCAGGGAACTTCAATGGTACAACTTGCTCGTCGGCCATGTGGGAATCCATGGTCAGAGGAGACTTACGGAGGCCTTGGAGAAAAGGTCGCTAGTCTTATCGATTCGGAATGACCGATAGAGAGCTTCCAAATTCCCAAGAAAGGGCTGCCTAGAGTGCAAGTGTGTAGTGATGTACGTGTGTCGGTTCACAAACCAATGGCTTAAAACTCACGGAAAGCACTTAACATGATAACATGACATGAAACTATGCACTTTAACTAAACATGGATTGCAAGAAATCGATGTGAGAGGCAAATCCATGTTTTCAAGCAAATCGATGTTGCAGTGAAATCCATGTTTTCAAGCAAATCGATGTGGCACTTTGTAAACTGAAATCGATGTATATTGAATGGACATCGATTTAGCTTTTTAGTGCAAAATACACAGCGATAATTCCATAAATTTATATTTATTAGGAAAAACATAATATTAAATATATTTAATAATATTTAATTAATCATAAGTTTTGTTATCACCAAAAATATCATAAATTTATATTTATTAGGAAAACATGATATTAAATATATTTAATAATATTTAATTAATCATAAATTTTGTTATCTCCAAAATATAAGGGTAAAATATAGAGTGGTTCAACAGATGGTACTATTGAAGTGACTTGGGCTGAGTTTACGAGGCTTTTTCGGGCCAAGTTCATCCCCGAGCACATCCAGGACAAGATGGAGCATGAGTTTCTTTCTCTCACTCAGGGCTCCATGATGGTTCTGGAGTATGAGGCCAGGTTTGCCAAGTAATCTAAATATGCTCCCCATATAGTTGCTAATGAGCGCAGGAAGGCTAAGAAGTTTGCGATGGGTCTCAAGCCATCACTGAGGTCGAGGCTTGTGGCTTTTGACCACCGCACCTTGGATGAGGCTCTCAGCGCAGTGTTCAGGAAGGAGAGCAAGATGGACCAGTACTTGGAAGAGAAGAAGGGATCGCAGAAGAGGTCCACGCCACCTTTCCAGAGGCAGGACAGGAAGAAGGCCATGTACCAATCATCGTAGCATCCAGCAGCATCTAGTCAGCAGACAGTTACACTACAGTCCCCCAGCTTCAGGTCTAGCAACAAGAAGGCGTGCCCTCACTGTGGAAGGGCACACGACAGCACCGAGTGTTGGAAGTTGGTAGGGAAGTGTCTC
>CM024762.1:51806005-51849446 GCA_014218235.1 Colocasia esculenta
ATCCCCCTCACGGATCCTTACACCCAGCCACAACTGGTCTTCCTTCAACCTGAAGGGAAAACAACCACCTGGATACCACCAGGTCTTCCTTCACCCAGAAGGGAACACAACTAATAAAAGGAAGTATAAGACAAGCTTCAGGAACTAACTCAAACAGCTACAATCTGAAGCAAACAAGCTCGAGAGAGAAGGAATTTAACACTGGTTTCTCTCCAAAGACTACACTTGCTCTCACAGGAATTTCTTCTTGAACACTGAGAGCTAAAGAGCTAAGGATGGATTGGAATAGAGTGCTTCGCTCTTGTTTGAATCACAGAAGACTTGAAGGATTGGCGATGCTTTCTTTCAGAATATATTCTTCAAAAAAGTGTTATCCTTCTCAGTCTTGAGTCTTGTATTTAAGCTTCTACTTGAAATTTGAACGTTAAAGATCCGTTGTCTCTCATCTGGTGTACGTTAGACAGGTCTGCAAGGAAGCTTCTGATCTTCAATTTTATCCTTTAGTACACGCCAGAGAAACATTTTAAATTGTATCTTGTGTCCACGTTGTACAATAAGTCTTGTCAGATATCTGCGAGCATATCACAATAAATAGAGGACAGCTAGGACTGTCGTCGATTGTTAGTTGCAGTTGGAACAGATATTGCAATATTAGCAAAGCTCCTTTCTGTCTAAAGGACGTAGACAGAGTAGCATAAAAGGGAAGATATTGTCTGCATGCTGATAGATACATCAGAGAGCATTGAATAGCTAGCAGTCAAACAGACGAGATACGACTTTGACTATTCAATGTATTTAAGAGTATTATACTGATACCAGAATGAAATGAACAAGCCCGATGCCTTATGACTATGAAATCGTTACACGAACGAATCGTTATAAGCATCAAAGAAATCGATGATTACTTACTAAATCGTTACTGATAAGCAAGTCGTTATAATCATCAAAGAAATGATATGAAACTCTTAACAAATCGTTGCACCAAGCAAATCGTTCTGAGTTCTAAAGAAATGTTTCGACAGAATCGTTACGAGGTCTAAAGAAATCGTTACGACTAGAAAGTCGTGTGAATTCCAAAGAATCGTTACGTCTTCTTTTCGAATTAAGAAATCGTTACGAGAACTAAAGAAACGTTACGGCTAGAAAGTCTTGTGAATTCCAAAGAAATCGTTACGAGAACTTAGAAATCGTTACGGCTAGAAAGTCGTTGTGAGTTCTAAAGAAATCGTTACGAGAACTTAAGAAATCGTTACGGCTAGAACGTCGTTGTGAATTCTAAGAAATCGTTACGAGAACTTAAGAAATCGTTACGGCTAGAAAGTCGTTTTGAGTTCTAAAGAAATCGTTACGAGAACTAAGAACTATTACGGCTAGAAGTCGTTGTGAGTTCTAAAGAAATCGTTACGAGAACTTAAGAAATCGTTACGCCAGAACAAGTCGTTCAAGTTCAAAAGAAATCGTTACTGAACTGAAGAAATCGTTACGACAGACAAGTCGTTACGCTTTCTAAAGAAATCGTTGCGATGTCTTATAGAATCGTTACGACGGTCAAGTCGTTACGCTTTCCAAAGAAATCGTTGCGATGTCATAGAATCGTTATGAGATCTTTAAGAAATCGTTACGGTATCGATTGTTTGAAACATCACGACTTTCGGTCAGAAAGGAAATGATCCTAATACTTATGAAATCGTTATGATGACTATTGAAATCGATATGAACTTATAAAGGAATCGTTCTGATTATCATAGAAGTCGATATGAAGTATGAAGAAGTCGATGCAATGACTTGGAAAAATTATGAAGTGAGAGTCTTACCTGATTGTCTTGAACTTTCTTTTACTTTATTTCCTGTCCCAAGGCTCAAGTAATTCATTAGTAATGTTTTGTAATCATCAAAATTAATATATAATAAGTGAATTAATTTATATGGAGAAGTTTGGTCATCAATCTCCCCTTTTTGATGATGACAAAATATACTAAACAACATAAAGGAAAACACATGTTTTTCAGAGTTGCATTAGTTTTCTCCCCTTTTTGTCAATAAGAAAAAGATAGTCTATGAGACAAAGAAGAGAGAAAGCTTTGTATTAAGTAGGAGGAAGATAATACAAGGAGACAAAAGGGAGGCATGCTGGGAAATAACAGTCCATGCCTTGATCTCCATGTCTTAAAATCTGTTGGAAACACCAGAAGCAACTGTAAATCAAGGACCCATGGATGGAATAGTCCTATGAATGTAGAGCTGCCGCTGCTTCTCCAGGAATTCTCCATACTGACCTCCGTTCAGTATGTATCTGAAGTAGGTGCTCTTTCCAAAGCTGGCACGATGGAGAAATCTATCAGAGAGATTGGATAGAAAATCTTCTGATCAAGAAGATCCTGCTTCAGAGCATAGAAGGCAGTATATCTGGCTGCCCACTGAACATAGATCTCTGAATGGGAGTAATAGAGTTGAGATCCAAGAAAGTTTCTTGCTGATAGAATAGGCTTGCTTGCCTGACTAGGGCACTGTTGATAGCTTCCAAGTGAAGAGGGGATGCGATATAGAGCTTTTCCCATTCGGTGGAGAAAGCCTTTTCACACTCAGAAAAGAGTGGAGCCAGGACTGAGACGAAATGCGGCCAGAGTGGTATTCTCTGAAAATGAACCGCAAAAAGGAAGGCAATCTGCCTGCTTGGCTGACATGCGGCCCATCGCCTAGCAACATATCTAGAGCATGGGAGCCGGCATCTGAGTCAAACACTAAGGAGTGTAGCTTCGGCAGAAGAACTGGAGAGTCGACTTTGAAACTTGCAAAATCTACCTGAGGGGAAGATTAACTGGATGTTCGGATCTCAGCATCACAATGGTGAATGAAACTGGTAAAACTGGACTTCGGCAGTTGTTCAAGTAGCAGAAATCACTGTACAGCTGGAAGTTCTTGGCAATTCTAATCTCTTTCAAATGAAAGGTCCCCAAGAGTTTTTTATGCTGAAGAGTAAACCACTCAGAAAGAGTGAGTGGGTGAGCTCTATGGGAAGGGATTCTGCCCTGGCAGTCAAGTATTGGTGTACTGAGCTTTGTTGCCCTTGACATTGGCCCACTGATCTTCAGTCTTGAACTCAGTGCCCTCAAAGATTTTGGATTTTTGAGGGTGGACAGCTGGGTAAAGGAAGAACAATGTTTAGATGCTCAGAGAGGTGAGGAAAGGAATACCATAGACGGTGGAAGTGGATGCATTTTTGAAGGTATTCCCTATAGATAGGTCTTCTCTGATGGTTCGAGGGTAAGAGAGTACCAAAGAGGAGGAAATAATGGTGAGGAGGGATGCTGACAGAGGATGAATGTTTCCTCTTTTTCTTGGCAGGACTGGGAGGATCAGTCCTGTGGATATGAGTGGCGTGTGGAGAATGGTGATGAGGGTATTTCTCTCAAATCATCCGGAATATTAGTGTCAAAGACACCAGAAGTGGAGGTTTTTCGGAATGAAGGTGACAGAGGAAGGAGGAGTAGGAGGATAGAAGAGGTGTTGGGATTGAAGGATGTAGATGGGTGAACTGGAGTGGTTTGAGTGGAGGTGAAGAAGGTGAGAATGATGATGGAGCTGAGGTGTGAGAAGGAGTGGGAGAGAAAGAAGGTTGAGATGAAATGAGAGAGGAGAAGGTTCGGTGCGAGGCATAGGGTGTTTGAGAGTTGGTGGTATTGGAGGGGCTGTAGAGGAGATGAAGGTGAGGAGAGGGTTGGAGTTGCAAGAGTAGAGTGTCAGGGGCCTTGGTAGCTTCAATGGCTCTTTCCCTTTTGCATGACCCTCTCTGACAACTGCAGACGGCCCAGATGGCCCTGATGCTGGCACTGATGGCCCTGGTGGCCCTGATGCTTGAGCTGAAGGCCTGCTGGCCGAGACTCTTGAGCTGGAGGCCTGGTGGCCGAGGAACAGCTGCTGATCTGCTCTGAGTAGTGCTGCAGAGAAAACCACTTGACCTTGAAAGAATTGCAAGCATGGACTTCATATCAGACATTTCCTTGTTGAAACACTTCATAGCATTTCGGACTGAAGATAGCTCAGAGGTGGTTGAAGCTTGACTGGTCAGAATGCCTTGCACACTGGTCTGAACTGATGATAAAATATCTCCTTGAGCCTTCAACAATCCATAACTGGCTTCAGATTTACTTTTCTGTGGCTCTTTCTTGGCCTTCTGTGAACCACTCTCTTTTGTTTGCTCTGCTGAGTGACAGGCTCCTCAATATGTACATGGCTTGCACTTGGTTCTTCACTTACAGGAGCGCTGGCAGGAGGAGGATTTTCCTGAGATGGTGCATCTGTCTCAGGAGCATTCTCTATCAATGGTTCCTCATTGCCAGTTTGCTCCCCCTGAATAGGAGCATGGAGATCAACATTTTCTAGCTCCCCCTGGGCAGGAGCTTCCTCCAAAACATTTTTCTCAAAGTGGCCTTCTGCCACGATTCTGACAATTTTGATTCACTAGCATGTTGTTCCCCTTGGCTGGGACATCTTCCAAAATCACTTCTTGTTGAGTAGCTGCTTGCACCTCAACACTGACAACTGATTCAGTCAAATTTTCTGTATGGCCTGGTGCCATAGCTTCTTCTTCATCAAGTCCACCTATTTCTGAAGTAACTGAGGTGGAGGGAAGAGAGTCAAAACATCTCTTAAAATAGAGGCAACTATTGAGGTGGGCAAAGGATCTGCCACACCTGCTACAGCTTCTTCCATTTGAACTTCTAGAGATGAGATTCAATTTCTATAATAGGTGATCCTGAAATCTCTGCTTGGAGTTCCACTGAGGGTACTGCTGCTGCTCTCTCTATACTGCTGCTGATCTTACCTCTAAAACTGCTGGAGGATCTGCTGCTTCTTCTTGAATCTCTGGGACATCTCCGATGATGGCCTCCCTCTGCCACAGAGGTCTTGGTCCATATCCCATTCTGCACTGAAAAACCACTTTTCTTAAGGTTCCTAGACCTTATAGACTAGCCATCTTTTCCACAACAGCTCCAGTAAATCAACTCAAAATGCTTGAAAATCTTGGTTAGGAGATGAGCGTAGGGCAAGGATACATTCATTTTGCTCTTTGTATCCCAGATTTGAGCACTAGCAAACTTCATTCTCTCCAACATGACTGCGGCCAAGTTAATTATCTTCTTATTCTGGATTACCCAAACATCATATCCGAATCTTCCCTAGTGCAAGATGAGAAAGTGGCACTCCGGGGAACCATAATTTGGCAGATAATGAAATGGAGTAGACGGTTGAATGCAGACATTTGATTGATATCTAATTTTCCGTCTTTCAGCCTGAAACCTGGACCTATAATGCCAAGACCCTTTGCTTCATCGTTCACGGTGTGAACCCCACTATGTCCAGATGTCTTCACTCCAAACAACGTGTGCAGGAGTTCATGGTCTACCTTAATTTGGATACCCTTAACAGAGAGACAAGGGACCCATCCGCCTCTGTCTTCAGACAAACGAAAAAGGCTTTCACCAGGTCGGGATAGCTTACCTCGGTGAAAGTGGCAACATCCATCCACTACATCCTTCTCAAAGCTTCTACTAAACTGCTCATGCCATTCTTCTCTAGATTCTGAACATCCACTGCCTTGTTTCCGCAAATCTTCGTCTTGACGAAGGTAAACCTTTCCTGCTCCTTTGGGACAGAAACTCAGCACTGTAGCCCCCTACACTTCCGGAGATCATCGGAGCGGCCATGGGTAGAGAGAAGAAAACGGTTCTGGAGAAGGAGATGATGGAAGAGATGGAAGCCCTCGAGGGATTCTTCGCGGAAGAAAGAAAGCTTCAAATCTTGCAGAGAGTCGATGTCGGAATCGTTAGGGCATCGGCTTTGGGCGAACAGATAAAAGAGAAAAGGGTAAAGGTGAAGATGTTCGTTCTCAGAACTATTTGACTAATTAAAATTACTTTATCGAAAACAGGAAGCGCCAAAAGGCGGTAACGCAGAAGGCGACAAAAGGGTTTGACGAGTCAACTGCTTTTAACACAACAGCGGTCAAAGAAGAGTAAATAAGCTGAGTTTTGCTTAAAGTCAGGGAAAGAGAAAATTTTATTAATCTGAAAAATTATATGCCAATTTAAATACAGAAATCTTTTCACAAATTGCACATCCCTAATTCCCTTCTAAGAGATGTAAATCTCTCTTCAGGTAGGGCTTTTGTGAAGATATCTGCTAGTTGACCATTTGTATCTATAAAAGAAATTTCTAAGTTACCATTAGCTACATGATCTCGAATGAAGTGATATCTAACCTTAATATGTTTAGTCCTTGAGTGTTGCATTGGATTCTTGGTGAGGTTGATGGCACTTGTATTATCACACAGTAGTGGAATTGACTTGATATGAATGCCGAAATCCTCAAGTTGTTGCTTTATCCATAGGAGTTGTGTACAGCAACTTCCAGCAACAACATATTCTGCCTCAGCTGTTGATAGAGCTACTGAATTTTGTTTCTTGGAGGACCAAGATATAAGACATCCTGCAAGAAACTGACAACAACCACTGGTGCTCTTTCTATCTACTTTGCATCCAAGCAAATCTGCATCAGAATATCCTACTAATCTTATTCACAAGATTTTGGATACCAAAGACCTAAATCATGAGTTCTAGCTAATACCTAAATATTCTTTTCACAGAAATTAAATGAGACTCTCTAGGGTCTGCTTGATATCTAGCACACATGCATACACTAAATAAAATGTCTGGTCTACTTGCAGTTAAGTAAAGTAATGACCCTATCATACCTCTATAGTTCTTTTGATCTACCTTTTTACCATTTTGATCACTGTCCATTCTGGTTGATGTGCTCATTGGCGTTGATAGTGGCTTTGCACCTTCAAATCCAAATTTCTTTAACAGCTCTTTGGTGTACTTGGCTTGACAGATGTGAGTGCCTTCCTTCCCTTGCTTAATTTACAATCCAAGGAAGTAGTTTAGCTCCCCCATCAACTCATTTCAAATTCCCCTTGCATAAGCTTTTCAAAGTACTTGCAAAGAGACTCATCAGTAGATCCAAAAATAATATCATCTACATATATTTGTACAAGAAGTATATGTTTGACTTTAGATTTTATAAATAATGTACTATCTACTTGACCTCTAGTGAAACCATGATCTAATAAGAAAGTACTGAGCCTCTCATACTAGGCTCTAGGTGCTTACTTTAAACCATATAAGCCTTATGGAGTTTAAATACATGATTTGGAAATTCGGTGTCATCAAAACTGGAGGTTGTTCAACATACACTTCCTCCTTGATAAAACCATTTAAAAGGCTGATTTGACATCCATTTGAAACAATTTTAAATCTAATGCAGATGCTAAGCAAGTAAAATCCTAATAGCCTCAAGTCTAGCCACAGTGCATAGGTTTCATCGAAATCTATGCCTTTTTCTTGGGAATAGCCTTGAGCTACCAGTCTGGCCTTGTTCCTTAAGATTACTCCAGACTCGTCCAGTTTATTTCTGAACACCCACTTGGTGCCAATAACTGAATGATTGGATGGTCTAGGAATAAGTGACCATACTTGGTTTCTCTTGAACTGATTTAGTTCATCTTGCATGTCTATTATCCAAGATTCATCAGTTAAAGCTTCATTGACTGTCTTAGGCTCTATTTGAGAAACAAATGCTAAATAATCACAAGGGATTACATTACCTCTTGTTCTTACCCCTACGGATGGATCACCAATAATATTCTCAGGAGGTGATCTTTCTGATGTCTCCATTCTTTTGGAAGATTTTCATGTTGAATTTCAGTTTGCTGCAGTTCTTCCAGAGATGGGTCTTCCTTGTCCTTAATTGAGGTATTCTTTAATTCTTCGAACAAGTCTCTGCATCATCAATGTCACTAATTTCTTCTTCTTCAAGGAAGGGTTAGATTCATCAAAAATAACATGCACAGATTGTTCAATTAATAATGAACGTTTATTGAAAACTCTATAACTTTTGGGTTTAGAAGAGTACCCCATAAAGATGCTTCATCTGATTTGGCATCTAACTTACCAATGTCCCTTTTTCCATTGTTGTGGATGAAACGGACATCCAATATTTTGAAGTGACTGATCTTTGTTTCTTTCCCTTGTAGAGTTCATAAGCAGTCTTCTTCAGAATTGGCCTGATTATTACCTATTATGATATAGCTTGCAGTGTTGATGGCTTCGGCCCAAAAATATCTTGGCAAGTCATATTCTGATAACATGGTTCTTGCCATATCCAAAAGAGTTCTGTTTTTCCTCTCAGCAATTCCATTCTGTTGAGGTGTCCTTGGTGCTGAGAAGTTGTGCTCAATTCCTTGATCATTACAGAACTTTGCAAACTTTTCATTCTGAAACTCATCACCATGATCTGATCGGATAGAGATAATGGTGAACTTCTGATCTTTCTGAACTTTCTTGCTGAAGCTGACAAAATTATCAAAGGTGTCATCTTTGTGCTCTAGAAAGGATACCCAAGTAAATCTTGAGTAATCATCAACTATGACAAATCCAAAATTCTTTCCTCCAAGACTGGTAGTCCTCATTGGCCCAAATAGATCCATATGAAGTAATTCTAATGGCTTTGAGGTGGTCACTACTGTCTTTGATTTGAAAGAGCTCTTGGTGTACTTTCCTCTTGCACAAGGTCTGCAGATGCTATCCATTTTTGAGTTGACCTTTGGCAATCCTTCCACTAGATTCTCTTTCTGAGCTTGTTCAATCCATCCAAGCTGCAGTGGCCCAGTCTTCTGTGCCACAGCTCTGTTGATTGATCTTTGCTGGCTGCCAAACAGACATCTTGATCCTTGAGTTCCTTGAGATAGAGAACATACAATTTCTTTCTCTATATGCTTCAAATATGACTGCTCCATCCTTTAATATACTGCACTTTGATTCTTGGAACTGAATCTGATGGCCTTTGTCACACAACTGGCTGATGCTGATGATATTGTGCTTTAATCCTTTGACCAGCATACATCTTTAATAACTGATTTTCCTTTGATGTTCACGGACCCACTTCCTATCACTGTGCCTTTTCCATTATCTCCATAGGTGACTGTTCCTTTTTCAGCTTGGAGATTAACGAAAAGCTTCTGGTTGCCTGACATGTGCCTTGAGCATCCACTATCCAAATATCATTTGGATGCTTGAATTTCCCTGAAATTTAAACATTAAGTTTTAGGTACCCAAGTTCTTTTGGGTCCTGAAGGGTTAGTATCATCAATTTTCCCTTTTTTTTATCCACTTTTTGTTCTTAGTGGGACAGGTTGCTTTACTGTGTCCCAGTTTATTACAATGATTGCAACAGTTGTTCTAGTTATTCTTTCAATTGGAGTGTATTTAAATTTTTGGTGGCTTTTGTCCTTTTCGGATATAAACTCAGGGTTGGATAAATATTAGGAAAGACTTTAGTTTCTTCATTTCTGAGGGAGTGTAACCGAATCCATGTTTCTTCTTGTTTGATCTTTTAGCTCCATTTATCATTAGAAGGGATTTATTATTTGTGAATTTGTTTATTGTGCTTGTTAAATGTTCATTTTCTTTATTAGTCTTTCTATTTCTGTTTTAAGTTCACTTAAGTATTCCTGTTTTTCTAAGTGTGTTATTTTTCTGTTTTTCTCTTTTAAATCTTCATATAATAATTCATTTCTTCTTTTATGTTCTGTTATTTGCTTTTCAAGTTCTTCATTTTTTGCTTTTAGATCCGAATTAGTGTTTTCTAAACATATTACATTTTTCTTGCTACTTTTAAGTTTTAGATACTTCTTTATATTTATCATAGAGTTCATTAAAAGCACTTTCTAGATTGTCAGAATCTGAATCATTACAGGAATCAAAGGAAGAGTCAGAAGTTACCTTGTCTTCGGTGTTGGCCATGAGAGCCAGGTTGGCTTCTTCTCCATCACTGCTTGAACTTGACTCACTGTCTGAGTCACTGCTGTTCTCCCAAGCAGCTGCCATTGCCTTCTTTTTATACTTCTTGAATTTTCTGAAATTATCCTTCTTCTTGTGATCATTCTTCTTAAGCATTGGACAATCTGCCTTGATGTGTCCAGGCTTTTTGCATTCATAGAATATCACTTCTCCTTTCTTCGAATCCTTTACTTCTGGTTTTCTGAGATCTTTATTTTTCTTGAAAAATCTTCTCCCAGACTGAAACTTTTTCTTCTTTGCTAGAATTCTTTGAAGTCTTCGAGACAGTATTGCTTCTTCATCATCACTGTCCTTACTGCTTTCACTGTTGTCCAATGATTCTTCTGATATATCATCATTTGCCTTGAGAGCGTTTGATTGCTTCTTTCTGCTGGAGGATTCTCCTAATCTCTCCATATTTATCTCATGAGCCATAAGGGATCCTATTAACTTCTCCAATGACATTAGTTTTAGATCATTGGCTTCCTCAATGGCTGTTACCTTTGGAGTCCATGAGGATGGCAGAGATCTGAGGATCTTCCTGACCATATCTGGTACAGCATAGACTGTTCCAATCCAGCTAATCGTTTGTGATATCTGTGAATCTACTGAACATTTGGTTTATGGATTCACCTGACTGCATCTGGAATCTTTCATATTGAGCCACAAGAATGTCGATTCTTGTCTCCTTTACCTTATCTGTCCCTTCATAGGTAATCCTGAGCTTTTCCCACATTTCCATTGCGGATTTGCAAGCTAAAACTCTGTTGAATTCTTTCTTGCTGAGGGCACAGCACATGATGCTCTTGGCTTTGCAGTTTAAGGAGATTCTTTTTCTGTCGTCATCTGTCCACTAAGCCTTTGCATTGGTGACTAAAAGATCGCCTTCTTCTACAATGGACCATATTGTATAATCGTGGCCTTGTAGAAAGTACTCCATTCTTGTCTTCCAATAGGTATAATCTTCTCCATCAAACAAAGGAGGTCTGTTGACTGACTGACCTTCGAAGTTACCTTGGGCTGCCATGGATCTTTACTCTTCAGATCGTTGGATCTTCTTCTTTGTCGAAGAGACTCGCTCTGATACCACTTGTTGCCCAGCTAGCTAGCCCAGAGGGGGGGTGAATGGGTTATTAAAATTTGATCTTTGATTAATACCTGTTCACTAAAAGGATTACACAACAACTTAAACAAGGTTAGAGTTAGAGGAAATGAGATAGCAAACACACAAAACACAATCACAAGGCACAAGGATTTTTATCCTGGTTCGGAACTCCTCTCCACAGGAGACCTACGTCCAGTCCCTGAGCAATACCTCAGGATTTCACTAACAAGGGTACTATCCCCCTCACGGATCCTTACACCCAGCCACAACTGGTCTTCCTTCAACCTGAAGGGAAAACAACCACCCTGGATACCACCAGGTCTTCCTTCACCCAGAAGGGAACACAACTAATAAAAGGAAGTATAAGAACAAGCTTCAGGAACTAGCTCAAACAGCTACAATCTGAAGTAAACAAGCCTCGAGAGAGAAGGAATTTTAACACTGGTTTCTCTCCAAAGACTACACTTGCTCTCACAGGAATTTCTTCTTGAACACTGAGAGCTAAAGAGCTAAGATGGATTGAAATAGAGTGCTTCGCTCTTGTTTGAATCACAGAAGACTTGAAGGATTGGCGATGCTTTCTTTCAGAATAATATTCTTCAAAAAAGTGTTATCCTTCTCAGTCTTGAGTCTTGTATTTAAGCTTCTACTTGAAATTTGAACGTTAAAGATCCGTTGTCTCTCATCCTGGTGTACGTTAGACAGGTCTGCAAGGAAGCTTCTGATCTTCAGTCTTTTATCCTTTAGTACACGCCAGAGAAACATTTTAATATCTTGTATCTTGTGTCCAACGTTGTACAAATAAGTCTTGTCAGATATCTGCGAGCATATCAACAATAAATAGAGGACAGCTAGGACTGTCGTCGATTGTTAGTTGCAGTTGGAACAGATATTGCAATATATAGCAAAGCTCCTTTCTGTCTAAAAAGGACGTAGACAGAGTAGCATAAAAGTGGAAGATATTGTCTGCATGCATGAGAGATACGTTCAGAGAGCATTGAATGCGTAGAAGTCAAACAGACGAGATACGACTTTAACTATTCAACGTATATTAAAGAGTATTATACTGATATAACAATGAAATGAACAAGCCCGATGCCTTTATGACTTATGAAATCGTTACACGAATCGAATCGTTATAAGCATCAAAGAAATCGATGTGATTACTTACCAAATCGTTACTGATAAGCAAGTCGTTATAATCATCAAAGAAATCGATATGAAACTCTTAACAAATCGTTGCACCAAGCAAATCGTTCTGAGTTCTACAGAAATCGTTTCGATAAGCAAATCGTTACGAGGTCTAAAGAAATCGTTACGACTAGAAAGTCGTTGTGATTTCCAAAGAAATCGTTACGAGAACTTAAGAAATCGTTACGAGAACTAAAGAAATCGTTACGGCTAGAAAGTCGTTGTGAATTCCAAAGAAATCATTACGAGAACTTAAGAAATCGTTATGGCTAGAAAGTCGTTGTGAGTTCTAAAGAAATCGTTACGAGAACTTAAGAAATTGTTACGGCTAGAAAGTCGTTGTGAATTCTAATGAAATCGTTACGAGAACTTAAGAAATTGTTACGGCTAGAAAGTCGTTGTGAGTTTTAAAGAAATCGTTACGAGAACTTAAGAAATCGTTACGGCTAGAAAGTCGTTGTGAGTTCTAAAGAAATCGTTACGAGAACTTAATAAATCGTTACGACAGACAAGTCGTTACAAGTTCAAAAGAAATCGTTACGAGTACTAACGAAATCGTTACGACAGACAAGTCGTTACGCTTTCTAAAGAAATCGTTGCGATGTCTTATAGAATCGTTACGACGGTCAAGTCGTTACACTTTCCAAAGAAATCGTTGCGATGTCATAGAATCGTTATGAGATCTTTAAGAAATCGTTACGGTATCGATTTGTTTGGAACATCACGACTTTTCGGTCAGAAAGGAAATCGATGATAATACTTATGAAATCGTTATGATGACTATTGAAATTGATATGAACTGATAAAGGAATCGTTCTGATTATCAATAGAAGTCGATATGAAGTATGAAGAAGTCGATGCAATGACTGGGAAAAATTATGAAATGAGAGTCTTACCTAATTGTCTTGAACTTTCTTTTACTTTTATTTCCTGTCCTCAAGGCTCAAGTAATTCATTAGTAATGTTTTGTTAATCATCAAAATTAATATATAAATAAGTGAATTAATTTATATGGAGAAAGTTTGGTCATCATCCTTTTTTTAGGGGCTTGATGTCACTACAAGAAAAAACGGCATTTCCGACGGATACAATCCGTCGGAAATCCGACGGCAATCCATCGAAAACATCGCCTTCCGACAGCTCTCCGTCGAGTGGTCGTCGAAATGATCCGTCGGAAATATCTGGTCAGAAATTTTCGACGGTAATAAAATTCGCCGGCAATCCGTCGGAAAATACCCACCGAATATTCCGTCAGAAATGGCGTCGGTATTTTCCGACTGAAAACGTCGAAAAAATTTGTCAAAAATTTGGTCAGTATTTGCCGACCAACCACTGTCGGAAAATCCGTCGGTAAATTCCGACAGGAAAATCCGTCGGAAAATTATCCGTCGGCACTTTAGACAGAAATGCCGACGGTTTTGTTCCGTCGGTAAACTGCATTTTCCGACGGCCATCTATCCGTCGGAAAAGCTGTCGGAAAATCCTATAATTCTTTTAATAAAAAATAACAATGATTTTTTAAACCCGCTACAATACAATATTCATACATTTCACAACAAGTACTCACAATCAACAGAAAATCATAAAACATAAAAAATATAAAATCATACACAAAAAAAATACTAAAAATCAAGACACGTCTTCTGGATCGTCTGCTGTCCCCGCCTCATGATCGTCAGGTGCCGAAGGTGGATCCGATATTAAAAAATAATAATATGAGAAACATTAATAAAAATTAATATACATACATTATTTTCAAAAATTAATTTAGAATATGTGATTATTTCTCAAGTTTAATTAGAAACCATTTTTTATCATTTATATACTTGGGTTTTTTTTAGATTAGTGATTTGAGCGCCGAACCCAATCCGGGAATTTAAATCGGATTCTGTTAGTTCGCACACGTCAATTTAACCCACCCGGTCGTGTCGGAGCGAACGACACACCAATCAGATCCCTATTTGGGATTTTGGACCCCCGGGTTGTGTGTTTTGACCCTTTAGACTTGAGTTTTTTTTAGATCCGTCATTTCAACGCCCAACCCAATCCGGGAATCCAAATCGGATTCCGTCAGTTCCAACACGTCAATTTACCCACCCGGTCGTGTCGGAGTGAATGGCATGCCGATCAGATCCCTATTTGGATTTTGTACCCCCGGGTTGTGTGTTTTGACCCTTTAGACTTGGGTATTTTTTAGATCCGTCATTTCAACGCCGAACCCAATCCAGGAATCTAAATCGGATTCCGTCAGTTCGCACACGTCAATTAACCCACTCGGTCGTGTCGGAGCAAACGGCACGCCGATCAGATCCTTATTTGGGATTTTGTACCCCCGAGTTGTGTGTTTTGACCCTTTAGACGGGTTTTTTTTAGATCCATCATTTCAACGCCCAACCCAATCCGGGAATCCAAATCAGATTCTGTTAGTTCGCACACGTCAATTTAACCCACCCGGTCGTGTCGGAGTGAATAGCACACCGATCAGATCCCTATTTGGGATTTTGGACCCCCGGGTTGCGTGGTTTGACCCTTTAGACTTGAGTTTTTTTTAGATCCATCATTTCAACGCCCAACCCAATCCGGGAATCCAAATCGAATTCCGTCAGTTCGCACACGTCAATTTAACCCACCCGGTCGTGTCGGAGTGAACGGCATGCCGATCAGATCCCTATTTGGGATTTTGGACCCCCGGGTTGTGTGTTTTGACCCTTTAGACTTGGGTTTTTTTTAGATTCGTCATTTCAACGCCGAACCCAATCCAGGAATCCAAATCAGATTCCGTCAGTTCGCACACGTCAATTTAACCCACCCGGTCGTGTCGGAGCGAACGACACGCCAATCAGATTCCTATTTGGGATTTTGTACCCCTGGGTTGTGTGTTTTGACCCTTTAGACTTGGGTTTTTTTTAGATCCGTCATTTCAATGCCCAACCCAATCCGGGAATCCAAATCGGATTCCGTCAGTTCGCACACGTCAATTTAACCCACCCGGTCGTGTCGGAGCAAATTGCATGCCGATCAGATCCCTATTTGGAATTTTGGACCCCAGGTTGTGTGTTTTGACCCTTTAGACTTGAGTTTTTTTTAGATCCATCATTTCAACGCCCAACCCAATCCGGGAATCCAAATCGGATTCCATCAGTTCGCACAAGTCAATTTAACCACCCGGTCGTGTCGGAGTGAACGACACGCCGATCAGATCTCTATTTTGGATTTTGTACCCCCGGGTTGTGTGTTTTGACCCTTTAGACTTGGGTTTTGTTTAGATCCGTCATTTCAACGCCCAACCCAATCGGGAATCCAAATCGGATTTTGTCAGTTCGCACACGTCAATTTAACCCGCCCGGTCGTGTCGGAGCAAACGGCACACCGATCAGATCCCTATTTGGGATTTTGTACCCCCGGGTTGTGTGTTTTGACCCTTTAGACTTGGGTTTTTTTTAGATCCATCATTTCAACGCCCAACCCAATCCGGGAATCCAAATCGGATTCCGTCAGTTCGCACACGTCAATTTAACCCACCTGGTCGTGTCGGAGCGAACGGCACGCCGATCAGATCCCTATTGGGATTTTGTACCCCTGGGTTGTGTGTTTTGACCCTTTAAACTTGGGTTTTTTTTAGATCCATCATTTCAACGCCCAACCCAATCCCGGAATCCAAATCGGATTCCGTCAGTTCGCACACGTCAATTTAACCCACCCAGTTGTGTCGGAGCGAACGACATGCCGATCAGATCCCTATTTGGGATTTTGTACCCCCGGGTTGTGTGTTTTGACCCTTTAGACTTGGGTTTTTTTTAGATCCGTCATTTCAACGCCGAACCCAATCCGGGAATCCAAATCGGATTCCGTCAGTTCGCACACATCAATTTAACCCACCCGATCGTGTCAGAGCAAATGGCACACCCATCAGATCCCTATTTGGGATTTTGGACCCCCGGGTTGTGTGTTTTGACCCTTTAGACTTGAGTTTTTTTTAGATCCGTCATTTCAACGCCCAACCCAATCCGGGAATCCAAATCGGATTCCGTCAGTTCGCACACGTCAATTTAACCCACCCGGTCGTGTCGGAGCGAACGGCACGCCGATCAGATCCCTATTTGGGATTTTGTACCCCCGGGTTGTGTGTTTTGACCCTTTAGACTTGGTTTTTTTTAGATCCGTCATTGGAACGCCTTTTACACTTCTGTTAGGTTAATTAATTTAGATTTTTTTTTTTTTTTACCTTTTGACATTCTTTAGTGGTTTCATTTCATTCAAAGTATATGAAATTAATAGTAATACTGACCTGAGGGGCTGGCTGTGAGGGGCGTACTCCCTGCATGGCTGATATCAACTGCTGAACTATATAGCCGAAGTGCGTTCGTAGCTCTTCCTGTAGCTCTTCCCGAATGAGGGTTCTAATCTCCTCTACACCACTGACGGGCGGCGCAGCAGATGAACTCGCGTATGCCAGAGGAGCGACCGAACTCGCATATGAGGACAACACTGGAGTAGTATCCATGCTGTCCCGAAATCCGTACACTCGACCCTTCCTCGGCCCTCCCGCTGCGTCGACCCAAGCCTCCGGATCCAAGTCTGGCTGGGAGTGCCCTCTGCATAGCGATCCGCCATCGTCCTGTCATAGGTCTCCTACAGAACAAATTAAAACTAAATTATTGAAAATAAATTATTTTAATATCTTAATTGAATTCAAAATTTATAGCTTGACTTACAACAATCGTGCGAGCACTCTCGCTAACATAGTCATCCGTCCCCGTCCTCTTATGAGTCCGATCAAATAACTCGCGAAAAGTAGGGGCACGCTCGAGCTCGTGATGCTTACAATTCAACAAAATTAGTTAGTTTCACAATAATAATCAATGTATTAAGCAATTGAACAATAATATGCTTACCAATTTTTGGCTGTGGGTCACATAAGATACGGACCCACTAGTATGCACATTCTTCTCCGATGAGTGATCGGTTGCGTTTTGCCGCCTGTGATCGCTCCTGCCATGGTCCAGTAGCCCAACGCTCACAAAGGGACTCCCAATAGTCCCTCCTCAGCCAAACAGGGCCGTAATCCAGCCAAGCCATAGGATCCCGATTGCCTGTGGTCTTCATTGCCTTCTCCCGGCCTCCCACATCGACTTTCTTAAATTAGTCTGGGCAGTAGACTCCCAGATGGCTCGAGCTCGAGGGAGATCCTCAGGTCTCGTGAACGCGTACCTCCGCCGTAAAGAAATAAAATTACTCAACTTCTGCACTAACAGAGATAGTAATTAAATAAATGACTTCAAATCAGTAAAAATTAATAATACCACGAACATGTCAAATAATAAATCTCGGACGGGCACCGGGATCTCTCTCCATGCATCCACTGGTCCTGGAATATGTGCGTGGACCAGAGTCGTAATATAGCGGGAAGCAGAACCGGGATCTATCTTCCCCCGTGCAATTGCACATTAATTTTGTACATGAAATGTATAACATAAATAACAAATACAGTAAGTTTGAAGTGATCAAGTTTACCCTGAGATCCAACATGGCTGTCGTCCCGGTAGCTGAGGCCCCTCCTCATCCGCTGCTGGATGCTGGCTCTCCACCTCTGTTGAAAACAATTAAGTACACTATTGTGTATAAATTGGAAGAAAAGAAACATACTAATCTATGGAACATACATGTACCTGGTGGTGAGGAAGAAGGGAAAGGTAGCGCTACTCGCGTGGTCGACGGGGAGGCGGTCCCTGCAAATTTATACACATTAGAAAATATGAATTTAAATTGAACAATAATATATAGAGTTTTGTGTTTACATATACGTATACCTGTCGTCGGGACTGCTGGCGGGACGGGGAGGTAGTCCCTACATAATTGTATGTACGTTAGATCTCGTGAATTAATATAAACAATAATATGTAGAGTTTTGTGTGTACATATGCATATACCTGTCGCCGGGATGAGCGGCGTAGACGGGGAGACAGTCCCTGCAAAATTGTATGTACGTTAGAAAATATGAATTTAATATGAACATATATAAAAACTCTTGTGTGTACATATGCATATACCTGTCGTGGACGGGGACGCAGACCCTCGGCCTACGGACGTGGAAACCGTCTGACTCCGTCTTCCACGTACCATATCTCTATTGAGATAAATAAAGATATAACATGTCATCATCACTCAAATTTGAAGTAGCTATTGAATAACATATAATTAACAACAACACGAAGTTCTTACAGAATGTAGGGTATATTATCTATATTCATCATCAGATGCTGAAGATATGTTTAATTCAGCCATCATCCTCCTCGAATTTGTCCTCATCTGTCGGGACTCTTTCTCCACATCAGACTCCACCTCCCGCTCAAGGGCATTTGGGTCACTTCTTCCTGTTCGTTATCCTTATATAAGCAAATTGTTTCATTTATATCATCAACACTGAACTGCGTAGAAGCCGCCAACTCTCGTGCGTCACTCCGATCTGATTGGAAAAATTGTCGTTAACACCTTCGAGGTCATCATCAGCCTGGAGAAGCTCATACTCAGGGAATAGCCTTGATTTCACTCTACATGCAGCCCACCAATCTCTCAATTTGAGGGATGAATAATTTGAATAATAAACTTGTTGGGCTTGTGCTGCTAGAATGAATGGCTCATACGTACTCAACTTGGACTTATGCTTGACATCGACAATCCATATGTTGTGTCATTACGAATAGAGGTCGGATCAAACTAATGACACTTGAAGAGAATTACATTGTTGTCTTGTCCCAAAAATTGCAGTTCAATGACTTCTTCGAGAATGCCATAATAGTCTATTTCATTTTCATTGTAGGCACTTCCCTTTACACATACGCCGCTGTTCATCATAGATTTATTCCATCCATAATCCCTCGTGTGAAATCGGTATCCATTCACAATGTAGCCTGGATAGACGCGTACAATCTTCGAGGGCCCATAACTGATCTCTTGTACTCTTGAATCAGTAACCAAACCATGTTCAACCTATTATTAAAAAAGGGACAGACAATGACAAATTATGCCAACTAAGTATGCATAAGAGCATAACACTTATGCTTCAAAATATTTAGACACTTATCGAGATCTTAACCAAGTAGGAAAAGACTTCTCTCGTTCCTTTTCAACTTGCACGTCAGTCAGACGTGGATTCCGTTGCAGTATGACCGAGTCAAACTCTCTGCAATGTAAATGTCACACAACCTCTAAGTACTGCAGTATTGCTCGCAAATGATGTATTTCATTAGTGTTGAGAGCTTACTCAATGTAAGGGTCTAGTTCTGCGCAATTCATAAATACGTAGATCTCCGCAGCTACCAACTCTCTATCTTCGAGTGCGCGAGTAGAAGAATATCCAAATGCTCGCCCGGACACTTGAACACAGAAAGTCGGTCAGACACATTGGAATCTCCACCATCATCATTACGTGGAGGTCGAGTGCGTCGGGTTCGGATATCCATGTCAAAGTACATCGAACAAAAGTTCGATATCTCTTCAATAAGGTACGCCTGGGTAATGGAGCCCTCAACTTGTGCTTTGTTGCAGACTTTCATCTTAAGATCGTGCATGCACCTACGACAATAATTCCAATGAATACATATGAAATATAAAAGATCGTCGTAATGTGAATAAATTGAGACATATGAATATACCTCTCAAACGGATACATCCATCAAATTGTACTGGTCCTCCGACCCTAGCCTCAAATGGTAAATGGATGATCAGGTGCTCCATTGAATCAAAGAATGCTGGAGGAAATATCTTCTCTAATTTGCAGACTGTCTGTATTATATTTTGCTCCATATTTTGCAAGTCATGAAGTCTGAGTTCTGATGCAGATAAAATCCTGAAGAATTGACTCAGCTCAGTCATTGCTCCCCATATTTGCTTCGGCAACAACTCACGAAAAGCAAGTGGCATCAGTCTTTGCATGAAAACATGGCAGTCATGACTCTTCATTCCGTATATTTTCCCCTCGTTGACATTTACACAACAGGTAATATTCGAGACATATCCATCCGGAAATCTCAATTGCTTCAACCATTGCAACACTTCCTTAATCTGTCTAGCCCCAAGCACATATGAAGCTTTAGGTTGCACCACTTTTCCACTAACATGCTGCAGCTCTAGTTCTAGATGTCTGCAAAGTACTTTCAAATCCATTCGTGCCTTGACGTTATCCTTCGTTTTACCTTTGACATCCATAACTGTGTTGAACACATTATCAAAAACATTCTTCTCTATATGCATGACGTCTAGGTTATGTCGTATCAAAAGTGTAGACCAATAAGGCAATTCCCAAAATATGCTTTGCTTCACCCAATTGTGATCCTTCCCAAAGCCGGGGATTTGTCAGGTACTACCAGCCAGTTGTGATACAGTCGGTAAGTTTTGACCTGCCTCGCCATGTTTCCACCAGACACCGTTCCATATCTACCTCCTCCATCACAATTGTATTTTTTATAAAAGAATCCTTTTGCTTTCGGAAAGGATGGTCACTCAGTAGAAACCGACGGTGACAATCGAACCAACATGATTTCCCCCAGATTTCAATACGAATGATTTAGAATCCTCCATGCAATAAGGACATGCCAACCTCCCATGTGTGCTCCAGCCAGATAACATGTCGTACGCTGGAAAGTCACTTATTGTCCACATTAATGCAACCTTCAAATTGAAATTCTGTTTTCTGGATGCATCATAAGAGAGAACCCCATCTGACCTATACAATTTTAGTTCATCAATCAACGGTCTGAGATATATGTCTATATTTTTTCCTGGACTTTTTGGACCCGGAATCAGCAATGAAAGGAACAGATTCTCATGCTTCATGCACATGCCTGGCGGAAGGTTATACGGTGTTAGAAATACTGGCCAACATGAGTAAGATGCCACCGAGCCTCCGAATGGATTGAAACCGTCTGTGCATAAACCCAGCCGTACGTTGCGTGGATCCCTTGAGAAGTAAGGATGAGTACGGCTAAAATGAGCCCAAGATTCACCATCGGAAAGTTGACTCATTTCACCATCGTCACGACGGACTCTTTCCGCATGCCAAGTCATGTGTCCAGCTGTCTTCGGGGACATGAACAACCGCCGCAATCTAGGTGTGATCGGAAAGTACCGTAATGACTTATAGGGAACATCCTTCTGCTTTGACTTGTCCCCTCTCTTAGGCTTGAATCTATCATGCTTACAAATACAACATGATGTCTTATCTGCATCATCTTTGTAGTACAACATACAGTGATTCGGACATGCATCAATTTTCATAAAACCAAGCCCTAGATCATTCACCATCTTCTTCGCACGGTAAAAATCAGTAGGTAACCTCTCTGATTGAGGAAGCATACTCTTGACGAGTAAGAGAGCCGATCAAAACCTCTTTCCCATATGAAATTCAGATTTCAAATTCAGTAGCTGCAACACTGCAGACAACTGTGTATGCTTCTCCCAACCATCCCATAATGGCTCATCAACATCTCGAAGTAACTGATAAAATCTTTGAGCTGTATCATTCGACACTTCTTCATTTGTTTGATCTTCATGAATATTGAACTTCGGACAGCAGCATCGACAACCATGTCTACGTACGTACTTGTGGAGGCAAAGTAATTAGCTGGTGTAGACGACTGAATATTCAACTCACCATGAGACGACCATAACTCATAATGGGCAACAAATCCTCTCGTATACAAATGATGCTGCACATTCCATGTCGATATCCACTTTCTGTTCTTACAAGCCGAACATGGACATCGGATGTTACCCATCGGATCAACTGCTACTGATGAATTACTCAATGCAAACTGAATAAAATTGTCAACTCCGTCTTTAAATTCCTCGGTCACAACTCCATTCACTATTCCACGGTACATCCATGACCGATTCTCATAAGACATTTTTCCTACAGATTAAATGTCATGTCACAAGTTAAAATCCAACACACCCTCACATCATTCAAGTACCATACATATGATACATACGTTATATGGAGAGTCCCAGAGCTAATGGGTGAAACAAAGCGTTGACGTAACGATAAATGAAGAGTAAGCATACATGAATATCAAATAAATTTGAGCACTATATAAATACTTAATGATATTGAACATTAAATAACACAAACCGTGATGTCTTCATATTAGGCCACCACCACTTGATCGGCTCTTTATTCACCAGCTTCTCATTAGATTTCCTAGGTTTTGAACTAACCACTGGTATCCCTAAATATAGTTTGCCATACATCTCTTCGTACATATGGGAAGACATAACTTTCATAATGTCAAGTTCTTTGACACAATTATTTTTCACAAATTTTGACCAGTCTTTTCCACTAAACATGTATATACTACCACACCAACTGCGTCGTAAGATTACAGAATATCGCAGTCCTTTTTCATCTTGAACAATAACATATAATCCACTTTGTTTTCTAAACTTTGTCTTTCTTCTTTCCGAATAATCTTTATGATTTTCTTCATCTTCTCTTTCACCAAAAGTAAGCCATCATGCAATCTTCGAATATCCATCGGTAATTTTTTCGTTCAAACAAACACGTACTTTGATACGTTGGACATTCGTTCTTCTTTGAGTCTAATTTCCAATAGCGAACTCTCATCACTAATTAGAAAAAATTGATAACAATTTATTCATGAGTAATTTAAAATATGAAATTAAATCATAATATGGTAAATATGAAAGAATCAATCAAATGGCTACAAATAAACATACGAATGTTGAAGGATTAACTTGCAGTGTGAATATGTGAAAGTAAACGATATGTTTAACAAAGAAAGTCATTACATTATTTTTCATGTAAAGCGTAAAAAATAATAGCGAGCAAGATAAAAAAATAACTTCGTTTACCAAAAGCTTTGAATATAAGCAATTAGGAGAAAGAACTTGTAGGTCCGGATCTAATTATTAGAAATTTTAACAATACACGCACACCAAACATCAATGTGTAGCTTATGTTCTATCCACAGTCCATGCACACAAGTACAAGAAATATTGATAAAAGGTGCATAGCTCACACTCATGTTCTAAATCAAATAATTAAAATAATAAGTTTCTATAAAAAGATATTACAAACTTGAAGAATAAATGTTGTAGATGTGTTGATCAGAAACTTTAGATTATTGCAAGGTGTAGCAACAATTTATGAATTGTTCTTCAACAAGATGCATAGGAATTTTCTGAACCGCCTTCTCCCTTTCAACATCTAAAATGATGGCTTTATATATTAGGGCAAGTTTAAACCTAAAGGGTTTATATATTTCCCATAGTCTCTGCATTTTTTTTCTCATGTCTATCTCTGTGCAGATGATGTGAAACCTAAAGGCTTGCAAGAAATTCTCAAAGGAGTCTTAGCTGTATCTGAAGGTAGATGTGCATAAGATGATAAGAGGATTTTAAGACACATTTTGACAGGGGGAGCAAAGAATTGGATCAGGCCTTGTTTTCTAATCCATTTTTGTGTTCTGAGCTTAAATTGTGTTAGATCTGAACTCTGAGCGATAATGTGTCTGAACGATAATGTGTCTTTTTTATCTTCTTTTTAGGTAAGTCGTATAGAGAGAGGGAAAGTAAGGAGAGGGCGGGGGGGTTGAACTCTCACCCTCCAGCTGTCTCCCCTCATTTTGGGTAGAGGGGGCAACCACTGCATTGTAGCATAGTTTTTTGTATCTATTTATCCTGTGTGCATGTGTGTGCTTAATGTTACGGCACCATGGGGTGTTTGGATTGTGTGTAGATATGTGTTTGTAATTTCAAGAAGAGAGGAGATCCTCTCAGTACCGAGTTGGAGAGAAGTCCTCAATATTAGAAGAGTATTTTATGAAAAAATCTCACACTCAACCCCACCTCAGCACGAGAAGTTTTTTCATAAAATATCCCTCTAATACTGAGGAGTTTCTCTCCAACACAGTATTGAGAGGATCTCCTCTCCTTAGAAAAAGTTAATGTAAAAAAAATTAATGTGTTAAACCTCACTTATCGTGGTAGCTAGGTAGAGGTTAAATCTCACTTGCATGAGAGTAAACCACCTTACAAATCATGATATCAATATGATGTGATATCCTTCTCTTGTACCCTCATTCTTGGTGTTTTCATTAACTTTCATTGAATTTGGTTGTTTAAGCAGTAAATTTCTACATCTATAAATCTATTTAAACGCAAACTCAATTCACATTTTCTCTTCTGTTTGCCACTACCTTGGACCTTCTATAGTCATTGATTAAAAAATAAGAATATTTTCATGTAAACTATTTTTACAACAAATATTACAATCTGGCAACCTATTAAAATATTATTACACATATCATTGTCAAGCATTAAATATTACAAAATGTTATCGATATTTTTTTCGTTGGGCAAAGGGAACAGAACATAGGTACACGAAAATAGAAGTTGTTAGTCTTGATCTTGATGAATTTCTGAGTCCACAAAGTCACACGGGGATGGGGTGCCGATAGGAGGGGGAGGGGGCAGTAGGAGGGGGAGGGGACGGCAGGGGGAGTGCTCGAGGTCGGGGATCGGGGATGAGGAGAGGGAGGGTGTGGGGGTGGGGGGCCTTGCAAGGAAGGGGGGAGGGGGAGCAGAAAGGATGGGAGGGGGTCGTCGGAATAAGGGGGGGGGCGGTGGGGCGTAGAAGGGATAGGAGGGGGAGGGGGTCGCCGGGGAGGGGGAGGGGGCGGCAGGGGTGAGACGCCGGGGATGGGAGGGGGAGGGTGTGGGGCTAGTTGGGAGGGGGAGGGGGGTTGGGGGGATGGGAGGGGGAGGGGGCCGGGGAGGGGGGGGGGTAATCGGGAGGGGGAGGAGGCCGCCGGCGCAGGGGATGGGAGGGGGAGGGGCGGGTTACCTGTTGCTGCAGCGGCGGCGACGGTGGTGGCGGATCCCAGGAGCGGCGGCGGTGCAGGTTCCCAGGAGTGGCGATGGTGGTTCCAGGAGCGGCGACAGCGGCTCCCAAGGGCGGTGCAGGTCACGGCGGCCGGCAGAGTCATCGGAGGAGGAGAGAGAGAGAGAGAGAGAGAGAGAGAGAGAGAGAGAGAGAGAGAGAGAGAGAGAGGAGTCGTCGGAGGGGAGAGAGAGAAAGAGAGAGAGAGAGAGAGAGTGCGCGCGAGACACTGGTTTCGCGGGGTGAGGGAAAGAAAATAAGAGTTTCCGACGGATATTCCAATCGATGCTTTTTGGTCGAAATATCCGTCGAAAAATTTTTCGACGGAATAGTTTTGTCGGAATGGCCGTCAGAATGTTAGGTTACCGACGGAAATTTCCGATAGATTTACAGCCGTCGGAATTTCCGACCGATATTCCGACTAAAATGTTTCGGTCGGTATAGCCGTCGGTAATACCGACGGAATATTTCCATCGAAAATATCCGTCGGTATTACCGCTTATTCTTGTAGTGTGTGTCTCCATTGAGCCTGGGCCTTTTGTTTGCATGTAAGTTTGTATGACTGGTTTTGCCAAGGTTCCTTTCTTATGTTGTACTCCACATTCGGTGAAATGAAAAGTCTGTCTCATGTCCAAATTAAAGAAAAAGAAAACGAAAAAAGTGAGCTAATCTACGGCTATAGATGATTTTGAAGAATTCGGTGCCTCCCGATCACCTTACTAGTCATTCAAACTTTGTCTAAATATCTCATTTTTTACTATAACGATGTTTAACATTTTCAAAAATTCAAATATCAAATTTTAATTGCACACATATTTTAAGATAGAAAAATTAATTAGGAGTCCTTGTTCGAAGGAGTGATTTATTTCTTAGTCCTCATCAGAACACCAAAAACCGTAGAGTCTTTACTTTTTATGTGGTTTAATTTTTAATTTTTAATTTTATTTTTTACATTTATGAGTCTCGAGGGTCAATTTTTATCCTTTTGACGCCCTTTTTCTGAATTACCGCCTTAATGTAACATATTTTTACTTACAATATATTTTTCTATATCACTTATAGTAAATTTTAAATCTTTTTACATTAAATGTATTACCTGTTATAGTAAAATGAAGTCTCGTTATAGTAAATATTATTCTCAGTTACAACAATCTTTTCTTTTTATAGTTAAACGTTGAGTGCCTATTACAACACTTATCTTACAGGATCTACTGATGATTATATCACTCAATATTATATAATATTAATTACTGTCAGTGATATCAATACTCACGGTAAGTGATGTAAACAATATTAAGTGATATCAATACTTACTATATGTGATGTAAAAAATATATTGTAAAGTGAGAAAACATGTGAGGTGGTGTTCTTTATTATAATATTACTGTAATAAGAAAAAAATTTGTAATCTAACGAGACTTAACATATATTGTAAAAGACACTCAGCCTCACTTGGTAAAGGGTTAACTCAGAGTTAACTCAAAGTTAACTCAGAGTTAACTCAAAATGGACTTTGGCAACCAAAAAAAGTTAACTCAGTTAGGTTTGAGTTAACTCAACTTTTTCTAACCCACTCACACCTCCGGAACAGAGTTAACTCAACTTTTTCTAACCACTCACAAAGCAAAAATTGAGTTAACCTTGAATAACTTTAGCCATGGGTTGGAGTTAACTCAAACTCCAACCCATTACAAAAGTGAGGCTCAATGTTTACAGTAAAAGAAAATTTTATTGCAACAGGGAATAACTTTTACTATAATGGGCGACTTGACGTTTATTGTAATAGCCAATAACATTTAGATTTAATATTTAATTACTGTAAATGATGTAAAAAATATTTTGGAAGTAAAAAATATGTTACATTAGAGACAGAATTTAAAAAAGAGGTGCCAAAAGGACAAAAATCATTCTCGAGATTCATAAATATTGAAAAATAAAAAAGATTAAAAATTAAACCACATGAAAAGGTGAAGATTTTGCAAATCCTGAACTAAGAAATAAGTGACTCTATCTAACAATGACTCTAATTATTTTTTTCTTTAGATATCATGATCTCATACAAGAAAAGCAACTCATTTTTTATGTATCATTAAGATTTATATATATTATATTATTTTTAGAAAAAAAATTAATTCCAAATCCATGTCAGAGAGGGGACTTACTAGCAGGTCCCTGACAGAAATGCTTAGATCAAATAGTCCATGTATTTTTTGCATATGTTAATTTTTTGTTCTTACTTTTAGGATCCACACTAGAGGTTTTTGGGAGACAACATTAGATATATATGTAATTAATGTATTTAAACCACTTTCTTCTTATACTTTAACTAATTAGTTCTTAAACCTTAACTTCTTATACTTCTAAAATTGAAGATATTAAAATAAGAATTCAAGGTCATTTAAAATATGTGTGACAGTGAGTTAAATTGTGTGGGAGTTAAAGAAATTGTTACTAACTTTTAAAGTTCGAATATTATCAATTAAAGTGTTACATATTATAGTTGAATTAGAAGACAAATCTGGTTAATTATAAGAACAAATAATAAGAATATAAAGAATAAGTTAAAGTATATGAACAATATGGTTGAAGTAGATGAACAAATTGGTTAAAATAGACAAAGAGTCTAGTTAAAATTTGAACACAGTGGCCATTCAATTAAAATATACAAAAAATGTAGTTAAAGTATACAAAGAAATTAGTTAAAGTATACAAAAAAATCAGTTAAAGTATGAATACATTGGCCATACTTAATGGTAAGTAAATGACATAATTTAAAGATGAAGTTCGAAAGTGTTAAGTAAGAGTTCGAAGTCATGTGTGACAGTTGTTCATTTTAAAGTTTGATCACTGCATCAGTTAAAATGTTACATATCTATGGTTAAAGTAGAAAGAAATCCAGTTAAAATATAAGAAAAAGAATAAGAATGTAATATATATATATATTATATATATATAAAGTCTAGTTAAAGTATATGAAAAAATCAGTTAAAATATATAATAAATTATTAAAGTATACAAAAATCAACTAAATCAATTAGAGGCTAAAATACTTGAATAGTTAGAAAATACATTTATTGTATGGAATGGTAAAGTGGGAAATAATTTTTTTTATTAACAAACAGATGAAAAGTATCTCCCAAACTTTGATTGGTAAAATCCCTCAAGAAGAGACTGACTGACATGCTATTTGACAGAGATTAAAATTTTAATAAATCTCCCTAGGACATGTAATTAATTTTCTTATTTTTAATATATATTTTAGAATCTAAACTGCTCGATGAAATCGATTGACATGTGGACCATAGGTGACATGATTGCAAGCCAGCCACGCTAAATCGTGTGTTTTTAAACTACCGACTTTTAAGGAAGAAGAAGTTAACGTCATAAATTTTATGAATTGGGTCACCTTTAAGCCGGGTCATTTTATCATAAACTTCTTACATTTTATCATACACCTTTTTATAAGACTTATTACCGTAAAAAAAAGTACTTATGACACAAACTCACTTCAATTATATATGGAAAATTATAATTATTTGGTTGCACTTGAACTTTCAAATAATTATATGAGAGAGGAAGGTGGAGCCCGCACCTTTAAAATGTGGGTCCTACTCTTATCTCAAGTATCTCTCTTGACACCACTGACAGCAATCATTACTCATATATAATTAACTCATATTTTTCTTTATAAGACGAACACTGATTAATGTTCTTATGCTGTCATGCATGAGAAATGGTGAAAAAGGGCGAGAAACAGTTTTGTAACATCATTTGGTAACATTATTTGATAATATCATTATTAAAATTGTACCACATCAGTAATTGAAATAAAAAGTTAAATATACCTATAAATGATGAGATTATGATGTACTTTGATTGGTGTGTTATTTTATGTGTTATTAAATTGTGTTACTAAATTATTTTTCAAATGATATTGTAGTATAAGAATTGATTAATGATCACTTATGAGTCTGACTTGTCCCCTCACTCTCCGACCACCCATTAAAAGAAGGGGAAACAATAACAAAATTGAAAGAATTAAATAATTAGATATATGTATTAAAAAAGAAAAATAGGTAAGTCGGAGGGGGTCACGTACGCTTTGGTGGCAGCGTAGGTGGAGTAGAAGGGGAACGACGGCAGCACCCCCGCTGACGCCGAACCCACGTTGACGACGCACCCCGCCGGCGCTTCCTCATTGCGGGCAGCACCGCCCGGATAACCGCCGTGGGCCCTCCAGGTCCACCTTGACCACCTCCATCCACGTCCGCTCCTCCACCTCGTGGAAGTGCATGGGCCGGGGAGAACGCCACCCCGGCGTTAACCACCACTCCCATCGACTCCTCCGCCAGCTCCCCGACCCGGCGGATCCCCTTCGACGTGTCGCCGGCGAAGTCAAGCACGACGGTCGCGAGGAGGATCTTGGGGTACGTGGGCGGCCAGGATGGAGGCTGAGACCGACGTGATCTTGTCGGGGTTCCGGCCCCCAGAACCAGGTGAGGCCCTCCCCGCCAGCCGGAAGGCCATGGCGCTTGCTGATGCCGTCAGCGGGGCCGGTGACGAGAGCCCATGAGCCGTAGCTGTTCTTCAGATCCCGGGGTGGCCTCAGGAAGTAGTCATAGGCCCAGCGGAGGAAGAAGACGTAGAGCTTGGCGACGCGGAAGAACCCGACGGCGGCGAGCAGGAGGACCCATCTGGGTTGGAGCAAGAGAAACCCGCGGAGAGATAGCAGCTGCTCCGGCGACTGCACGTCCACCATGCTTCTTAGTACCCGTTGGTTGTTTTGGTGGGGGGGGGGGGGGGTGGTTTTCAAAGCTCAAACAGTGATTACTTTTATAAGTGAGAAAGGTTTAGTGCACTTTGTGCACACTAGTATGGTGCCATTTGTCTTTGGGAGATTATAATATCTCCCCCGACTCATTTTTCAAATCCTGAAGACAATGACACACCTTTCGTGGGTGTTCTCAAGTTAGTGCACATTATGGATGTGCATTATTTTTTTTTTATTGCACTTAAGTACAATATGACTAGGCACTAAATCTATGTGGCACCCAATAATTGAGTTCACTACAAGAAAAAATCGAAAATAGAGACCGAAATATTCGGTCTCTATTCGGTCCCTAAACAGCTCAGAGACCGAATAGGGACCGAATAGTGACCGAATTTGTCGGTCAAAAACTTCTGGTCACAAATCTGTGACCGACTAAATTCAGTCCCTATTCGGTCACTAAATAGGGACCGAATCAGATCGGTCCCTATTTAGGGACCGAACGTATTCGGTCCCAATTCGGTCCCTAAAATAGAGACCGAATATTCGGTCCCTATTTAGGGACTGAACTGAGCCGGTCACTATTCGGTCCCTATTTTAGGGCCGAATAGGGACCAAATTTTCGGTCCCTAAATAGGGACCGAACTGAGTTGGTCCTAATTCAGTCCCTACAAATAGGACTGAATTGGGACCGAATCATTTCGGTCACTATTGGACCGAATATTCGGTCCCTATTCGGTCCTATTTTAGGGACCGAAACTAGGACTGAATAAATCCAGTCCCTAAATAGGGACCGACCTGATTTGGTCCCTATTCGGTCCCTATTTTTAGGGACTGAATTGGGACCAACTCAGTTCGGTCCCTATTTAGGGACCGAATATTCGGTCCCTATTCGGTCCCTAAATAGGGACCGAATAGTGACTGATTATAATCGGTCACTAATCGGTTTCTATTTTTTAAATATTTTTTTTAAATATATACATTTTTAGGAAAAAACCTGCGTAAAATAAAATAATCCACAAACATAATACGTGTCCACAATAAAAATGTCTACAACACAAAAATAATAAAATATCCACAACAAAACAATAAAAATGTCGACAACATCAATAATAATAAAAATATCCCAAACACAACAATATAAAATGTCCACAACATCAGAATAATAAAATGTCCACAATAAGAATAAAAATATCCACAACATCACATAATATAATGCCAACAACAATAATAAAAATGTCTACAACAATAATAATAATGAAATGAAAATCATGATGCTCGTCTTCGTCTTCATCCTCGGTTCTCCCACTCCACCCGATGAAGGAACATACAATACATATATAACAATAATAAGTTAAAATTAAATACTATTATAAGCAATAACTTATTTTAGAAGCATAAATTAAATAAAACTATAAGCAATGGAGGTCAATTAGATGAGTATTTCTAATTTTGGACCCTCAAACCGAAGTTCTTCATTTTTAACTAAACTAACTTGGTTAAGACGACTTGGCGCGTCGCGGTCAAACCGGGAGTCCGAATTGACTATGTCAGTTTCACAAGTCACACTCATCGGCCCGACCGTGAACACAACAAACCAGAGGCCAATCGGAAGAGTATTTCTAACATTGGACCCTCAAACTGAAGTTTTTCATTTTTTAACTAAACTAACTTGGTTAAGACGACTTGGAGCGTCGAGGTCAAACCAGGAGTCCGAATTGAACTCCCTCAGTTTCCACAAGTCACACTCATCGGCCGACCGTGCTGGAACAAACCGGAGGCCAATCGGATGAGTATTCTAATTTTGGTCCCTCAATCGAAGTTTTTCATTTTTTAACTAAACTAACTTGGTTAAGACGACTTGGAGCGTCGAGGTCAACCGGGAGTCCGAATTGAACTCCGTCAGTTTCCACAGTCACACTCATCGACCCGACCGTGCTGGAACAAACCGGAGGCCAATTGGAAGAGTATTTCTAATTTTGGTCCCTCAATCGAAGTTTTTCATTTTTTAACTAAACTAACTTGGTTAAGACGACTTGGAGCGTCGCAGTCAAACCAGGAGTCCGAATTGAACTCCGTCAGTTTCCACAAGTCACACTCATCGGCCCGACCATGCTGGAACAAACCGAGGCCATTGGAAGAGTATTTCTAATTTTGGTCCCTCAAATCGAAGTTTTTCATTTTTTAACTAAACTAGCTTGTTTATTGTGACTTGAGCGTGAGCTCAAACCGGGAGTCCGAATTGACTCCGTCAGTTTCCACAAGTCACACTCATCGGCACGACCGTGCTGGAACAAACCGAAGGCCAATCGGAAGAGTATTTCTAATATTGGACCCATAAACCGAAGTTTTTCATTTTTTAACTAAACTAACTTGGTTAAGACGACTTGGAGCGTCGATGTCAAACCAGGAGTCCGAATTGAACTCGGTTAGTTTCCACAAGTCACACTCCGCCGCCCCGTGTTGGAACAACCGGAGGCCAATCGGATGAGTATTTCTAATTTTGGTCCCTCAAACGAAGTTTTTCATTTTTTAACTAAACTAACTTGGTTAAGACGACTTGGAGCGTCGAGGTCAAACCGGGAGTCCGAATTTAACTCCGTCAGTTTTTCACAAGTCCACTCATCGGTCCGACCGTGCTGGAACAACCGGAGGCAATCGGATGAGCATTTCTAATTTTGGTCCCTCAAACCGAAGTTTTTCATTTTTTAACTAAACTAACTTGGTTAAGACGACTTGGAGCGTCGAGCTCAAACCGGAGTTCGAATTGAACTCCGTCGGTTTCCACAAGTCACACTCATCGCCCCGACCGTTCTGGAACAAACCGGAGGTCAATCGGATGAGTATTTTTATTTGGACCCACAAACCTAAGTTTTTCATTTCTAAACTAAACTAGTTTGTTTATTGTGACTTTGAGCGTCGAGCTCAACCGGGAGTCCGAATTGAAGTCCGTCGGTTTCCACAAGTCACACTCATCGCCCCGACCGTTCTGGAACAAACCGAGGCCAATCGGATGAGTTTTTTAATTTTGGACCCACAAACCTAAGTTTTTCATTTCTAAACTAAACTAACTATTTATTGTGACTTTGAGCGTCGAGCTCAAACCGGGAGTCCGAATTGAACTCCGTCGGTTTCCACAAGTCACACTCATCGCCCCGACCGTTCTGGAACAAACCGGAGGCCAATCGGATGAGTATTTTTACTTTTAGACCCACAAACCTAATTTTTCATTTCTTAACTAAACTAGCTTGTTTATTGTGACTTTGAGCGTCGAGCTCAAACCGGGAGTCCGAATTGAACTCCGTCAGTTTCCACAAGTCACACTCATCGGCCCGACCGTGCTGTAACAAAACGAAGGCCAATCGAAAGAGTATTTCTAATATTGGACCCATAAACCGAAGTTTTTCATTTTTTATCTAAACTAACTTGTTTAGACGACTTGGAGCGTCGAGGTGAAACTAGGAGTCCGAATTGAACTCCGTCAGTTTCCACAAGTCACACTCATCGGCCCGACCGTGTTGGAACAAACCGGAGGCAATCGGATGAGTATTCTAATTTTGGTCCCTCAAACAGAAGTTTTTCATTTTTTAACTAAACTAACTTGGTTAAGACGACTTGGAGCGTCGAGGTCAACCGGGAGTCCGAATTTAACTCCGTCAGTTTTCACAATTCACTCATCGGTCCGACCGTGCTGGAACAAACCGGAGGCCAATTGGAAGAGTATTTCTAATTTTGGTCCCTCAAACCGAAGTTCTTCATTTTTAACTAAACTAACTTGTTAAGACGACTTGGCGCGTCGCGGTCAAACCGGGAGTCCGAATTGAACTATGTCAATTTCCACAAGTCACACTCACCGGCCCGACCATGCTGGAACAAACCAGAGGCCAATCGGAAGAGTATTTCTAACATTGAACCCTCAAACCGAAGTTTTTCATTTTTTACTAAACTATTTTGGTTAGAGACTTGAGCGTCGAGGTCAAACCGGGAGTCCGAATTGAACTCCGTCAGTTTCCACAAGTCACACTCATCGGCCCGACCGTGCTGACCCTGGAAAAACCGGAGGCCAATCGGATGAGTATTTCTAATTTTGGTCCCTCAAATCGAAGTTTTTCATTTTTTACTAAGTTCTCCCTTTTTAACTACCTAACTCGCTTAACAAGAAATTGTGCGTCGATCAACCCAAATTAAAGTTAAACTAAGTTAACTAAGTTAACTGTTAAAATTAACCTCTGAAATAAAATAAATTTACTCCGTAATGGGGGGCCGTGTGCTGATGTCGATGGTGCTGCCTGTGGAGGAGGTGCTGCCTGTGGAGGAGGAATGTTGACCTGGGAGAAGGCCTGGGAGATAACCTGGGAGAGGGACTGGGAGAGCTGGGCCTGTAGTGAGTCGGTCACCTGCATCTGCATCTGGGTCAGACGAGTCTCCATCGAATCCGCCAGACGAGACTCTAAGCCCGAATCCTACTGTCAATGAAGCCATCAGCTGTCCTGGAGAAGTACTGGAGTACCAACTCCTGCGTGGAATGCACTGGTCTGTGACCCTGAGCTGGATCCTCCAGATAACACACGCTCGTGTCGATGCTGTGCCCAAAACCATACACATGGCCTTTCTTTGGGGCCCCAGATGCCGCAACCCATACCTCAGGATCCACGGCGGCTGCTCGTCCTCCCCGACGTACTTCTCTGTCATTTGTTGGTTGTATGACTCCTGCAAGAAACTAGAAAAAATGATAGTAGTTATATTCATATTAATGTGAAAAATTAAATAGTGAATATCTTCTAAATACTTACTGCAACCACTCGGGCTCTATCGCTAATGTATGCATCGTTCCTTTTTTCTTGTGTGTTCTATCGAACACCTCGGAAAATGTCGGCTGCCTTTTTAGCTCCTTCTCCTATTCACAGAAAAAACATGACATAAATAAGTACCTTTATAAATAAAAGAGACCAGAAATGGATAAATTACTTACCAATCTGGACTGATGGGTCGCAAAAGACACAGACCCACCAGTATGCATGTTTGCTTCTGGATTCGCAGCCCGATTAACTTTCATTATTGAGGATGTTTGTTGCCATCCTCTGCAGCCCAGATGTTGCAAGAGTTTCCCAATTTCTCCCTCATCCAACTGGGCGCCGCTCCCTCCAAAGAGTCGGGTCTGCACTCTGAGAATGTTTCTCTGCATTTTTTCTCGCGTTATACATCGAATGCTTGAAATTGATCTTGCGGTCATCGTCCATACAAATCGAGACCGCACCTCGTCCGTACGACTCGTGAATCGATGCTGGCTATATATATAAGAGTTAGTGAACTGCATGTATGAATACGATAAGAATTAAATACAATACGAAATTACATACCTTGAACACTGATACAAGTGCTCCTGGACCTCCATCGGAAAATCATTGAATCTATGAATTGGCCCAGGAAAATGTGCTTGTAATGTTATTGTGATGAATTGAGAAGCTGAGTAGGCTCTATTTATCACTGCAATGATGTACTGCATAATGTCTTATTTACCTCAACTACTGTGAACATATGACTTGGTGAGATATATATATAGAACCTGTGAGAGACAAGTGATTTGGGAAGGTTCACGACAGGGCAGTAAAATAGGCTAGGATCGTCGTCTAGGTGCGGTGTTTCGTCCCCTTCATAATGGCGAATCAAAACTTCTCCGGACGTCTGGGAAGAACCTGTGGGGTTAAGCTGTTGGACGGGGAGGGAGGACACCACCGGGGATCCAAAAGCAAGGGTGAGGTCACCATGCAACACTCCACCACTGCCGGCGCCCTTGTGCTAGTCACAGGCGTCGCCACGTTAGTTTTTTGTGCCCGGCCCTAGGTACACCGTCCAAACATATGAGCAGGGTTGCCTGCCTGCCCCAAAAAATCCCATGCTTCGTTGTCTTGATGCCCCCCTGCTTCCCTTCCGACGCCCCTCCCCCCTGCTTCCCCCACCGTGCCCCCCCTCCCCCCAACCCACCGGGCCACCCCCTCCTCCCGGCGCACAAGAGATGCAGAGAGGGTGAGAAAGAGGAAGAGGGAGAGTCGGATCGAAGAGGTAGACAAGAGAGAGGGGGAGGACGATTACCCGGTACGGTGAGCGACGCGGAGGAGGGGTCCCCGGTGGACGGCGGCGGTGGCGTCTCCAGCAGGGGCGAGGGCGGCAGACGGCAGCGGCAGCGTCGGCATCTCCAGCAGGCCAAGGCAGAGACGAGGGTGCGGGCGCGGCGAAATGGGGCAGGGGAGGGGGGAGGTAGGGCAATAAAACATTTGTAGATGGGTTTAAGCCGTCTAAAAAACCGTCTACGTATAAACGATACCTAGCCTACATACCCGTCGTATACATACCCGTCGTATGTAGACAGCTTTAAAGCCGTCTATGTAACTATGTAGACGACACAAAAGCCGTCTACATATCCCATATGTAGCCGTCTATAATTGTTGTTTTTATAGACGGCCGCGATTTGCAGCCGTCTACATATCCTTCATTTCCTGTAGTGTAATTAACGTAGGTTTTTTTATATTTTTCATTAATTTTTAATTAATCAGAAATCGGTTTCGAAAATAAGTGGTTCCAAATCCAATACTAATATATTATCAAAAAACCCGATATCCATTCAATAAGAAATTGGTATCATCTTTTAATTCCGAACCCATTAATTTTTATCGGTATCAGGTCGAAAAATCAGAATTTCGGGTTCCATTTACAGCCCTAATTTCGATAGATAACAACACAGACGATTAAAGTGTGAGTTCGTTGTGTGTGTAGACCTGAGAATTCCAATAAGAAATCGGTATCATCTTTTAATTCTGAACCCATTAATTTTTATCAGTATCAGGTCGAAAAATCAGAATTTTGGGTTCCATTTACAGCCCTAATTTCGATAGATAACACACAGACGATTAAAGTGTGAGTTCGTTGTGTGTGTAGACCTGAGAATTCAGATTAATTATTTAAAATTTTGAGAAAGGTCCATATTGTTCTCCATATTCTGGAAAAAAAAAAGAGCTTTTTATTCGACCTAGAATATGGGTGTGTCGACCTAATTAAGTCATTGGAGACATGAGTTATAAGTTGATTTGAAAATTAACAGAGTGTGTCAACTGAATAGAAGAGAGTGTTGACACTCTGAAGGAAAGTGTCAACTCTCTACAAGGTATTGGTCGATACTATGAAGGGATAGGTCGACGCTATAAGGGATAAATCGGTCAACACTACTGGATAGATAATGGTGACAGTACTACTGGATAGATAGTGTTGACACATGAGTACGGATAGGTCAACACTAGTACTGCATAGATAGTGTTGACACTACTGGATAGATAGTGTTAACTGACACTACTAGATAGATAGGTCAACACTACTGGATAGATGTGTTGACACTACTAGTACTATTTCCAAAACACAGTCAGAAGAAAAGAAGAAGAATAAGAATCCTTCAATTCACAAGAACACTTGCCTAGCTAAGACTGAGTATTAGCTAAAACACGTAAGTATACCTAATAATCTTTTTGACATTATTTTATCTTTTCTTTTTTAACACACACACACAAACACACATACAAATATAAATATATATATATATATACTAATAAATATATACACGTTTACACATACCTACCACTACTTACACATGTTCACATTTAGATGCAGGTTAAATCTTACGTAAACAAGTTTATGGTAATTTTTATTTAAAATTTTCCTGAAAAAATATTTATCAAGTATAAATTGTCCTAAAAGTAGATAAATCATATTTACCTCATTAACCGTGCATCAAAAATTCTCAATATCCACATTTTTGGTATAAACATATTTTTCTGATAATTATGGTAATTTCGAACTAAATTTTATTACCAAAATCCAGTGACACCTTGTCAGTGTACATATGTGCAGAAATGGTGCCGACATGAAACAATATAAATCTTAAATGATTTTCTGCTGCAAATATGCTAGGGGCTATACCTGGTATTAATTTGAGACGTCACAAAATCGGTCACAATCTTTCTCCCGTTATTGAGAATTTGTGACTGAAATAAAATCAGTCATCATTCTGTATGTAAAATAGAGACTGATTTACTATTCGATCACTATTTAGGGATCGAATTGTGACTAAATTTAATCAATCTCAAAATATGGAGGCCGAAAAATTCAGTCCCTATTTAGGGACCGAAATAATTCAGTCCCAAATATGGAGACCGAATTATTACAGTCTCCGTTCGGTCCCTATTTAGGGACCGAATAGGGAGCGAAATAATTCGGTCCCAAATATAGAGACCGAATTATTTCGGTCCCAATTCGGTCTCTATATTTGGGACCGAATTATTTCGGTCCCTATTCGGTCCCTATTCAGGGACTGAATAGGGACCGAAATCATTCGTCTCTATATTTGGGACCGATTCATTTCGGTCCCTATTCGGTCCCTAAATAGGACCGAATTGAGACTGAAATAATTCGGTCTCTATATTTGAGACTGAAATTTTCAGTCTCTATTCGGTCCCTATTTGGGACCGAATAGGGACCGAAAATTTCGGTCTCTAAATCGGTCTCTATATGCGCTTTTTCTTGTAGTGGTTGTCACTTTATCACTCTTCATGTGAGGGATGCCACATGGACTTAGTGCCTAGTCATATTGCACTAATTAAGTATAATTAGAAAGTGCACTAAGTCTTTCTCTCTTAATTATAAGTTGTCAAAAATACCTCTTCTCAAATTTTATTAGTTTGGGTATTGACGGCGGATACACAACCGGAAATCCATGCCGACCATTTATTAGTTTCAGGTCGACACAGCTTGAGGTGCGTCGACGCACCCATGAATCAGGTTAACACACAGGCGACTTCGCGTTTCTGAGTTAAGGGTGTTTTTGTCCTTGTAACTCTCGATTATGGCGCACTAACCTCCCAGTATATAAAGTGGGGCGAATTCTCCTTGTACTGTGATTCTTCTGACACATAGTATTGGTTTCACTGCTGTGGCCGTGGACGTAGGAAGGTGTTGCCTCCGAACCACGTAAATCTGGTGTTCTTATGTTCTTCTTCTCTCTTCTTTAATCTCTACTCCGATCTCTACGTGTGAGTCGTGTGCGAGAGGGCTGCCGATCCGATCCCCAACACGTGCATGTGGCAAGCTAGACAAGGAAGAGAAATAGTTTTATAATAATATTTAGGGAGAATTAATTGTTGGTCTCTGATAGGATCTGACATTATTTTCAAGTCCCTGTCAAGTTTTTCCACGTCATCTAATCCCTGCTTTATGTAGGATTTATTTTTAAGCCCCTGCCGTTACCCCCTGTTTTCTCCTCAAACGTCAGTTTCACCTGCGAAAGTGTGTAACTGCATAATTACATACTTATAGAGTTACATGTGTAACTACGTAAGTATGTAAATCTTGTAACAACGTAAGTATGTAATTACATACTTATGTAATTACATATGTAACTCTATAAGTACATAATTTTTTACGTCTTAAGTTTGTACACACTTACGCAGTTACAGACTTGCAAAGTATATAATTACATAATTATGCAGGTACACATGTAACTCTATAACTACATAGATATTTTGTAAGTTTGTAACTAGATCTGTAACTATGGCATACCTAATTACAGACTTATATAGTTTCAGATGGACTTATCTAGTTATCAGAGCTTACCTATTTACTAGCCTTACTTAGGACTTACCTAGTTACAGAATTACATGTGTAATTCTTGTAACTGTGTAAATATGTAATTTTTATAATTGCATAAGTATGTAGCAACAAAGTTATATGTGTAACTTTGTAACCACATGTAAGTGTGTAATTACATATGTACATATTATGTAACTACACATGTAACTTTGTAACTACATACTTTGTAACTACACATGTAATTACAGAGTTACATATATGTAATTCATGATGTAATGAGTAAAGGAGCGAAAGACTCTCTCTCTAGGTCTCTAGAGAGAGAAGCTCTGGGCTTCTTGTGGCTGCGCCATGGTTCCCCTAGGGGGGGGGGGGGGCTTGCGCCCTCCCCCTCAGCTTCCCCTTCCTCCTATCCCCAGTCCCGACTTCGATCCATCCTCCATCGTTGCCATCTAAAAGCTATGCTCGAGTTCTCGTGGATGCGCCCTTGTTTGCTCCAGTCTCCATTGTTGTTCATCCTCCAACCTTTACTGATCTTGGAGAGCCGGCGGTTTTTTTCTTCTCCTCCGATGAGATTGCTGCCTCTCTCAAGCCACTCCAGTTTGCTATAGTAGCTAAAACTCCGTATGGATGACCTCCATTTCAAGAATCAAGCACCTTCTTCAGCAGCGCCTCAGCCTTGGTCAAAATTTCGTCATTGCTGCCTTGGATAATCGCCATCTTCTGCTCCGATGTTCTTCTGAGGATGATTACTTGCGTCTCTTGCTACGTGAACAACTTCTTGTGAAGGGTTTCCTTTTCAAATTTCTGAAGTGGACAATTGACTTTGAATGTGGAAAAGAGCCCCCAATCGTTCCGGTTTGGGTTGAGTTCCCTGGGTTGAAGCCAATTTGTTTCACAAATCCTATATTCGCTCTATTTCAGGGAATATTGGGCGTGTTTTGTAGGTGGCTTTGCGTACATCTCAAATTACCAATGCAGCGGCAGCCTATGCATGTGTCGAACTGGATCTTTTGAAGGATAGGCCCTCAAGAGTTTGGATAGGAATGGGTTCTGTTGGTTTTTGGCAGAAGATCTTGTACCAACGCGTTCCCAATTATTGCTCTTCTTGTTGTTTGTTGGGCCATGCAGCATCTTCTTGTCATCGCTCACAAAGTCTTCATCCAAAGTTGTTTCAGCCGGTGTAGCTCCTATAGCAGATGTGCCGGATCCTCCTACACGACAATGGTGGACGCCGAAGAACAAGTCTGTCAGAGATGACCTTTCTAGATTGCAGGGGACTGTTTCTAATCGCCTTGTAAGGAGCAGAGTCTGGTCGCCGAAGATTTGTCTGCAGCAGCGTCCATGGATCTGGCGGACATGGTGGTTGCCTCATCTGGACGTGTTGTCGCTGCCGCCGGTGGTGATAGCTCTACGGAGGCGCTTCTCAGCATCCGGGCAATGTCGCCGCCTTCTCAGGGCATATCCGATTTGCCCGAGAAGAATCCTGGCGTTAGTGGCAATCATGCTATTTTTGGCGCGGGTAATCAGCACCAAAAAATGGGATCTTCGCTGTGTTCGCCTACTGGAAAAGGCCACGAGCTGGATGCGCAATTATTGCATCCTCCGGAAGTCTCCTTTCCTCCTATTGCTGCAGCTGTCATTGGTTCAGAAGAAGGGAGGCCAGCTAGACATGGCCATGCGGAGGATGCCCAAATCTTCCATTCTCTGGAAGACTCCTTGCCACCAAATGCTGCTACTGACGTATGTTCTGAAGATGGGAGGCCAGCTACGCTGGGATGTTTGAAGGTGGGCTATCTTAAAAAGGCCGCCCACATGAAGTGGAGCCCATTATCGGAACATTCAAGCTTCTAAGTCTGAACTTGTGCTAAATCTTACGGATGATTTTTCTGCTGCCCGAGAGGTAGCAACTACATGTGCGGTGGTCACTTTTCCTACATCTACACAGGAGCATGTGGAGAATGATGAACATGTGGAGCAATCTTCTTTTAGGAGAGCTACGGCCGCTGGAGATTCTCATACTGCAGCTAAGGTAAATACTCCATGACTTTTGCACAAGTGGTGCGTCAGTCCTCAGCGTCTCAGGGGATGGCAGATAATGGAGCGTCCTCAAAATCTTCTTTCAGTGGATCATCTGATCGACGAATTTCTCGACCATCTCGCAAAGGGGGTGTAAGGATTTGTCTCCCTCGTACTCGAGAACGTTCACCGAGCCCACTACGTTCGATAGACACTACTAGCATGCCAGATCAACCTCCAACTTTAGACATGCGAATGAAAGCTTTATCTGTTGCTGATCTGGCTAAAGCGGAAAATATCTTTATGCCTGGTTTTCGATTTGACCAACAGTCATCTGAAATGGAATCGGATGAGGAAAATTTGGAACGTTGTTCTCGTCGTCCTGGCTTACGTCCTCGAGTAGTTCTTCGGCGAACTCATTCATGGGATAGATCATCCATGGAGTTTTAGATATCTTCTGTAGTCGTCGTTTTTTGTATTTGGTCTGCCTATGGTTGTTATAATCTCCTTTGATCAATAAAAAATTGGCCTTCTTCGGCCTTTAATAATAATAAAAAAAATATAGTATGTAATCAGGGACTCTCTAACTAGGTAAGTCTCTGGTAACTAGGTAATTACAAAGTTACAGAAAAATTTACTTGTGTAAGTGTGTAATTACACATGTAACTTTGTAACTAGGTACGTCTCTGATAATTAATTAGTAAGCCTTTCTTAAACTATATAAGTCCTTTCATCTATAACTATGTAACTTAAGACCTAAAAATAAGTTTTCCAAGATCAAAGATTAATTGATAATTCTCCCAGTAAGTAAGTAAATACTTATTTCTATAAATTATTAAATTTACAAAGTTACATGTGTAACTGCATAAGTATGTAATTACATACGTAGTTACAAGATTTACATATTTACACAGTTATGCATGTAACTCTATAAGTATGTAATTACGCAATTACATACTTTCGCAAGTGAAACAGTCGTTGGGGAGAATAACGAGGGGTTAACGGTAGGGACCTAAAAATAAATCTTGCATAAAATAGAGACGGACAGTGCGAAAAAATTTGACAGGGACCTGAAAATAATGTCAAATCCCTGTCAATGACCAATAATTAATTCTCCATAATATTTAGGAACATATTAAGATGACATTATTATTAAAATTATGTCACATCAATAATTGTTAGAAAAAAGTCAAAAGCATCTTATAAATGAGAAGGTTGCATGCGATTGATTGGTGTGTTAATATATGTTATTAAATAATGTTACTCAACTATTTTTTGGGCAAGGAAAAGTTTCACCTCATGAAAAGGTTCTCCGCTTTGGCAGCCAAGTCACCGGATCCCATGCCTTCAATCATGGGCATTGATAGTGTTAGTAGAAGAGAAATGTTTGTTATCAGATTAGATTGATAATAATAATTATGTAAATTATTTGTCACGTAATTTTATTAACTATGAATCTTGCCTGATCTTGTTTTATCTCTCTTTTTCTAGTTAAAAAAGTTATTTAATAAGTAATTCACATAAAAATTTGACTTGGCGCACACTGCATTTCTACTGAATATCTATCACGTCAATTTATGTAAAGAGAAATATTTGGCGTGCCTTTTACATAAATTTTGCAAATGGTGGTGGTGTGTAGTAGCACACCGCATCTCACCTGGTGACTGGTGTGCATCAAATATTTGTCCTTAAACAAATTTTACGCATGAGAGAAGTTTAATATATTTGACAATTGTATTTTTTCCATATATTTTAGTTTTTCTATTAACTAATATATTAAGAGTATATTATATCCATTTAATGCAAAATTAAAAAATATATTTTAAATACACTAAACTTCTCTCTTGGCAGAACATTTGCTGCACCTGTACATGTAAGAAGTGGGGGGTGGCGGAGGGAACCCAACAAAGAAACCAACGCGTTGTGTTTGC